>JAWNZC010000194.1:17500-332500 GCA_035771165.1 Paragorgia papillata | reverse complement strand
ATAAATTTCTGTTTGGTGGTGTTTTGCTTTTTTGTTGCAATTCCTCTGGTTCACAAGATACCATTTCTATTTTATTATTGATATGTTTTGTAAAATGTAAAATTGGTCAACTGCTCTACCTCGCATGTCACACTAAAGATGAATTACAGGTAAAATAACAAGTGAACTGTGTAATGCATAACAGTTAACTGATTCACACATGAATTTTATGAATTTATTTTAAATTTTTAACTCAATTTTTTTTCATTGTTGTTTTCTTAGCTGCAGGCCAGCTTGTGGCTGACAAGTCACCAATGTTCACCTTGTATACCTAAAAATGAAGTGTAACAGAGTATAAGTAGTAGTATAAGTATTATTAGTATTATTTTTTATGTAAGTAATTATTATTTTTATAAGAATTATTTGTACAAACTGTAGTAAAATTATTGAAAGCAATACTAGCAGAGATGACTCTGGTAGAAACAAAAGGCAAAACAACCAAAATGTAACAGTTGTTTGTTTTATAAATGACTACAATAGTTACCTATTAGCAAAAGTGATATTCATATATTGAAGATGTGAAGCATTATCTTTTGTTTTGCCCAATTTTTGCTGCTGTACGCACTATCCTGCTTACCTCCGCCTCACATTTGTTGGGAGATAAATGGCGTCTGGTGTCAGATAAGAAAAAAATTAAATGGCTTTTAAATGGTGTTCCTGATGTAGACTTCCAAACTAATGTCAATTTATTTGAGATTGTACAGTCTTTTATCTCTCAATCAAACCGCTTTCTGTGATTTGTAAATGCTTGCTATTTTCGTATTGCTCATTTTTTTATGGTGTTATCTTATATCTGTATGCTTCGATTGTGATCTTTTTAAAAAAAACATGTAACGACATGAGTTCTCCAGATGAGCATGTGCTCTTAGAACAAATGTCGAGTTTAAATATTGTTTAAAAATGAAAATAATAAAATAAAAAAAGTGAAAACTAACACATACCCTTGAATGGGTTGGATCATCTTGATCCACCAAGTTACCAGGAATGATTTCCCTCACAACAGCCTTTAACGTTGCTGGAAATACATATGTCGGTTTTCCACCCAGTACACTAGAACCAAGCGTGTTCTTGCTGCCAAACTGTAAAGCAAAATGTATAATTAGATCAAAAATAGTTTTATTGTCTTCGACAACAGCTATGAACTATGAATTAGCAACACTCATTGGGCTGGGATGTTTATAGCTCTTGTAGTTACATGATTTGAACACAGCCTGTCCAATCGATGAAAATCAATCATTGCGAATCCAATGTATTAATTAATGGCAATTGATAAATATTAGTTACTTCGCATCAATTGATATTGAGCAACCGATTGTTATTGATTATCGATTTCCAATACCCGAGAGAATGTATATTGATAAACTACTTACCTATAAATTGATTTATTTGAATTTTTTTAGTCCATTTTTGTGTATACCTAATATGTCGGAAGAAGTTACTCCTGCTATTTTTAACGCTGTTGTCAAAGCACAATAACAATCGATGAAAAAGTCAATAGATTGCTATCAATCGTTATCGATTGAACAGGCTCGTTTGAAACACATTCAGAGACAAGTAGTGTAATGTAGAATGAAATGTAATGTAATCATTGTAATGTAATGTAATGCAATGATATTATTTAGCGAGGGTTTAGCTAAACCACATAATTGTATAATAATATGGTCTAGATAAAAATGCGTCAACGTTTATTGGACTTTGGTCACAGCCTGATGATTTGGTCAGAAAACTTTTCTCTACAGCAGTGATTCGACCTCATTTGAAATTATTCTTATTCATATATAATAATATATCCAATGTAATAACCTACCCACAGGAGGCACCACAGCCTTTTGTAAAGCCTGGCTCGTGCTTGTTCTGGCGATTCGGCAGGCTTCAACGCGAATACACTCAGCAGCGTAATAAGTCCTTCTGGTACTTTAAAGCTGAAAATGTAAGACCTCACGTTGCTTAAAATGTTTCGCGCATTGATAAATTAGAGTTAATCATAATGTACATACCCGTTTCTTTGGAACTCCGCTTTGAAAGCCTCAAAAGGAGGCCTCCTTCCTGACATCACTAATGCTAGCCACCATTTTAATATATTTACATAATTCGCGCGCGAAAACATAGCCGCTGATTATAATTATGCAGGCTCAATCATCCAGCATAGCAACCATTTCAGAATGAACGACCAACTTCCGGTGAAATTACGGAACTTGTAAGCGTTTCAGAACGTTTACGTTTTTACATAGATGCAATAAACTATAACAGGACAGAAAATGAGCGCATTCTGAAGTGGTGAAATTTTGCCTGGGCAGATACCTTAAGATTATAAAATATATCATGTAATGTAAGTAAAGCAAACGACAACGAAGCTTGAATTTGATGTATTGTATTTGTATAATGTATATATAAAATACATGTATATACTAGCAATTCATTTAGTATTTTAAAACTTAAAGAAAATGCTATTAGATGTTACAAAATAAATAGCATAACTAACTCAATAAATATACAGTCTGATTTGCAAAGCAACAAAGCGTAAATACTAATCTAAATATTTTAGGGGTAGAAAACTTAAGAAATTTAACCAAAACAATTCTACAAGCTGAAGCAGTTCAGCACATTATTGATTAGCCGCGCCTGGAAGCAGGCTAATTATTGATACTTTAGTTTATATACTTATAAGCGCCAGCTTTGTGAGCCACGTCAACAGGCCAGGCCATTGCAAATTGACAGAATTATATAGTCAGGCCAACTAGTTTTCTTTTCTGTCGCTGTATAATTTCCAACAGGAGAGAAAATGCTCTCGAACTTTTGAATTTCTATGTAGTAGTATCAAATGTATCAGGCATCAAATACAAGCTAGAGCCACATTACATATACATACATATTTCTATACACATTCATACCAACATAAAGATGAGTATCTCTAGCCAACTAATGCTGTCTTTCTCAAGAAGAAACCACGACGTCAGAATTGAAATGTTGCTATATTGAAAATGTATTGTACTTTTCTTCGGCAATATCTTGTTCGTATTGCGCGATTATCAATCTCGTCAGCCGAAGCAATACAATCATCGTCCTGGTAAATTCCGAAACCAGATTCGTCAATATGGGCTACCAGAAGAACAACTAAATGATGGTGAATTCGACATTTTTTGTCAAATTATATCCGCTCTCGTTGTTTCTTCCTTTATAGTCACGCAACTTTGCATTAAGACTATGACGTCACAACACTTCTCAAGTATCAATATTCAGGGTGAAGAAAATGTTAATGGCGGACACAATTTTCAGCATTTCAAACGTTTATAACTTAAAACCTATTTGTTTATATCGGTTTAAATTTTGTACACGGGGTATTTATATCTCAATAACGGTCGTCGAAGTTCAATTTTCGCAAAACTTTGTGGTCGATTTTTCGTCTCAGTGACACAAATAAAAATGGACGAATTCAACTACTTAAAGTATTTTGATGATGACAATGACCTGCTTGAAGCTGAAAAACTTCTGTAAGAGAATTTTCCATCCTTTGGTGTCACCTTTAACCAAAATATCACTAATTTTGCCTCAAACATTGCTGAAGTTTGACATCCTCCCAAGTCCAGCAAAACCAAAACAAATGAACAAACAGCAACAAATGAAGGCCAAAACCATGAAATAGATGTTTCCAGGTTTCCAATAATTGCCAACAAAGACATAGAAGAACTGAAGTATTTTGCTGTCAATAAAAATACCTCGCGCTCGACAAAACAGTGGATGAACGTTTTCAAAAGTTGGTGCACATCCCATTGTCTTGAAAACATAAACATTGAAACAATGGCGCCGGAAGAACTTGACAAAATCCTTTGTAAGTTCTACGCAGAGGTGAAAAAAAGGACGGTGAAGATTAATACGAGCCAGATTCTCTCAGAATAATGCAAAGTTCCATTGAGTGTCATTTGAAGGAAAACGATTATCCAGTTTCATAATTCACAAGGCAATTTTCATGCGTCAACAAGGGAAGGGAAAACGACCAAGCAAGGCACAGCCACTCACACCAAAAGAAGAGTCAGCTCTGTGGGAAAAACGTCAGTTAGGCGATTTCAATCCAAGAGTCCTGACAAACACAAACTTTAAAAATTTAAGAGCAACTTGGATTACGAGGCCGCCAGGAGCACTACGATTCTTACGTCGAGGACATTGCTATAAGACAACAAGAAGATGGGAGTGAAGTCGTGGAATTTTGCAAATTGCCGCAAATCTGTTTACCCTCTCCAGTGATAGCATATCTGAATTGGTGAAGTGGCACCACAGCTCAGCTCCATACAGCATTTTTGGTAGACCCATGGAGTTCCAAATAAATTTACCACAAATTGGATTGAAAGTTCCAAGAGAAACACCAGAGCTCATCAAACTGGAAACAACTTCCTTAGCTTTCCCAACAGCCTCTGCGGTTTGTAAACTCCCCGTGACTCCCTGTCTAATTCCCTGCAAAACAGGAAAAGGTTCAGAGACGAGACAATTCACCGTCACACTGCAGAGAAGCTTGCTATACTACGTTCGTAATAATCGCCAAGTCTTTCCACAAATTCCAAGGTTGAATAATTTGAAAAAAAGTCCATCTAACCAGACAGTATCGAAAGCTTTGGCACTGTCGAAAAAGCAGCAGTACACCTTGCTTCCCTTTCAATAAGCATATTGTAGGCAATTGGGTATTCCAAGTTCTTCAAATCTCGGCTTCACCCGGTGTAGCATAAGATGTTCTAAAACTTTTCCAACAAGATTCAATAGAGTTTTTCCACGATAATTATCTTTACAGTTTGTTTTTGTTTTTATCCTTGTATAGTGATGCAATTTGTCCTGTTACCATGGAATAGGGAACATCTTCAGTTTCTCTTATTACGTTCAATATATCTGTGAATACTTGGATGAACTCATCACCAGCGTATTTAAGATGCTCATACACTAAACCATCTAAACCACCAGCTTTGTTGTTGGGCAAGCTAAGGCATATTTGTAGCGCTTCATTTGTAGTAAAGGGATCCTCGAGAACATCGTCCTTAAAATTGGAGCTCAATTGAGAAAATTCCTGAACTTTTTCCTGCACACACTTCTTAAAGGATTCATCATACGTATTTCCCACTTTCGGTGTATAAATATCTTGATAATGGTTTTTCCAGATGGGAAGTAATTTTGATCATCATCTATTATCCGACCGTTTACTTTAAGTTGTTCTTGGAATCACATTTCGGTTTCCTCTTCTGCGATATCATTCTTTGGAATTTATCTCGATCTTTCTCAAACATTTGCTCCATTCTTTCATTTTCTTGTACTTCATGCACGAATGCTTTTCTTAGCAGAGCCTTGCGAAACTCCCGTTTTGCCGTTTTGTATTTAGAGAAGAAAATGTTGTTTTGGTCCCTTGGTCTTTCGTGGTTTACCCACTCTTGTCTCAACATTCTCGATCGTTTATGCAGTTCCTTTAAGCCATCCTTCCAATAGGGTTTTAAATATGGTCGTGATTTCTTTGGTGGAGAACCTTCTTAGCAGCAGAGTGTAAAACCTCTGTAACTTGACCTAAAACAGTTTCGATCTCTTCAGAACAATGTATATCTTTCACGTTTACGCTGGGCAAGTTTGTTCTGACCTCTTCCTGATATTTCTGAAGTAACGCGGTATTCTGAATAGGTTTCCAGTTCAATAGCGGATTTACATCACTGAAAGTTTAAACAACTTGTAATTTTCAAAAGATGGGTAAATGGTACGATAAATTTCCACAATTGTCATCTCACAAAACAGTGTTGAACATGGTGCAGGTAGGTAGTCTGACTTCATCAGAATATGATCAGTTGTTGTCGTAATTTTTGCATTTTGGGCGAAATATGTTGGAATTGGTCCACTGCAAAGATTTGGAGAGTTCACCGAAATCAAACATTGACGTTCCATGACCTTAATTACATCTCTTCCTCTCTCGTTAATAGAATCCAAGCTCCTTAGGCCACCAAAACGTCCAATATGGCTGTTAAAATCGCCCATAACAATTGCCATACCCTGATCGTGAAGTTGATTAATTGCGTCTTCTAAAACATCCAAACTTCTGCAAAATTCTGCAATCGAATAATTTGTCGAAGGCAAATACACTGCTATAACGAAAAACAACAGTTCACCAGGGATTTTTAATTTTACTGCTATAATTCGGTCGTCCCCAATTTCCTCAAGTTTTTCAATATACTCATCCAAACGTCGATGCCACATTATGCCAACACCACCTTTTCCTCTTCTCCAAACAGAATTGAGGTTGAGGTCACTACTAGATCTTCCCCACCCAACGAATTTTTTATTTATACTAGATAAAAAGTCCAATGAATTTGGGTAGAGCCAATGTTCTTGGATAACACATATGTCCGTCTCAGCCAAACATTTTTCTACATAGAGTACATTTGACATGATTCCACTTGCATTTAGTGTTACTAGGCGAAGGACCTGGTGTGTGGAATTAATCTTGGCAGCCATTATTTACGAGTAGGATGTTTCCTGGGTGAAGTAACACTTCGTTTGCCTGTTTCCCTTCTTTCTCTTTCGCTTATGGTAATCCATGGCTTACACTCCACATGTCTTGGCCAAAAACCACCCTTCAAAACATATTAGGAAAAGCTGATGGAATGTTTAGCTGCGCAGACTGAGTTCCTTTACGTTTACTAGGGAAGAGTCTTAGTTTAGTTGGAATGACACTGTGCTTCTCAAGAAATGAGAGAATGCTTTGGATTGACTTTTTCAGCAATGCCACTTAAGAACAACCTACGTATGTACCTACCTACCTACCTACCTACCTATTGAACGGAGTGCTGTGCTGAACGGAGTAAATGAACGTTTATGGGATGCACACAAGAAGTGTGAAGAGAATGCTGCATTAATGCTACAGCTGCAACAACGGGAGATTGAAATTATGGAAGCGGTAGTCCACTAAGCCATGATGGGAAAATTAGCTATTCCGAAGCAGTAAAGAACGTTTCTGTTGCTTCCTTGCAACAACAGAGGCAATTGGAAGATTGCTGTGAACAGCAACAACGACAACAACAACAACAACAACAAAAAAACCAATAACAACAACAACAGCAGCAGCAACAGCAATGACAACAGCGACAGCAACGGCAATGGAAACATCAACAGCAACCTCATCATCATCGACAACGACAATAATGACAATGACAACGACAACAACGATGAAAACAACAACATCAAGATTATATCCCTGAACAGCCTGAGGAAGAATTTATTTGCGTTGAAAGAACACGGAGAAGCGTGCGTTTAATCACGGTAGTTACATCACTTATATACAAATTGCTTTTCATGTAAGCCATAACATCAAATATACTTAAATATTTACAAATTAAAATGCAAAAAGCTACGATAGATCAATTAAAAGGTATAGGTATTAATTATATTATTAAAATTATTTACATTTGGGAGACTTTTTATTGCTGATGGTAAACTGTTCCATAAGAGAGCACCACTGTAAGATAATTGGAATTTAACGTTCGTATCTGAGAAACGTAAATTGTAATTATGTGCCTCATTTACTGGTACAAACAGCTCTTGTAAGTAGTCTGGAGCAATACCACTGATTACTTTGTACATCACTGTGGCTTTTTGCCGATTTCGTCTGGTCTCGAGGTCACACCAACCAAGTGATGATAAAATTTCAGTTGATCTGACCTCGTAATAATCCGTACAGCCCTGTTTTGAAGTTTTTGAAGCTTATTTCTTAAGACTATTCCACAGTTTCCCCATATGGTACTACAATAATCAAAGTGAGGTACCACGAGTGATTGATACAAGGATATAATTTGAGGGAATGTTAGAATAGATCGCAATTCTCTGAGCATACGAAGACCCTTCAATACCTTTGGTATAATTATTTCATTTAAATGATCCTCCCAAGTTAATTTTTCGTCAATAACAACTCCTAGTAATTTTTCTTTAGAGACCCCCGTCTAATAACTTCATGATTCATCTTAATCGTAGGATCACCCAATAATTGCTTTAATCTATAGTTTGGAGCTATGATGATAAACTCAGTTTTAGTTCCGTTTGCCGAAAGCCTGTTAGCATTAATCCAAATATTCAAATTTTCCATATGCTTTCCCAACTGCTTAGAGCACACAGCTCCCGGTATGTATGCTGATGATACTCAGATTACTGCGACTGCAAAAACCGTAGAGGAACTTGAAAACCTGCTTAATCCTTATTAAGCAGGTTTTCAAGTTCCTCTATGGTTTTTGCGGTCGCAGTAATCTGAGTATCATCAGCATACATACCGGGAGCTGTGTGCTCTAAGCAGTTGGGGAGATCGCTCACGTAGAGTACCGCTCAGAAATAACCTAACACTGCGGTTGCAGTTAACTGGCGGTTAGTTGACGGTGCGGTTGCGGTGAGGTTGGTGTCGCTACGTGAACGGCAAGAGGGAAACCGCGGTTAACCGAACACCACAAGTACCGACTTATTCCGACTGCACATGCAGCAATAGGCAACGAACACGTACAAGTCAAAAACAAAAAAATGTTACAAGTCATGCCGTAGCAAATTCAAAACAAATCCAATGTCAAAGAAGGCTAAAACTCGTTTTGCAGTTGAAAACATTCGCACTCCGATCACAAGATACAGTAGCGGGGTAGAGTTTGTCAAAAAACGTTTAACAAAATTCATAACAAATATCTATTTATACTGCCTGATGATAAGTAGTTGTTAGTTTTTTAATTCTGAAATCTTGCCAAACACAAGATAAAACCTTCAATTGAGAGATTGGTTTCAAAATTGCGAAAAGGGCGTATTATCGGTTTTGACTTTGTTGTTGCGCGAGATATAACTATAACACTGCAGTTCTATTTTTTAGATTTTAATCCGTGTCCCCTTTAGGGCTTTTCAAAACTGATTTACAGTACAATCAGTGCTTGGGCCACTGAGTTACAATGCAGTGCTTGGGCCTTGGCCTCATCCGAGCTCTAGGATAATCTATATATTAACGAACAAAGCAACTAAGTAAAACGGCTTACGCAGACACACAAGACTGTGGCGCTTTTTACGTGGTAAACAAGGTACTTTGAACTTGAACTTTATTTAATCACAGAACTATTTCACCAAAAAATATATACAATAAAAGATAAAAGTGTTCTTCCAATAGTCCGTGCACACCAATATAGGAATACAAATAAATGCTATTACAATCTAAATTATTTAGTTTATTTACAAAGAATATTAGTAATTATATACATCCACAATAAAAATTAATTAGTGATCGACTTCAGTTGATGATTACAATTACGAACTGAAGTCTTCAACTTAAGTTCATTAGGGAGGTTGTTCCAAACCACTGCTCCTCTATAGCTAAAAGCTTTTTTCATGTAATTGGTATTAGGTTTAGGAAATTGGAAATTAAATTGGGATTGCCTGGTTTTATAATCATGTATCTGGTCCAATCTCGTGAAACTGTTTGTTAGATAATTAGGCAACATCCCTTGTGTAATCTTAAACATTAAGATTAGGCAACATCCCTTGTGTCATCTTAAACATTAAGCTAGATAATTTTTTATTTCTTCTTGTTTCAAGACTTTGCAACTTAAGGGAATTCAATAAATCAATAGATCGGTATTCATATCCACACTTAGTTATTATTCTTGCAGCTCTGTTTTGTAGGAGCTGCAGTTTATCACTCAATGTAAAATATTAACTCATTCCTCTCCGAGGGTTTCCCCAGAGGTGAATAAAATCGTCTGGCGTTAGCCAGAATAAAATACTAAAGACCGATTCGGACGGGAAAGGGTTAAAGTCCGTCGTTGTTAGTTGTGGACTTATTCGACAATTTGTATAACATTTCCGAAATTGTATAACATTCACGGCCAAGAATGGCAAAATTATTCGTCAATCAAATAGAATTTCGCGTTTCACGAGCTACTATATTCAACTACAATCAACGACAACGGGTAATTTAATCAAAAGACAAAAGCCATGACCAGCCGACAATTTCAGAAATTATAATTATTCTAGTCATTTCCTGCACCGTGCGACTTGATGACACTTCTTATTGGTTTGCCACCTAATTAATTATTCCGTTTGTATATGTTTAAAAACATCCATGCCAGACTCCTCCGCCAGTTTCTCTTAATTCAGCAGCGGTTAGTTCATCATTTTCCGTCATCTTGCCATCGATAAATTGTACCTGCTCTTCCCTAAGTATTCGCTTTCTACCACTACGCGGCGCATCATCGAGGCTACCACTTTGGCGATAGCGAGAGAGAAACAGACTCACAGCTGAGCGGGATGTTTTTATCCCTTCCTCTCCGCGTAATTGAGTAATCTTCGTAACTGAAACGTTAGAGGAAATGCAACAACTCGTTCTCTGGCGTAGCGAGATAGCTTTCCCATTTCAAATTGGATATCAGCACAACTGCCACAACAGACTTGCCTTGCCTTACGCCAAACTTCGGAAATATGGGCCGCAGCGGCTGCGGTTCGGTCGGTTACGGTTCAACCGCTGATCGACCGCCGATGAACCGCGGATCGACCGCGGTTTTTGTTAGGTTACTTCTGAGCGGTACTGTATACCAAAAATAAGAGGACCTAGGGTAGATCCCTGTGGAACACCCGTTAACATGGGCCGAGACTGTGACAATGTATTATTAACCACGCAACGCTGTAATCTGTTACAGAGATAAGAGAACCATTCCAATGATTTTCCTCCCACACCATATATGTTAAACTTTTTTTAAATAATTGCATGGTCAACAGTGTCAAAAGCCTTACTCAAATCCACAAAAACAACTCCATTCATAAAACGGAATCCTGATTGGAACTTACTCAAGTATACCATTTTCTGTCAAGTATGAATAAATTTGGTCGAAGACAAGCTTTTCAAATACCTTGGGCAGAATTGGTAGTACCGAGATTGGTCTGTAGTTGTTGGGATAATTTTTGATATTTCCCTTGTATATTGGAATCTTTTTTAGCAATTTTCCAACTATCCGGAAATATACCCGAACTTAAGGACTTGTTGAATATGGAACACAGCGGATCACTTATCACAGTTGCAGAATATTTCAATAGTTTTGCAGAAATTCCATCAATGCCACATGCTTTAGATACTGACAATTTAGATAACATAAGGTGAACTGCGGAAACAGGAATCTCAGTAAATTGGAAATTAGACATAGCAGGTTTAACAAAAGACTCAGGGGTTACAGACGTAGTTGTAACAGCTTCACTAATCTTAACACCTACTGACGAAAAATGATCATTGAACGCGTTACAAATGCTGTGCGAATCTGTGAGAATTCATTCGCCAACCTTCAACTCTGTCATACCAGTAATCTTGGACTTTCGTCCAAGTAGCAAGTTTATTGCCTTCCAAGTACAAGTACGTCTAGTGTTCCCATCATCATTGCTAACCTCTTCAGAAATATAATCTTTTTTAGCCTTTTGAATTGCAATGTTTACCTTATTTCTTGCAGCCTTATAAGCCATAGAAAAGGCACTTGAGGCATTCTTAATGAATTTATTTTTTAAGTGATCCCTAGTGTTCATTAGTTTCTTAATGGACGGCGTAAGCCAAAGAGAAGGCTTATTTTTAACTCTCCTTTTCCTTAAAGGTGCGTGAATATTAAGCACTTCTAAGAATAGATTTTCGCAAGTGTATACCATGTCATTCGGATCATCACTTATATCCAACAAGTCCCACGGCACCTAATTTGAGATCATGAATAAACAAATCAGGGTCAAAATTCTTCATATTTCGACTTTCAATGTATTTAGGATTACTCCTAAATGTCTGAAACTTTCGTACTCCATAAATTAAACAAGACGCCCGCTAGGCGTAAACTCGGGCTACTTATAGGCTGTTTAACTCTAGCTCACAATAGACAATGGAGAGCATTACTCAAGTTACAAAAAATAAATATATTATTGTCAATATATAAAAATATATACAACATAACAAAGAAGATTAATACGAACTAATGAAAGCGAAAGGTAGAATCGGCCTTACCATAGGTAGCCCGAGTAATAATTATATAGAACTATGTCTATGGCAAGAACACGTGTCGAAGGCACAAACTGGGATATATTAAAGATCGTGTAGCGACTTTAACATCTATCTGTGTTCAAATTGAACCAGCTGGTGATGAAATGGTGCATGGTATAATAATATGCAGGCGTGATTTGAAAGTGTTATTGATGTGACCAATGAAATTTGTTCCTTTTGTGGCATAGACCGCATGGTACGTGCCTGCGAGCGGGCTCTCGGAGCTAGATTTGGTATTTTGGGGGTAAACAACGCTGAACGGCGGCTGTTGAGAATTGAGCTCCGATATGGCTTTAAATAATGCTAAGATAGACGTAGATGGATACATCCATGGTGTGTCAGAAAATAAAACCGCCAAATCGGGGGGTAGGTACTTCCATTTCAAAGTGCAAGAGAGGGATACGGAAACGAGGGTGGTGTGCTTTAGTCCCGATAAAAGGACGTCTATGAAGGAAAAAGAAGATGCAAAATCGCCTGTACGATTAACTCAAGTCAGCCCTCAGAAGCGGCGATATGAACCGGAGGTTAACGAATACATGATGTATAAGCATTCCAGAGTGACGACTCAGACCAATCTGCCATTTCCATGGAAAGATGGGGCCGAAGAAATCGCAAATCTTTCCATTGACCACATTATTCAAAACTGCTGCACTGGGGACCTCGTGACAATCAAGGCTCACGTACTATCAAAATGTAGTATTGAAACCGTGTTTTCCCCGAGAATGCAGAAGGAACTGAAAAAGTGCGAAGTGATCATTGGAGATTCTTCGGGAGCTATTCCACTGTCTGTTTGGGAAGAAACGATCGAGAAAGTTGATGTTGGAAAATCGTACTTGTTCTCACGTGTTAGACTAAGTTTTTTCAAGAGGAAATATCTCAACGCGACAAGAGAGTCAGACGTAACGGCTTTAGAGGAAGATATTTCTTTGTCAAAGGAGAGTTACGAAGCTGCAGAGGTTCTAAAACCAAGAGAGAAACTCGCAAGAAAATTCACAGGCAGCATACTTGCGGTCGAGCTCAATTGTTCACATGTTTGCCTGAACTGTAAATCGCGGATTTACATTAAAAATCGTGCATTTATCGTGAAATGTTCATCATGCAAATTAAGTATGAAAAAGAGTAGTATCCGAGAGAACATAACAGCAAGTATGATGATTGGAAAAGAAGATGGGGAAAATGTCGGTAGATATCACTGCTCGATGTCAGTTTTAAAATCTTTGTTTTTGTCGTTGGTGGTAGCCGGGTATAACAACATCAGCAACGGAGAGATCGTGAAGTTGTCTTCCGATTTGATGGAGGAAACAATGTTGGTCATCGAGAAAATAAGCTTTATAATTGACGAAGATGAAAAGATTGTTGAACGCATGGAAATTTGCACGGATGATGAAGTGGATGTAAGTTAATATCTAAGAAACAGCACTTTAGCAGCATGCAAAATATATGTCCAGGGTTGATATTCTATCACTGCGTAAAACAATGTTAATGTTTTATATTATATTGTTTATTGTTAAATTGTTAATTATCTTTGAGTTATCGTTATACTAGATTCATCGAACTCATTACTATATAGGTATTTTTATGAAGAACGTTTATAGTATAAATATTAAGTATACTTGTACTATTTGTTCTGATGTTTGTCAATATTTCTTAATTTTTGAATCGTTTATGTTTACATTAATTAAAAGACTTGATACAACAGTTATTGTATAGACATGTTTGAGTTGTTTCAATGGCTTTATTAGTCTTTGGTCGTTCAGTAGGGTGATTCCTGATTTGAAACATACCAATGAATGAATGAATGATCGACTCCGGGGGTTTTGAGTTGTTTTGGTCTGAAATTGGGTTATGGATTCCACAGTTTTGGTCTGAAATAAGGTATGTTTCATGCCTTTTAGTATTAGTCTTAAAGTAATGTACAGATATGTATGCTACAAATAAAAAGCATCTCAGAAACATTACCCTGGCTTGACTCAAACTGTGTAATACTCAATATGGCTCTATGGTATACAGATTCTAGAGGAGGGGTCTGAAATAGGGTATAGACTTAAAGGGTTAGGTCTGAAATAGGGTATCGAGAATGACATATTTTGGTCTGAAATAGGGTAAGGGTTTCAACAAGGCTGGCTCTCCCCCAGGTGATCAATGTATTACTAGTAAACTAGAGGTTACTATTGCAAGGGAAGTGCTAGTCTCCTTCACTCATAAATATTTATAGTGAGCCATAAGAACGTCTGGAAAGAAGACTAGGGAAGTGGTGCCTCAAAATGAACCCTGGGATATTGATTATAAATTGTAACAGACACTGTATTATGTACACATTTTTTTCAATTATTTTAATTATATTTAAATACAGCAGACTTAAATTACAAATAACTATCACCTATCTGAGTAAATTGGCAAGGCTTTTTTGACTATGTAGTTGATGTTTGGTAAACAAATTTATGATAAATCACTGCCACTATAAATCATGCTTCTTACTACAGCAAGGCTGTCAGTGGAATCCCGAATGTCTGATATGTTATGGCAAAGCAAGCACTAATCAAATTGGCACTAACTAAAATTAATAGATACCAGAAGTGGTATATGTAACAGATATTTACAGTATTGTTGCTCCATTGTTATCTTGTCTATAACTTTTATTGGAGTTCTTCTTGAGAATGCAATACTTTCAAGGAGATCTTTGTGATGTATTAGTTCATTGTGCATGTCTACAACTGCACGTATACTGTTGTCATTTGGGAATACACCACTGCAACTACTGTATTTTATTTTCCGAAAGAACTTGTAATATTGTATTCACCACATACTAAATGTTATGGTTATCCATGGTATACAAATGATTTCCATTGTCCATTGAATTTTCAGAAAGTTTAGGTAAATAATTTCTTGAAGACAACTTCCATGTACATTTTATTACATACATGTATATAGTGTATCCAGATACAGCTTTGTGCACAAACCATTGTAGAAACCACTGTAAATTATTTCCTCAAATCCAAGTCAGATGTTAGTAGTATGTTATCATAGCATAAATAGATGATTAGATGTAGTGCCAAAGGTTGAGGACATGGTGTATCCAGTAGCTTTAATTCACAGTAAACAAAGAACATGTCTTTTTTTTTGTTTCCTTGTTGCATGAAGGAAGTGATAATCAATTTCTGTTGAGACAAATTGTTCATGATTATTTTGTTGTTACCAGACATTGCATTAAGTATACTGTCCTCCGATCAGAATTATAAAAATCTATAAAGACAAAAAAATGGATTTGTTAGCATGGATAGTTAAAAAAAAAAGACAGGGAGTTAAAACAAATGGGTATGAGTGATGGGACGTCTGACTGAATTTTAGAAGAGATTAATAATTTATGCTGTAGAAGAGATATCTAGACTTACCATTTTTCACCTTGCCAACCATCAAATTTTCACACATAGACAATAGTGATAATAATATAAATTTAATTAATTAAAGTACTGGCCTAATTTCCTAAAAAAAATGAAATGTGTAACACATTTCACTGAGTGATATATGTACATAACAGTACATATAATTATAACTGTGAGCTATAACTGTAATCCTTTGTATCATTCAACCTGAATGGTTTGATGAGTTAAATGCACAGTCTGCATGTAATCTGTGCCAAACGATCTAGCCTGTTTTCTTCAAGCCTGAACTGCAAATTTGTTGATGAGTTTAAGCTTGTCAATCTTTCATAAGTCATGGGTTCAATTTGAATGACACAAGATGATAGTGTTTTCACTCTATACCGATTGCTCTCAGATTTATGAATGCTTCGGTATGTCCATTGTGTATACTTTAATATTTGTACACATGCAGAAAGTTAGCTTTTTCCATTCTTGACTGTAATATTATGTAATGAGGTGTAGAAGTCCTTAGCTTTTCCATTCTCGACTGTAATCTTAAGTAATGAGGTGTAGAAGCGCATAAGCTGGACAAGAGAATACACTTTTTGTTGCAAACATCCTATAAAGAATATGATTATGCCTGTTGGTTTATGACCAAGATAGTTTTAATGACTTGTAGTTGGAAAGTTGAATTGAAGTTTGAATTCATATTTTAATTTAATTAAATGTGTCAGTAATGTGGCTGCTCTGAAGTGTTATAAATGGCTGCAATATTGTATAGATATTTTAACAACATCATGATCAGAGTAATATACATTGACCACAGAATTATCAGTTATTTGAAATAGTGTTGGTGTAACATACACATGGTCTAATAAGCTTCCCGCAGAAATAAACGTAGGTCTTGCTACAATCTGAGTGTAATTGAAAGATTGCATTAAAGACTTGAGTGGTTGAACCTGATTGTCATTGAAGTAATTAATATTAAAATCACCAAGAATAATGTCGATACTATAACTATTTAGCATGTATTTTAAACAATCTACATATTGTAAGATGTTGGAGTTTTGTTTCCGATATAGCAAAAGA
Source organism: Paragorgia papillata (assembly GCA_035771165.1). Taxonomy (NCBI): domain Eukaryota; kingdom Metazoa; phylum Cnidaria; class Anthozoa; order Scleralcyonacea; family Coralliidae; genus Paragorgia; species Paragorgia papillata. The sequence goes on along the minus strand of JAWNZC010000194.1, from coordinate 315,976 downwards.
AAAGTTTGCAATACTTGTGATCTACCATGAACCAGGGAAAATTTTAGTGCATTTAGCGAAGAGAAATATTCACACTCACTGATTTCTACAGTATTTCTTGTGCACAGTGCCATACTTGAATATTTATCAGTATTGTGATGTTGACGGTGGAGTTTGAAAGGGCAGAGATTATTTAGAATTTCATTGTCAGAATCTTGAGGTAGAAGTTGTGTTTCAGTGAGAGCTATGATGTCACTATTGAAAAAATTCTTGAATCAAATTTGATATCAATGCTATGTTTTTTGAGAGATCTTATATTTAAAAGTGATATGGTCAAAACATTGAAATCATCTTGGAATAGAGTTGTTGAATGTGGAATCATAGAGTCATTGCGTAGTCTTTGGTATTCTTCAAGAACTTTAGGATTTGCTTTAACATGTTTATTCTCAATTTGCCCTAAAATATACAGACCTTGTAAAGAGGTTGCACGGCTTAAGGCAACATAAATTTGTCCATAGTTAAATGCTCTCTGTTTTATTAAGTCAGAACTCATTACAACTTTTTCAAGTGTTAGACCTTGAACCTTATGTACAGTACATGCCCAAGCAAGTGTAAGAGGGAATTGTACTCTCTGTATTTCTGGTGAAGATGCTTTACCTGGTCTTATTTTGATCTTTGCTAATACAGGCTCAATGGGAACTACTTTGTGTTCTCTTGCAAAAGGGTTGCCACAAGTGTTAGTTAAATCTTTACCAGCATTTGAGTCATCAAATTTGATATAGAGAACAGTTGGTTTCTGGGTATTTTGATTGACATCAATTTTGAATACAGTTCCCATTTGTCCATTGATCAGTCTATCTGAAATACTGATATTTGTTGTAAGCATTACTCTAGCTCCTTCTTTAATGACAATTTCATAATCAAGTCCACCTGTTTCAGATCGTCCTCTTCCTAATACTCTATCAATATCTTGTTTCCTTACATTTGTTGGATATTGATCTTTAGCTTTAAGAATAAATAAGGATCCAGCCAGTTCTTCTAGTTTTTTCTTGTTATGTTTATCTACAGGAGAATTTTCAGCCCAGATATGAAGTGCATCTGATGGATAATTAGGATCAGATGGGGTTATTGATCTTGATTGGATTATCTTAATGTCATCTTCTGTTTGACTAGCAGTTCTTATTCTGTTAAGAAGTTCAATAAATGCTTGGTCATTTTTCTGTCTCATGATTTCATGAAGTTCTATCATTTTAAAGACCTTCCATGGGTGGCATAGATTATAAGAATCATTTTTGTAAGTGTCAAAGACAAATCTCTTACGTATTGGTGGAAGTTGGCATAGATCACCTACAACTATTATACTAATTCCAGCAAATAGCAGAGAACTTGTGGTGCCAAATATTTCTTTTAATCTTTGGTGGATATGAAGTAAGGTAGTGTTTCCAACCATAGAAATTTCATCTATTATTATTAGCTTTTGGTCAGATAATGATAGTCTTAATTGTGTTTTCTTTTGGTCTGACATTGCAGGTACATTATCACCAGTTTCTTTAGGAATAGCAAGAGCAGTATTTATTGTTGTTCCATCAATGTTTATTGCAGCTACACCTGTTGGTGCCATGAGAAGGACTGTTGGTAATTCAGGGTTCATAGGAGGATGTCTAAAAGTTTTAACTGCTGTATGGTATATTGTTTTAATCAAGTGACTTTTTCCTGCACCTCCACCACCAGTTAAGAAAAGATAGATTGGTTCTATTTCAACGGGTTTTAAGCTGTTCATGTTTTTCATTGTATTCCTACACCATGTCAGAAATGTATCATATGCATGACGTTGCTCCATGTTCAAGGACCTCACAGTTTCACGTAATATATCATCAGAAATCTCTGTTGGTCGATTGCTCTCTCCTCCGCAGAGGCTTCTAGAGCTTTTTTGAGCTCTTCAGTATATAGGGTCTTTGCAGGAGAGTAATGCGGTAGAGGGTAATGGGGAGTAAATAAAACCGCTGAAAATCGGAACGCGGGCGAGGGGAGCGGAGAGAGGAGAGCGGAGAAGCCTCTGCCAGATTTGTGGCGATATCTTGAACAAATCGGCGATTTCTTGCAATCCGTTTTATATCTCGGCAATCCTTTTGTTTCTCGTTCGGATTATTTATGTAAGGAGACATGCGACCAAGAGCGTTTGACTGACGTCTTAATTTATGTATTTGGACGTTGTTTTGATGCGATGGAAGAGCCTGATGATAATTTACACTCGAGCCAGAATGCAGTTGCTGTTGATATGAACTGTTCCGAAGGTTCTGAAGTCGATATTTTGAATATATCGATCCAAAATATCTCGATCGATGGTAAGTTCATGCTTAACTTTTTATTATTTCATTTTTATGTGTTGAGTTGTTCCATTAAATAGTTAATCTGTTGTTTTATTTTCATATTTTCTGATGTCTGTGGTTTATAATTTCCAAGTTCACAAAGTAAACCTTAATTATTTCGTCTGTAGAAATATTCTAACTTTCTTGCAGAAGCTCATAATTTAGCCTATTATAGCAGAGATTCTTTTTACTATTAAAAAAAGTCTGCTGTACTAATCCAATGATTTTTAACAACCTGACCCCCACGTTTATTTGTATAATTGTAATATATGTAATACATGTAGGTACATACATGTAGTTGCTGTTTATTGTCTACTCCAAGCTAGCAGTTTAATATATATGTTTATATTCTCTGGTAATATGGTGTTTATTTTGCCCAGATTCCCCAGAAGATACTGAGGCATTCATGCCTTTTACCTCCAGCACGCCACAAAAAAGCAAGAAACGCCAGATCAGCCCATCAAAGTCTGAACCAACTGCAAAGCATCCTAATCTAAACAGTGATCGTTGTAGGAAAAGAGGAGAAAATGTGCAATCTCTCCTCAAAGAAAAGTTTGTTGAAAGTCCTGGAAAAACCACAAGTCAGGCAGATGTAATGGAAGCCCTTGGGACAGACAACAAAAGTCTTACAACGAGAGCTGTGAAAAAAGAGTTTACCTCAGTTAAAGTTGACCATCGCAAAGGTGAATATAAGAACATTCGTCGGTCGGTGTCCTTTGATAGTAGCAGTGCAACATCCTCATTTGAAGTACACCGAAACTCACAAATACACCGATTACAACAAGAAGTTGCTACACATAAACAAAAGGCCAAAACCCTGATGGATGCTATTATATCATCAGTGGACAACTCATACCTGAGAAGTCTGATGTGTCTGTATAACAAAGAAATGGAGTGTGTGTCTACACTTACAGATAGCATTGACATCTTGTACGAAAGGGAACTTGAATTTCTGTTGCAACATGACAAAAACTTGTCTGCTAGCGAAAGTGGTCTTCTTGTTGATGAATTTCTTAAGTTATCTAACATTGTAAATTTGGGTATTCGAAGTGGTGAGAACATTGCTGAAGTCCACCTAAGCAATGAGGTATTTCAAAACCTTAAAGTTGATTTCAAGAGAGACTGTCCTATACTAACAGATATTGTGCAAGTACTCTTTCCTGGTGATGGTAGTTCAGACAGAAAAGTGAAGGGTGCAATACATGCACTTGCTCTTCTTGTCAGCCTAAGGAACAAACAATGTAGAAATGATATTACATTGATATTTTCAATGATGCTTGTTTCATTTGGTGCTGGTTGCAGAATGGTAAACATGCTGAATAAGATTGGCCTCACAATACATTGGGACACACTGATGAACTTTCTTGACAAGCAGCTGGAAAAGAAGATGGCATACGTAACTTCATTAACCCCACAAGAACTGCCTTTGTTGCTTCTCATGGATAACATCAATATCTACAGAGGTAACAAACGGCATCATAGATTATTTAAAATCTATGGTCAAAATATGTGGAACTTCACAGCAAGAGGTCTTCTAATACCCCGGCTAGATGATATAGAAGATTTGTTTACATGCAAGGAGACAGCTACCCAGAGTCAACATGACGTGACTGAATTCACATTTGATGATATTTCCATTGAGAACAATACAGAACATTTTGAACTTTGGAACAGCCACAGAGATAATTACTTAACTGAACTGTTAAATGATGGCTTATCTCTACATACCAACAATCCCCTGAAAGATATGACTGAATCAGATTGCAACCGTTGTCTGTCCACCAAAGCTTACAAGATCACAGATGATTTAAAGTTGTCCTCAAAAAGTATTTGTGACACATCTCGATCAGGCATTAAATCAGAAACTGTCATTTTGCCTCTCTCCCTGGAAAATAATAGCACTCTCACTGGAACAGGTGTAATACTGGATCAGTTTGGGAAAGAGTTTTCCATTCCAACAGTCTCTAGTGATGAAACTCTTCCATTTGATAGCAACTCCAAAACATTTTGTTTGAAGAAGGCAAGAGAACATACTGAATTTATGCTCATGATGAGTCATCACAAGGAGGAGAAGAGGAAGTATGATTCCCAACTGTCCAATGCTGAGAATGATTGGGACATTGTTTCCAATCAGAATGAGGAAGACTTGTCTGATGAAGATGATGTTGACAAAGATGATGAAAGTGATGAAAATGAGGGTGATGACAGCAGCAGTTTGAGTATATCTAGGCCGGAAACTACTGTCAAGAATGTGAAAGAGGTGTTTCGAAGAGAAGACAGGATTTTTAACAGTACATTTGATTCTATCAAGAATAAGCTTTGGAATGCTATTCAGTCAGATACCCTGGAGAGATTTGTGAAAGAAATGTCAGAGAACAGACATGTAAGAGATTTAAGAGACCATTTAGGGCGTTCAATCTTACATGTTGCAGTAGAACAGCAAAATAGAAATCTTGTGGATTGTTTACTTCATGCAGGATTTAATCCAAATGTTAAAGAGAAATGTGGTGTTACCCCTCTGCTAATTGCAGTTACTGTTAAGAACAAGGATATTTGTCAGTTGTTGGTGAACAGTAAAGCTTGTGCAAGAGGACCATTGTTTACTAACATTCCAAGTCCACTTGCTGTTGCCTTGAAAATGGAATTGCATGAGATCCATGAAATTCTAAATCCCTGTGTGTCTGATGATGAAGATGATGACATAGCAGCATATGATCCAAGCTTTTCAAGATCCACCAATTTACCCAGTCCATACAGTAACAGTGTGGTACATGATAATTTCCAGAGAGACACTCCTGGGTTTATTACTGGAGTTGTTGGTGATGTGGGTACATGCAAGACTAATCGTGGTGTTATGTCTCGATCAACTGCCTATAACTGGGTTGGTATCATTCCAGGGGACCTGCATACCAAAGGATATTTAGCAGAATCCTGTTTTAAAGAGCAAGGCCCTGGTGGATTTCATTACCTGGTTGCCAAAGTCCTGAAAAGGCCAAAGCTGACAACTGAAGCATTTAAGAAGAAGAAGTTTGCAGAAGGTAATTTGGATCGGATAAGAGAGGCAGTACGAGATGGAGCGAGAGCATATGGTTTGGCAGCAGTATTGGAATTCAAAGAGTCGGAATTCTACCCAACTGCAGCTGAGAAATCACAGTGTCTTCGAGCAACAGGAAGTCATTCTAAAGTGTTTCTGGAGCACTTTAAACTCTGGCTTGATCATTCAGCAAGCATCAACACTGCTTTTAAGTACAGGAGTCGAATGTTCCTGTTTTATGGGCCTTTACTAGAGCTGTTTGATCTTTCAACAAAACATTGTTGGGGAAAAGCAAGAGAAACAAGTTTCATTCTTCAGTTACCAGTCTATGCACAACTGAACTTTAGAAACTATTATTCAGAATCCTTTATCCATGTGATCAATTTCCTTGGAAGATGGCCACTTGCATTCCGACAGATTCTGTCCAACAACTGCTCTATCAATATCTCTGGACAAAAGGGATGTGGAATTGAACTGGATGCCTTTGTAGAAGCAGAGATAGTGCAACCTCTTAAAGTGTACATGTCAGGTAAGGTTATCTGGTATTCAATATGGTTATAAAGATGAACCGATGACTTAGCATTAAGGGGGTGCTTACCCCTACTTTTGGTGAAATATGATAGATTTGTTATAAGATTGAATTATGGCAGTTTAAACTTGAAAGTAAAGGTTAATTCACATGGAAATGATAATTGTAGGAAATTCACATACTGTACTTGGTCAAAATTTGCTTTTTTGAAGGAGTAAACACCCTAGTCTAACAATCTATCATTTTTCACGAAGATTAGGGGTATGCCCCCTTTACCATTTGTTTAGGAACGTTTGCCTCCATGGAAGGTAAAATGGTCTGGCATTAGCCAGAATAAAACTCTGTGAGTTAATTGGCTAAGCCAGTCACTTTCCTCTGTCAGTACTTACAGTACCAAATTAATTTGTGTACTGTATATTTTTGCAGGTCATACATCAGTTAAGATGTGTCAAAGAGTAATGGGCTCTATTGATCTTTTCAAAGCAAGTAGGGGAGCATACACTTCAAATGCAGGATTTGATGAGCACACAACGACTCGACATTCAGTTGCTGATCCCTTTGCTGACCAATTGAAAGGTGCCTGGTTCTGTTTACGAAATGGCTTGTTGGATCCCAAGAAAGATCCCAAAGAAATTCCTTGCTGCTACCCATTAGATGGACTAGGCAAACCAAGTGGTAAGCTGCCAAAGGCTATCCTTGATGTTACTGAAAAAGGAGTGACGAAAATCTCTCAGAACTTTAAATTTAAGTTATATGAATCATTTCCTGAATTGAGATATCAGATTTTATTTGATAAGTAATACCTTATTTAAATTATAGCAGTTTTACATGATTTGCCTCCACTAGATTTCAAAAGTGTCTTTGGAAACATTGTTTTCGGCATGTTGTGGTCATCAGAATAACAAAATAATTATTACAGTAGTTTGTTTGTTCATACTTTGCTCGTTCTATGCAATTTTGGTATGTTCTTTTTGAAGTTATATCAATTTGTATGAATAATGTTGTACACTATTCTTATTGAAAACAACCTGCAAGCTATTCTAACCAAAAATATTTAAGGTTTCAATCAGAAATTTGTCAGGTAGTTGTGAATCATGTATATCTGCTGTACATGCCAACATAGCAAAAAATAAATTTGTCTTCGTTTAACACATTGCTGCCTAGGATAGCCTTTATTATTTTATTAATTCCTTTGTATGATTTACATACAGTACAGTAGTTACCCCATCTTGATAGCCCAGGCACTATTCATAAATATCCACCAGGTTATGAGGTTAATATTCTTTTATGTGCATTTAAATTATCCTTTTCACCCTTATGTGAGTAAAAATTCATTTGAACTAAAAAGGAAAATTTAACCCTTTACCACTGATGCATTCATATGGGTTAATCGAGTTTGGGTTTAACCCTTTTACTCTTAGAGACAGAATACTAAATTTAATGGCCAATTCAGTAGTCAAAGGGTTAAATGCACATTGAAACAAGAAAATCAAACTGGGGGCCATTTATGAACAATGCAATGTTGTGGTTTAATATCTCACTCTCCACAGTCAGGCTTCTTGAGCTTTTCAATATAATTTAATATTGCAGGAGTTTATACTTATACAGTAGGTGATAGGGGATAGTGTAATAGTATAAGTGACGTGGTAGAGGGTAATGGGGAATGAGGGGAAACCAATTATAACCTATATATATATATATATATATATATATATATATATATATATATATATATATATATATATATATATATATATATAAGTATAGGTTATTTTGAGGCCACGAGGGGATATGTGATTTATTACAAAAGATTACAGATTTCAGATCTTTATATCCCACCATTGAAGACAGCTATACAAATAAATAGGTTTATTTTGTTAAGTTTTGGCGCCCTTGCCAGTTTTGGTGCCCCTTCTGCAACCCCATGCCACCACACCACTGATTGTAAATAATATATGTATATATAATCATTAATTATTTACATTTCCTTTATTATAATATTCTGACTAATGGAAGACTATTAATTCTTTGAAAGTTTTCATGGTAATAATGTAATATAAATAAGTTTTGTGGAAACACCACGTAAAATATTTCTTGTTGTCATTGCTCTGATGAAGGCCTGAGTCAACAGGCCGAAAGCTTAGCAAAGAAATATTTTACGTGGTGTTTCCACAAAACTTATTTATAATGGCAGACTGTTATCTAGGGGAAGGGGCTGACTGAGGCTGGTCTCAGCAGGAACGGGTTAAGTAATCAAGGCCATAACTAAAGTTTTTTTGGGTATACTGTTTTTTCCTGGAACTTTGCCAGCAATGCATGGATGAGAGGAAAACAATTCCATGCTGAAAAAATGCAGATTTCATATTGTTTTTGGGTGATCTTTTTAGGCACCCATACCAGGAAAACAAGTATCAAAAAGCATCTTGATATGGCCCTAATAGTTACTTAGTTTCGTACCTTTATTTTTGTATAATATACTGTAGTTAATATTTTAGATGTTTTAAAAAAATAAGTTGACAATGGTAATAATGAAATATATCTAATTGTAAGATTAACTTAAATTTATTCAGAGTATTTGAGTAACTTAAATTTATCCAAAGATTATTTAATGATTGAGTCGGTTTTCTTTGATGTACTGTGGGCTGTATATAGCATACAGCCCTATGAATACTAATTAGATAAGAAATTAAGAAAAAACTAGGAAAATATTTTGTCCAAGGTGGAAAAAATTGACAAAACTTTGTTGGAAAACCCCCCCAATCATGAAATAAGTCAGATAAATCTCTTGGACGTGGGATGTATGCGATATACAGCCCTGTGTCCAAGGGCTCAGACACACTGTATATCGCATACATCCCCACATTCAAGGGATTTATCTCTTACAGACCTTACATATTCATATTATACAAATTAAAACAAGATACTTTCCTTATTATCCATTAATTTCTCTGTATTTCCTGTGGTCAACAATATAGTAGGCTTTTCAGTAGTACCAGCTGGTTCTTCTTTAATAATCCCAATAACAATGAGATGGTAGATCAACCTTTGCAGTTGTTTCCTTCCATTTCTTTGCTTGTAGTAAGGCTTTGCGGATCCAAATCCATGGGCTACATCTAATGACAAAGCTTTGAGTTCAGCTGCTGATGACCCAAGCAAAAATTGGGAAAGAAGGAGAACATTTACTTTTTCCTGCACTTCTTTAATAGTTAGGAGACTTTGGATGATTATCTGAGAAATGACTGTGCAGTCTTTAGATGACTGTACATAATTTCCAGTGCAAATGTCACAATGTTCCTCACAGTTGGGTACAACTTCTTCAAAATATGACAAGATAGACTTATGACGGCAAGTACCAATGTCACAGTAGTTAACCATTTGATTCATCAAGTTGTACTTGTATTCTTGATACTCTCTGTCTTCGATTTGAAGTATATTGTGCAGATGGAATGATCTGTCTTCATGCTTGAAGAACAATGTGCACACTGCAGGCAGTCCATCCCTTCCTGCACGGCCAATCTCTTGACAGTAGTCTTCGATACTTTCAGAGAAGGACATGTGAAGTACAAATCTCACATCTTTTTGGTCAATACCCATGCCAAATGATTTGGTAGCACAAATCACTTGGGCAAGACCACTAGCCCAGGTGCGTTCATGCTTTTTTCTATCAAAATCTATAAGCGCACCATGAACAAAAACGGAATTGATATTAGCAGACTTTAGTTCATGTGCAAGATCAACAGTGTCTTTTCGTCGTGCACAATAAACAATGCCACGCTGTCCTTGACAATGCTGGTTGATGAAGTCAGCAATTTGCTTCTTTGGCTTGTTTGTTTTTGGCAGTACTTGTAAGAGCAAATTTCTTCGTGAACTTGTTACCTGTATTATCTCAGGCGAAACCATCTTTAGTGTGGTTATTATTTTGGTCTGGACTCTGTTTGTACAAGTACCTGTAAGAGCCATTACTGGAACCTTAAAATCCTTTAGTAAACCAAGTTTAAGGTAATCTGGACGGAATGCTTGCCCCCACACATCTATGCAATGTGCTTCATCCACAGCGATAAAGTTCAAATTTCCAGCATCATTCCACTTCTTGAGAACAATGAGCAGTTTATTTGAAACAATACACTCAGGACTAGTAAATAGGATAGCATAGGGTAGGTCTTGCCGACAAAGAGCATTGACCACAAACTCCATCTCGGTGTCTGTAAGGGATGAGTTGAAAAAAAAAGCTGGAACTTGTTTTTGTCTAAGCTTTTCTGCCTGTTCCTCCATAATGAATTTCAAAGGCTCAATAACGACAGTGAGTCCTCGATTCAGTACAGCAGCCAATGTATAAATTAAACTTTTTCCACCTCCAGTTGGTATAAGGGTTAGTGTGTCTTTCCCTTGCAATATCGACTGAAGTGCCTCTAATTGCCCAACCCGAAATGAGTCATAGCCATACATCTCTTTTAAAACAAACAATTCTATACCATTTTGGTTGACAGGTAAGTTGATTGGGGTCGTAGTTGTCTGGAAATGCTGTAATACAGGAGTTGGTAATGCGGTGACAGGCATTTTCTAAAACACAAAATTATGTTAAATGTACGCTAAAATTACTCTCATCAAGGGCTCCGCTCAAACGTTTAAAAAACTGACAATAAATAGATAAAAACTGACATGCAGCAGTCGAAACATACAGAAAACACAAGGTCAAGGAAAAACAAACCCACTCACCGTTTTGAAATAGATTGCTTCTGCATAAATTTTTTCATGTGATCGCCACAATTGATATGTACAGCTCATTGATCTATTCCAGACATTGACTTTCATTCCTTCACCACTGTCCTCTAACTTTGGCAAGGAAACTTTATGGTCTAGATATAGGCCAAACAATTTCGCAGCTTCTTTATCATTCAAACAAACCAAATCCATACGCTCTCCGTCTCCTTCAACTGTGAAAATTTGGTAATTTTCAAGGCCCTGTAAATGATAAATTGTTATTTTAAATAGCTGCTGTAATAGTTCCAGAAAAGTCAACGAAAGTGGTGTACCTACCGATTTGTTTCTCAGTTCAGAAAGAGTCAGGAGATTTTGCCAAGTTTCTGAAGCAGCATATCCACGCAATGCACCAACTCCCTCTTTCACTGTCATATCGTTGAATTCTAACGTTTTATGCATTGTTCTATAATGCTGGTGAAGCCCATTACGCGAGTAAGTAGCCCGGTTTTGACTACAACAAACAGGACAACAAGATTTTCCGCTCCGCCAAGCTACAAGAAAATCTCTACGTGGACATGAATTATTCAGATTATAAACGTACGCCATCTTGCTCTCTCGAATATATCACAGCAGATTACACCCCCCGGTTTGGCGCCATGTTTGGCCACAAATCTGGCAGAGGCTTCTCCGCTCTCCTCTCTCCGCTCCCCTCGCCCGCGTTCCGATTTTCAGCGGTTTTATTTACTCCCCATTACCCTCTACCGCATTACTCTCCTGCAAAGACCCTATATACTGAAGAGCTCAAAAAAGCTCTAGAAGCCTCTGCGGAGGAGAGAGGGTCGATTGTAAGAAGTAATTACTCCAGGGGAAGTATGCTGATTAGATTGTGGTGTTGAATCAAGATGTGATGGTAATTGCTCATTAAATGACTCATGTGGGATTGAGTCATCTTGCATTTCACCTTGTAAATCTGCATTTTCTTGATCATTTATTGAATCAAATGAACGAATATTGCCCTTATTAGATTTTAATACTTCAAGAGCCTCAGTAACAGCATCTGCATCAGGTTCAAATATTGCTCTGTTGTGCTCAACAATAGCTTGGACATCAGATTCATAGAAGTTTGATGTATATGTTTGATCTGAGGCCATTAGATTACTTTCATCTCGCCATGGGTAATAGAGCATAAGTAAATGATGAAAATAAGATTCTGGTTCTTTTCTTTTATTTGGTGTATGATACCTTAATACAGCCTTAACTTTTCTACATTTCATGTATTCATTGGTGTTAATTAATTTTATTTTTTTGGGAAGGCATTGTGTTATTTCACTTATGGTACTTTGCAATTCAACCAAGTCATCTGTTAGAACATCAGGTTGTGAATCTTTTGTTTCACTATAATCAATTTTATAATCTTTATAGTAATACGCAGCAAATTCTGCCAGACATAATAATTTATCAACAACTGGAATTGTTGTTGGTCTAATGCTGTAACGCTGAATTATATTTGACTTAAAGATATCTGTACTATCATCATCTAGTTCATCAAGTTCCACTCGAGTCTTAGTAACACGTACCCTTTTTTCTGGAAAATCTGTACTAACAAAAACTGTTTTTGGAAATATTTTTCTCAACCAAAGTTCAGGCATTGATCTGTAGACACATTCTTGTGAACTAACTTCTCTTGTAGAGAGAAAAGCAGCACCAATTTTTTTCAAGCCATCTCTAATATTCATGTTAGCAGCTTTTGCTTCTTTTGCTGCATTTGTAATAGCTTGAGAACATTCAGTTTCATCTTTAGTAAAATATGAGCAGACATATGTTATGCATTTGTAGTGATTGAATACAGGTTGCAAGTCAACATTTGCTGCAAATGCCTTAATACCAGCAAAGTCTGCATCATTTAATGTTTCATTATAATCTGGCTTGGATGGGTTTAATACTTCATCTATTTTCTGTTTGACTGAGGTCAGAATCTGTGTTCGCCTGTCAAGTATATTACTCTTGATTCCCTCATCTAGATCATCATTAAGAGGTTCTGCTACTATTGTGTTTTTGGTAAAAAATTGACCAAAATTAAATCTACAACTAATATTTTTGTATTTTCTGCAAGTTTTAGAATGATTGTGCTTTTGATAAGTTTTAACTAAGTCATGTAACTCTGGTTCTGTTTCCTTATCTGGAAGATAAGCTTGTACATGGTTATCTATAAATTCTATGTAAGCTTCTTTGCTGTCAGATGTAAGTTTGGGGCAATCAGAAGTCCATATTAATGCATGCAAATGAGGAGATCCTCTCATTTGAAATTCAATGCGGAGTGCATAATAGATTATTTTACCTATTGGGTTATTTTGGCTAAGCAGAAGTTCAGTGAAAAACGTTTCAACTCTATGTTGAAAATGCTTTGCAACAACAACAGGATTAAGATTTAGCATTGAACATCTTTCATTGTAAGACAAAGCTTCAACTCGTTCATCAGTCATGTTTTTTCCTTGTGTTCTAGCTATAATCTGAAACAACTCAGACCATCTAAGATCAGCACATGATAATGTCATAAACCATGTTGGAATCCCAAGTTGTTTTACCATGGCTACTACTTCATACATAAACGTTTGCCAGTAGGGTGGTGTGCCTGGAATTTGCCTTAAAAACAAATATGCCTGATCTTGACAAATTAAGCCTTTTAACTTGTTTACATCTGATTTTATTTGTGATGCAGTTACAGGTTGGCCATGAATTTTTTTTAAGGCTATATTAATACTATCTGATACTTTTTTTTGTTCCATTATAAATTGTGCAAAAAAAAGATACTCTGGATTTGTTGCAAACCTTCCACTATAATGCAAAAGTCGAGCATTGAAGTACTTCACTGGTGACAATTTAATCTGTCTATCTTCTGTATACCCAAACTGTCCTTTTGGAAACAACACTGGGAATGCAAGCTCTTCACATTTTATGTCTCTCATTAGTGATACAGGGTGTTTGTTTTCTCCAGGCGCAATATTGTACACTTCATTCCCTAATGAACAATTTTTATTACTTTGTATTGTAACAGGATAATCTGGTAATACAGACTGTAAACATGTCTCATTAGTTGCTTGTCTATATTCATTCAATGGGTCATCTTTTTCCTCAGTATCATCATCATTCGTAATGTGTTGCTTGCAGTTTTCTGTTAAGGACTTTTCATTTTTATCAAAATTTATACCTGAAGTATTGTCATCTTGTTCTAAACTCATGAGTTTTGCACTGATATTTTGAATATCAATTGTAATATTATTATACAATGGATTGTTTACCTTGAGCCAGTTAAGTGCATCAAGAATGAATTGAGGACGTACTGCTTGAAAATACACATGACCTCTGAATTCAAGTTTTCGTTTCAGTTTCAACATTATAATACCGGATCTTTCAGGTGGCCTTGGTAAAACCTTACATGTCTGATCACATTCAACAGGTACATTACAGATTGCTCCCTTGACTTTTCTTTGTTGGCCTTTTGGCATTACTATTATTTTTTCAAAAACTATTCTCTGTGCAATAAGAATTTGCTCAAGTTTTTCTAACGATGCAAGTTCAGCTGGTATTTTGTGAACATACATGTTATTAAATATTGCCTGACAAGGAATCTTCCCTTTTGATACCTTTGAATGACAGGTTTTACAAATGTATTCTTTTTTATCAAATGACTTTATATCTGTAAAAAGATGTTCATTGAAATCAATGTATTTATTTTTATGTAATAGGATGACTGATTTTCTGTAGAGTAATCGATTGCAAACAGAACAAATATAATAAGGACCTTCTTTTATTTTGTTGTGAAACCTGGATATATAATCATCTAAACTGTCTAAATTGATTGATCTATAATTTTTGAATTTTGTTTCAAGTAGAACTTTCTTTTTCAAAGGATCCATTGATTTATATTTTTTTGTATTTGTTTCAAGGAGAACTTTCTTTTTCATAGGATCCATTGATTTATATTTTTTGGTGTTTGTTTTAATTAGATTTTCCTTTTGCATAGGATCCATTGATTTATATTTTTTTGTATTTGTTTCAAGGAGAACTTTCTTTTTCATAGGATCCATTGATTTATATTTTTTGGTGTTTGTTTCAACTAGATCTTTCTTCTTCATACGATCCATTGATTTATATTTTTTGGTATTTGTTTCAACTAGATTTTTCTTCTTCATAGGATCCATACTATTGTACTCTAAAGTAGCTTTCTGTAACCTCATTCTTTTCTTACCAGGTTCCAAATTTGCATATTCCTCTTTTCTTTTGTCAGCAATCACATTTTTTTGTGTGATAGACTTATGCTTTCTTATGATTTTTTGTCTCTCTGGTTTTGTTAATTGACATAAACATGACAAAAATTGAATATTATATTCTACTTCTTCACATTTCAGTTTTTGTGTGACAATATTGCACAATTTATTAATAATACAATCAGAATTAGTAAATGTTTCAAATAAATTAATTGTTTGCCTTTCATTACATGCCACTAAAAAATATTTTATTTTTTTAGCATGCTGAAAAACACAAGCTAAGCAATAGTTTGAAAGCCAAATCAAAAAGCCAGTATTGTTTGTTGTGTTGTCTGAAATTAACCTCTTAAGTAATTGTTTACTAGAAATAGCATTAGAAACCAACGTCCCGTGGTGTTTTGAACTAAATTGTACCTCAACATCAGCACCACATACATTTATAATTTGCGGCATATAATCACGTGTAAACTCATTTCCATCACTCAAGGCTTCCTCGTACATTAGCATTGCATACCCTGCAACAGCAGTCAATGTCTGATCGTTCCAATAACTACATGCCTTAATAGTAGAAAAGCAGATAGAATAGAAGCACATCATTGCACAGCATTGTTCAGAATTAAAATCGTTATTAAATGTCTGATTCTCACATGTTGAGGTATGTATATTTGTAATTTGTGTTAATTGCACAACGGTGATTTTAATGCCTTTAAGCTCAAATAATACATCAGTTTTGTACAAGTTTTTGAAATATTCAATCAAGCTATTAATTGAATTTACTTCCAACAACACACATGTTCCATGAGGATGGGCCATACCAAATGAATCTCTTGCATGAGAATCAAATATTTTTAGTAAACCATTTGGGGTAGTATAAATAGCTACAGTATTACACCCGATTGTCAACAGAAATGAATTATAACTGTCTTGTACTAAACTTTGTAAAGCACAACCCAAGGGCATCACATAGGGGAGGTTTTCATTCAAAGTAGCTGCATGGAGATAACCAGAGTAACTTTCACTAAAGTCAAGTTGATAATTTGTGTTTAGCACTGTAACCATGGTGGGTAATTCCGTTAGCAATAAATAAGATTGCCCAGTTAATGTTGATAATGCACAATATAGTTCATTGCCAATGTTCATAATTTGAATCAGGTGTTGTGGGCGACTTATTGTGTTAGTCATTGACTTGTTTCTGAAGTTATGTATCAAAGCACACAAACTCATGGCAACACATTGCTGTCCTGCATTAGGCCCAAATACATCAACATTACCTTGACTATAAGGTGCATGGATAGTTTTACTAGGATCAATAAAAGTAGGACCAGGATTCTTTTCAATATCTCTACTAAGATCGAACTTACAGCAATTCATCCTGTGATTTAAGTTCTTGTAAGTACAGGTAGCTGATTCTTTATCAGTTGGGTGTTGTGGTTTTGTGTACGACTTGTAACTCTGTGGTTTACTGCGCCGACTTGCTGAATGGTGTAGACATTTTGTTTTCTTAACAATATAAACTAGAGGTAAATAATCAACTTGGTCATTCAGTAGCCTTTTTCGTTCACGACTACATGCATAAATCAAACGATGGATACGAGAAGATCTGGGTACATTCTTTTTAATGTGCTTTCGAACCAGTTTACGTATTTTTCTGCTTTTTGTCAAAAGGCGAGAGAGTTTTTTACCTGGAATTCTGCTAGGTTCTCGATCACGACGACCAACATGGCGGTTGTATTTTACTTCGATCACAATAAATTTAGCATAACGAGATCTTCTTTCGTTTGTCGTATGAAGAGTCTGGGATTTATTAACATCAACAATAACTTGTACAGGTAAAATATCAAGTGAAACAGGGTTATTTGATGGCAACATGTTTGATGATTTAATAGGCAAAATATTAATATGTGACTGTACTGCATGGTCATAGATAATTGATGATATAAATATGAAATACATACTTGATATACATGAAACAATAAAGTGTTGAATAGCATCGACTTTATTTTGTATGATATCGTAATAAACAATACAGGAAATAAAGCTTATCAAAATCAAAAATATTACAGTTACCTTAGTACATGTAACGTGGTTCATATGTCGAGTCTCTTCGGGCAGTAATATCACAACAGCATGTTTTATACCTGTCACTTCAAAGTTCACTTCATCAATGTTCTTCGTTCTTCGATTTACAGCATTTGAGCAACATTTTTCAGTACAATTTAATAACACATTTAAACAAAAGTTTGATCGATTCAATAAAACATGTAAACATAGATTTGATCGAGTACACATAAGCGTACGGTAATCGAGATCGCGGACCAACCCGTTTCGAAATCGCTCGTCATCTTTTAAATATGTAGGTCTACCGCGATCGGCGTGTGCGATTGTAAGCATTGTGAGCGTGTTTATCATTAAAACAGTTGTCGACCACATAACTGAGCGATAACTATGTCTTTGAATACTTCCAAATTCACTTCGATCAACACAACCAAAGGCAAAGGCGTCAGGAGAAAAAAAACTCGTGACTCGTGCAATCAGCACGCTTCAGGCTCGCAAAGGCTTTTGGGAAATATGACGTCAGAGATTCTAGGCCATATATAAATAATGGTTTACATAATTTAGCTTTATTTCAAAAGTTAAAGTGGTGTACCAAAACATTGAAATGGTGGTCATACTGGTGTACCAAAACATTGAGATGGTGGCCATATACTGGTGAACCAAAACAATGAGATGGTGGCCATATCCATACTGGTCTGCCAAAACAATGAGATGGTGGCCATACTGGTGTACCAAAATATTGATTTGGCGGCCATACTGGTCTGCCAAAACATTGAAATGGTGGCCACACTGGTGTACCAAAACAATGAAATAGTGGCCATACTGGTGTACCAAAACATTGAAATGCTGGCCATACTGGTGTACCAAAACATTGAAATGCTGGCCATACTGGTGTACCAAAACATTGAAATGCTGGCCATACTGGTGTACCAAAACATTGAAATGGTGGCCATACTGGTGTACCAAAACATTGAAATGCTGGCCATACTGGTGTACCAAAACATTGAAATGCTGGCCATACTGGTGTACCAAAACATTGAAATGGTTGTCATACTGGTGTACCAAAACATTGAAATGGTTGTCATACTGGTGTACCAAAACATTGAAATGCTGGCCATACTGGTGTACCAAAACATTGAAATGGTGGCCATACTGGTGTACCAAAACATTGAGATGGTGGTCATACTGGTGAACCAAAACATTGAAATGGTTGGGCCATATTGGTGTACCCAAACAATAACACACACTTGATGAAAGTACAGTAATATATAAACTGTTTAATAACATCGAATTTTTGTGCAAGACATCAGTACAATAATAAACAATACAAGCAAAAATAAAGCAAAATACTGCTTACATACAGCATTTACAGACACAAGTCAGTTCAGCTAAATGACAACTTCGATGAAGATGTAAAACACAGCATGTTTACCTTTCACTTGCAAGTTGGCTTTATCAACTTTCTTTGTTCTTTGATTTACAGCACTTGAGCAACATTTTTCAGCACAATTTAATTAATAACACATGTATTAAAATTGATCGAGAACACATTGATCGAGAATTTTCGTATAAAGTTTGATCGAGTACTACACATTTTCAGCGTACGGTTATCGAGATCGCGGACCAACCTAGGTCTACTATAGTATAAAAAGCATTGCGAGCGTGTTTATCATTAAAACACAAATTAACTTCGAACAACACAACCAAAGGCGTCAGGAGAAGCAAAAAACTCGCCACTCCTGCATGAAAATCCGCCATGACGAAACATCAGCATTTGAGCTGTGACGTCATAAGTGCCGTTTGTCGACACAAAAAAAAAAAAAAAAAATAACAGAGCCAAAACCTAGACTCGTCTACCATAGGTAGCCCGAGTAATAATGATCACTAATTGCAGTTTCAATAACGCCTGATGCCAATATATTACTTGGCTCATTCGTTATCAAATGATCAATCAAAGTCTTTGAATGACTGGTTACTCTGGTATAATTTTTAATGAGTTGGCATAATTTATAAGCTTCGTAAAGAAACTTTACTGCAGCGGACAAGGAGTCTTTTGAATCAATTGCCAAATTGCAATTAACATCACCTGCCAGTAAGGTTTCCTTACCCTCAGAATCAACAGATTTAAGGAAATTCGCAGTAAAAAGACCGATCGGATAGAGAGGGAGAGAGGGAGAGAGGGAGAGAGGGAGAGAGGGAGAGAGGGAGAGAGGGAGAGAGGGAGAGAGGGAGAGAGGGAGAGAGGGAGAGATGGGAGAGATGGAGAGATGGAGAGATGGAGAGAGAGACAGAGAGAGAGAGAAATTTTATTTGAATTCAGAATCTTATCAATTTACATTGTTTTTCGTAAGAGCCGAATTTAAGTATTTACAGATAAATAAATAAATAAATATACAAATATATACAATAGGATACGTAATTAAAATACCAAACATTCAGTCGAGAAGTCAAGAATCAGGTACAATATAGAGACCGGATTTAGGGACCAAATGATTGTAGTTCACGTTTGAAAGATTTTACGGTGTTTAGAAGTTTTATAGATAATGGTAATTCATTCCACATTTTAGCTCCAGAAAACTTAAAACTCTTTTTTAAGTATTCTGTGTTTGGTTTTGCTAACACGGGATTTGTGCCTCTGTGTCTAAGACAGTAATTTTGTGTGGTTGAATTTGGTATAAATAGATCTGAAAGATATGATGGTACTAGTCCATTCAGGACCTTAAACATCATAAAATATTTATGTTTTAAGCGTCTGTTAGCAAGTGTTTCCCATCCTAATTCATCTCTTATGCTATGGGATCTGATGTCATAGCCTACTTGAGTAATTACTCGAGCAGCCCGATTTTGTAATTTTTGTAACCTAGTTGCTTGCGACAGAGGGAGATTGTCCCATACAATGTCACAATAATAAAAAATTGGCTGAATTAAGGAATTGTAAATAATAATTGCAGTTTCTTTATCAATGAATGGTCTAGCTTGTTTGAGACCACCAATTGCAGAGGAAACTTTCTTAGCAGCCTTATCTATATGCTCAGTCCAAGCAAGCCTCTCGTCTATATAAACCCCGAGAGACTTACTTGACTTAACCCTTCTAACAGGTAGGTTATTAATAAAAAGATAGGGCATATTTTTAATTTTGTTCAGCTTGTCATCAGATCCAATAAACATAAATTCAGTTTTTGCCACATTTAGACTTAGCTTATTGGCTAAAAGCCATTCGCTAATGTTGTTTGGCTAAAAGCCATTCGCTAATGTTGTTTAAGTCACAATTTGTGGCACGAATAATTTCATCGAACGACTGACCCGTTGTTGTTAGATTGGTATCGTCTGCATACATACGTGGATTTGAATATTGCAAACAATATGGAAGGTCGTTAATATAAATGAGAAACTGTAATGGACCAAGTATTGATCCCTGAGGAACTCCACATGTGACGGTCCTAGGAGACGATAGATTGCCATTCACAAAGCATTGCTGCTTACGATTTGTTAAGTACGAACAAAACCACACAAGGGCTTCCCCTGAAATTCCATACAACGAGAGTTTGTTCAATAAGATAGAATGGTCAACAGTATAAAATGCTTTAGACAAGTCGAGAAAAATTACCGAGTTTAGTTTTCCCTGATCAATATTTATAAACCATTCTGTTGTTGCATCTAGGAGCGCTGTGGCAGTAGAATGGAGGCGTCTGAAACCCGACTGATATTTGGATAAAAGATTATTTTTAGTAAAATAATCGTATAATTGAGTATAAATAATTCTTTCAAAAACTTTAACTATAGGCGAGATGACAGAAATTGGTCTATAATTATTACAATCATCTTTAGCTTCATTTTTATAGATTGGAGTAACACGAGCAGCTTTCCAATCTGAAGGAAAAATACCTGTAATAATTGAGCAATTGAAAATCTTGGATATCGACTCCGCGATTATAGGCGCAGCCTCCTTAACAAGGCGACAAGGAATTTTGTCTAAACCAGTGGCTTTGTTGGCCGGTAGGTTTGTCAAGTGCTGAAGAACTTCGCATAAAGTTACAGAGCTTAATTCGAAATTGCTTTTTGCAGGAGTAATAAATTCATCATAACGTCTAGTTGTTTCACCAAGTTTGGAAGCCAATTTAGGTCCAACTTCAGTGAAATGCTTATTAAAGGATTCAGATACCTCCACTGGATTAGTTATGGTACCAGACTCAGTTATAATAGATTGAATGTTTTGATCAGTTTTGTTGTTACGCGACATCAAGTCATTTATTGTTCTCCATATCTGATGGGTTTCCAGAGTTAGTTTGAAGGTTGTCTTTATAGAAAGCAGCTTTTATCTGGGAGGGAGAGGAGAGGGGGAGAGGGGGAGAGGGGGAGAGGGAATGAAGTGGTGCCCAGTGCATTATGGTAGTATTTTGATGTAAATTTCAATGGCGGCGATTTCTTCGTGAATATTTGCAAGGTAAGTTCCTTTATTGTTTGTTAATGTACTTAACATTTTACGAAAATGTTACTTTGCGAAGTATTTTTGAGTCTTTGTTTCGGGGTGGGAAACGTTTTGCCGCCATATCTGAACTGATTGTTCTGCTGATCGCTATTTGAAATATGGTAGTGAAAACGCCTGTAAAGGAATGCGTATACTGCACAGTACATTGCGATCTCTGAGCGTCAAGTTTTAGACCAAACTATCACAAAACTTCGTGAATATGAAAGAATAGTATTCGATTTATCAGGTTTACCTATCGATCCCCAACGATCCCCTCGATTTTACGACGAAAATGATCGTGTTTTTTCCTTAATTTTTCACTTAAGTTTAGAGTTAGCATGATGTTGACAAAGTAAAGTAACATTAGTAAGCGCTTGGAAAGTGATTTATAAATGGGTCTATAATTTATTGGCACTGATTACTTTGATGAAGTTGGAGTCTCATAATGTTCATATAAGTTGTGTATATATATATATATATATATATATCTGAAGCACTACCAGCACCTCCCAATAATTAAGATGTTGAAGAAACAAATCAAATGATCAGGTTCGAAGTCTTAGAAATACTTCACTATACGATGTACATGTACAATTGTTAGTGCCAAAATTTGTGCACATATATTTCACTTTGATATGTACACAATATTGCATTCTCTTATAGCAGAGAAAGCAAGTATGAGTCAGTAAGAGTGGCAAGTACTGAAAGCCACTGGTAGAGTGTGTAATTTTGTTCCATAAAGATGGTTTTGCTGTTATATGGATGTTAACTATCTTTTGCTTTTTAAATTTATAGAATAAGTGTGCCTATCATTGTGCCTAACTATAGTATACTTATCACAGTACACTGTACAGTATCTGTTGGTGTATCAGGATGCACCTCAATTGTTAGTGATATCTTAAAGTATATTTGCATATCAGTATATGTATATTAACGGCATCTCTATTTAACGGAATCGACGGAATCTGCCGGAAATTTGGTTAATCGCCTACTAACAACCAGGTTAATAAAATACATTTATTTACGTTTATTAGCTGAGACTGAAACTGATCTGTCGTTGATACTTCAAGTAAGGTTATTGGATTATTGGATATTACGTACATATATACACGTAATTGTTGAAAGAGATTTTATTATTTTTTATTGCTATGATTGCGCAAATATACGTGTCTCATTTTAAATTTACTAAGTGTTAAAATCGGACACAACCTGTGGGTTGATTAACAGAAAAAGATTTTCGATTTTTAACTAAGGATCATAGCAAAACAACCTTTTGAAGCTTGGTTAAATGTAAAAAAAAAAATCAGGGGTCTTCATTTATAAAGATATAAATACACAAGTGCTCTGTCTGTTGAACTCATTCTTTGAATTATAAACACGGGTATTTTTATTAAGACGATTACATTTAGCGTTTTCCGCATGTAGAACTGAAGGTACTATTGCGTCATGGATTGCACAAATGCAACAAATAAATTGTTGATTGGATATTCCACACAGACAACTGATAGTTATATTGGATTTTAACCATACAGTTGCCTAAGTGAACTAAAGCTCGAAGCTTCAACATATATATGAATTAGATCATATTAAACATTCACGCATGTTTTTGACTATGCTATAAAACACATCTTTGAAAATATTGTGCAATTTTTTAAAATATAAATCTTATATCCCTAATCCCCTAGTAAATAAAGGCATGTAAGAAAGACGGCCACACTACCCCTCAAAATTAGGTCTTCCTGGAGGAGTTTGGGTTTTGGTCGAGTATCGAGGGTTGCAAGCCGAGGGTCGTAAAATACGCTAAAATTTACGCACATAATTTCCTACTAGGCTAGCGGCACAAATAATATTTAGGCGGAAGATATACATGTTTTGGACATTTCATGCGCGCGGCAAAGGTGTTTACTCGGCACTGATGACAGGAAATATTTAGTAAATTTGTCTACAAAATTTTATTACAAAATTTATTTGTTGCATTTGTGCAATCATGACGCAATAGTATACCTTCTACGTGCGGAAAACGCTAAATGTAATCGTCTTAATAAAAATACCCGTGTTTATGATTCAAAGAATGAGTTCAACAGACAGAAAGAACTTGTATATATATATATATATATCTTTAAAAATGAAGACCCCTGATTTTTTTATTTACATTTAACCAAGCTTCAAAAGGTTGTTTTGCTATGATCCTTAGTTAAAAATCGAAAATCTTTTTCTGTTAATCAACCCACAGGTTGTGTCCGACTTAACACTTAGTAAATTTAAAATGAGACACGTATATTTGCGCAATCATAGGAATCAAAAATATAAAATCTCTTTCAACAATTACGCGTATATATGTACGTAATATGTCTAATCCAATAACCTTACTTGAAGTATCGACGACAGATCAGTTTCAGTCTCAGCTAATAAACGTAAATAAATGTATTTTATTAACCGTTTGTTAGTAAGCGATTAACCAAATTTCCGGCAGATTCCGTTGATTCCGTCGATTCCGTTGATTCCGTTAAATAGAGATGCCGGTATATTAATTGAAGTTTATAAATACATGTGGTAGTGTCATTAAGGACTGGTCATTATTTATAAGGTATACTGGGTGAAGAACAAACTGAGATTGTCAAAGCAACAGAAGAAGCAAAGTCAACTCAGTTCATTGTTTTCAATTGAAACAAAAATTTTACTTTGTAAATTATGAAGTAGAATTTTGTGGATTTTGAAAATTAAAATTTCAAAACCTATACCAATGAAGTCAAAATGTTTCATGACTTCGGGTCAATTTTATGCAACCCTGTAATGTTTTTATCCCAAGGGTCCCCTTTTGGTAATTAATATGGTTATGTAATTAAATCCAATGTTCTGAAAAGTTGTTTGGAATCTTATATGTTTAATTAATATCAACTGAAATTATTTTGTTGTCACTTAACAATGCATTTAGTAGTCACTTAACAATGCATTTAGTAGCCCTGTCACCTCCCAGGCAATATCTCCAACAGCTTTAAAACCTTCACCATAGTCGATCTGAACTAAAATGGCATTGCTGTCATAGTCATTAGCAGGTTCTGGTTGTAGATATGCTGCAACTTGTTTTTGTTGCTCATTCATGGCCAAGACACCCTGTTCTAAAGAATCTTGCATTTCTTTATGGTGTGCACTCCCCAGAACCTTAAAAGGTAAAGTATGCTCCTCCTCATCACTAGTGTTGCCCACACCATCAACTGAGTTGTGTGCAGTTTCACACACGGTCTCTTCAGGATTTTCCTCTCGGTACTCGTCATTGCTACTTACATTTTGTAACTCGAAAAGCCCAATGGCATATGTATCTATTGTTGGCTTGTCCAAAGAGAATAATGATTGTACATTATTTGGCTTTGTGGGATCAACATTGCCTTCAATGAAATTGAGTAAGGTCATCCCTGCCATTTGTGTAAAAAGGTTCTATCATTGCCAGTTTCGATTTTGTAAAGTGGAACTTGGGTCAAATAAAAAGGGTTGAATACTGGTTGACTGAGAAATGAATGAATTGCTAGTTGAAATTTTTTCTCATAATTGGCAAGGACAGTTATGTTGTGCTTCTCCTTTAGAAAATTAATTGCATCACGAGGGGCATGTTTTTGTTTGGTTGCAGCAAATGCTCTGTTCAATCCAATAGCCCTCATTGAAGGTAAATAATCACATCCAGACAATACACACATGTATCGAAACATATCTTCAGAGAATGAATAAAGTTTATCAGAATTGCTTGAAACAATTAATTCCCCGTCCATATTAACGAAATTAATCTTAAAAAATAACCTTTGTATATTCGGAACTTCCAAAGACAAGAAGGTCTGAGTCAGACAAAATGTAATCGATAAGGCCGATCTTTTGCAAGTAAGTAAGTTGAGCATCACTCTCATAAGGCGAGACAACGTAATCGTATCCCTTTTCAATGCACACCTTGATGAGAGAAATTACATACGTTTACGAGCGTATGTACACTCAAATGCGTCAAATATGAACGAGTCGCGAGTGTAAACCACAGTGTAAACTCGTCAGCACTCTGTACGTATACATACGCAAAAAAAAACAGCACTGGAAATCAAATATTTAACCCGATAAACTTTAATATACTCGAACCAGACTGACTGAATTCGAATATCTCCGTTGCGCGACAAAGTCTCAAACAAATCGTGAAAGAGAACTACAAACTATATACTCTGTCCTGATTTTAGAAGGTACTCATTCAATTTCAGATCGATGTGCCATAGAAAGGCGTCCTGATGAATTTAAGCAAAGTTTCTTCATTTGATCGATACGACACTTTACTTTGCGCGAAGAGCTCCTCTCTCAACGAAGACGTAAACAGAACTGAGCATAGTAAAGCCTCGTTTTCAATAATCTCAATGCGCATGTGCAAGTCCGCTTCATGCCCCCCTGGAGAGATAGAGAGATAGAGACCTATTTAAATCACGGAATTCCATCAAAAATACATTTGCTTTACATGAAAGCTGTGGTAGAAACATACATAAAATTTACAAATTTTTTGAGTTAATTATTTACAAAACTTGTGGAGGAGAGACAATATTATTACGAAAAGTTCTTAAAGAATGAATTGATCAGGACTCAAGGAATTCCAAGCCTTGACTCCCTGATAAATGAAACTTTTTTTCAGGTATTCAGATTTTGGATTAGGCAACTTGAGATTTATGTCATTATTTCGCAGGTTGTAATGGGTAGTATCCACCACCCTACTGAATTTATCAATCAAGTAATAAGGAGCTTTATGCATAATATTATGCATCATTACTAGTATATTTTTAGTGCATCTAACAGAAATATTGTCCATCCCAAATCAGTAAGGATTTCATGGGACCTTATTTCATATGGTGACTTAGTTATAACACGTGCTGCTCTGTTTTGCAATTTCTGGAGCCGTTCATTTTGTGTAATATTGATGCTATTCCAAACAATTCCACAATAATCAAACAACGGCTTAATTAGAGAATTATAAAGGGTCATTAAGGTACCAAATGGTACACGCTCTCTGACCATCCTCAATCCAGCAATTGCCCTAGAAATCTTTTTAGCAAGTAAATTCACGTGTTCATCACAAATTAATTTATCATCAATAATAATAAGGCCAAGTGATTTTGTTGAAGTTACTTGGGAAAGTTTATGATTTCCAAGTCTAAGATCACACTGTTTAGTTAAATTTCGAATTCTATTGTCTGACCCGATTATCATAAATTCAGTTTTAGTTAAATTAATAGTAAGCTTGTTTGCCAAGAGCCATTGGTTGATGCTTTTAAGATCTTTATTAACCAAGTGCTGTAGTTCATCAAGGGTTTCCGCAGAAGCTGTGATGTTTGTATCATCAGCAAACATTCTGGCTTTAGAATAATTCAGACAAAAAGGAAGGTCATTGATACCCTGTGGAACACCACCAGAAATTTTCCTTGGTGTTGATAATTTCCCATCACCAAAGCAGCACTGTTTACGTTCATAATGATAGGAATCAAACCAAGCTAGCGCGGTATCAGTAATACCGTATTGTGCAAGTTTGCTTAGTAGTATCTTGTGGTCAACCATATCGAAAGCCTCTTAGATCAAGGAAAATTACATATGTTAACAGACCCTGGTCGATATTCAAGTACCAATCAGTAGTAGCATCTAATAACGCAGTTACAGTAGAATGCATAGTTCTAAAGCCTGACTGATATTTGTTTAGCAAATAATTTGATGTTAAATAATCATACAACTGATTATACACAATTCTATCGAATACGTTTGATACAACGCTAATAATAGAAATAGGTCTGTAGTTGTTTGGATCATTTTTAGCATTGCCCTTATGTATTGGAATGACCTTAGCTATTTTCCAATCATCAGGAAAGACTCCAGTTGTCAATGATAGATTGAATAATTGGCATAAGCATGATGAAATAATTGGGGCAGAAATTTTAATTAGTTTAGCCAGAATATTATCTAATCCTGAGGCTTTATTAGCTGAAAGCTGGTTTAACAACTCTTCAACAGACATAGGATCAGTAGGCTTTAGAACAAATCTACTTCCAACTGGTTTTAGATATTTTTCAAATGGTTGTTGATCGACAGGAAACTGATTAGCAAGAATAGATCCAATTTCTGTAGTGTTTATTTAACGAGTTCGAAATCTCAGCCGGTTCAGTTAGAATTTGCTTGTCGACTTTGAGCTGGGTTATAGAATCATCAGTAGATTTACGATTAAGTAACTGATTGATTACATCCCAAGACTGCTTTGGATTATTTTTATTCTTTTGAATTTCAGAATGGTAATAATCAGTTTTAGCTTTATTTACCATTCTATTCGCAAGATTACGAGATTCTTTATACTGGGCCCAAATAATTGGATCATTGGTCTTCGCAAATTCTTTTTTCATATTGTCTCGTTTTATAAGTTGCCGCCGTACTGATGGAGTAATCCATGGGCACTTAGCTGCCTTGATACGTTTGGTTTTCATCGGAGCATGCCTATCAATTACACCTAAGAACAACTGCTTCCATTTGCCCCACATATGGTTAACATTATTAGATAGATTCAAGGAATTCCAATCAATAAGATTCAAATCATTAAGATATTTGTTTAGGTCAAAGTGCTTGAAATTCCTTGAGGTGGAATATTTGTGGGTTCCTCGTTTACAAATATTAATTTTTCTTATGGTATAAATTAAGTTATGATCACTAATGCCAATTTGGATGACACCAGATTGAGCTATTTTCCGTAAATCATTAGTTAAAATTAAGTCAATAGTGGTTCTGGATGACTCTGTAATACGAGTGGGTTCTTTGATGAGCTGTTCGAGTTGATAATTTTCAATGAGTGACAACAATTTCTTAGTAGGAGTAGAAGGAATAGGTGCAGAAACATCGCAATTTAAATCACCCAAAATTATGATTTCCTTTCCTTCTGAATCTAATGTCGCGACGAAACTTTCGAAACTCTGGAAGAATATATCATCTGCGTGATTTAAAGAGCTGTTTGGAGGTCTGTAGCATGCTATTACGGCAAATGGTTTACAGTTAGGCTTTTTAATTTCAATGCACACTGTCTCCAAACCCCCGTTTACTAGTTCCGCTCTGAGTTGATAATTAATCGAATTTCTTAAATAAATGCAAACGCCACCACATTGACGATTGCGATCTTTCCTTATAACAGAATAGCCTTTGATGGCTATTAGGTTGTCACTCACTGAATCATCTAGACGAGTTTCATTCACGCCAGTAAGTTAAGTGTTTGGTTTTCCATAATAAGTCGTACCTGATCAATATACTCGACTAAACTAACAATATTTATGGAGCCTAATTTTAAAACCTCTGATTTTACTTATAATGGAGATGTCGTGCGAATTAACATTTGCACGATTTTCTGAATGATTATTAACTAAGAATTTAAATCACTTACCGTCTCTCCTCCAAGAGACAATCATTGTTCATTTCTAAAATAGTTAATAAATTTGTTGCAAGTAGCGATGTCCCCTTTCTATTGAGATGAAGTAAATCTCGGTTTGAGCAGCTAGAATCGATATTATCATTTGAAATAAACGAGAAATTATTTCTGTTCGATAAAAGTTTAAGATGAGCGTTCGATTCTTTGAGCTTCGGAGTAATATTTTCATTATATAGAGGTAGAGGTAGAGATATACAGATATATATATATATATACATACGATATGCTAATTAAAATAACAAGGATATGACGCATCTAATGGAATTATATTACAGTGGTGTGAATAGTCTTAGGCTGAGAAATCGAGCTAATGATTAATTACTGACAGAAATTAGGATAGAGAAAGGAAGTATTAGGAGTGTGACTAGTTATAAGCTAAAAATTGTGTTAACATGAAGAACTTGGATATTAAGATCAGGCTTATATTTATTAATGTATAAGGCTTCCTTATGTTTAAGTGAAAACACAGATTTAGCAGTCTAAAATTTTTTAAACATGATTGAGGGTATTGTTTCTTACAGGAGGATGATCAAGCTCGTACCCAGGGTCTTATCTCCGCTTCCCCATCCCCACCCACCGCTGCGAAAAGACCCTGGTCTGGGCTGGTCACGTGTATCCCATATTCTGGGATATTTTTAAACATTGTCGTTAGGGGGGGATACAGAAATTGAAATTGTCATTGCTGTGAAGGGGGGTTGTTCTAAAGCTGAACCAGAGGACTGAACCCACAGGGCATTATTCCTTACAAGTCTTCAAATCATTCGGTTTTCTTTTGACGTTTAAAATTTGGTGTTATCAGCAAGTCAAAATAAGTTTTTGACATGATTAATTGATGTGGACTTTCCCTTTTGTTGTAAGCATGATCACATCTATTTTTGTTTTGATTGTCACGTTTTTGCAAAGTATGTAAATTTCAATATAAAAGCCTGTAATCGCCAAATAAATTACCAAACAGTGTCTCGCGGGTATCTTGAAAGCGTTTATAGTTTCAGCAATGTCAAAGCAATCCTGTTCCAGTACTCAAAAAAAGTTTTATAGTTCTGTGAGTTCATCGTCAGATTCGCGTTGCCGTTTATGCCTGAAAGTCTGTGACGCAAGTCACAACAAAAACATTTTTCATCAAAGCAATTCTCACCTCCTTCGTGTGGCAGAAGAACTGTTTGGGGAACGTCTCCCTCGAGATAATTTGTTGCCTCATCTCCTATGTAGACCTTCCGGGAGAAGGATTAACAATTGCAATAATTTTAAACAACTAATTTGCGATAGTCAAAAGTCGCTCGCTTCTACGTGCAGAGTAAAAAGATGTCCCGAATTCTCGCCATCATCCCTGCCCGACAGGAAGAGTCTGAGAAACGCAAATACTACGTCAAGAAGTCGTCGTGGAATCGCGTTTCCATCTAGCAAAAAACAGGTAAGTTTGATAACATTTCACGTTTATGTATTTTCCATTGTGTTGCTGGTCTTATTTAAGTTTCGTCGTGCACCTGACATTTCTTTTCAAGAAATCTTTTTAACTTACAATTGCTTGGAAGCACTGGGATTTCATGCAGTGGCGCATTTTCTTTTCGGTAGTACGTTTATATAAATTCCCACGGTCAACAGGCGAAAGGGAAAAAATTATTTGGCACTGAAAATTTTTCTGCCACTACGAGCAGCAATTATTTTCCTTTGTTTGCCCTTGACTGTGAACGTCTGTGTCAAAGGACATCACAGAAATCTTGCTATCCATATCTCTATAATCACAGGTACATAAAGGTTTTTCTTGTATATTTACAGAATCTTAACGTGGGAGTTCAGCAGTTACAGCCGTGTCAGGATCAGAATGAAAGTCTTTCCACCACCAGTATCAAATCCATTCGCAGTATTAAGGCGTGATAAAAATATAAACTGAATTCGGAAATGAATTAACAGCTTAAATTAAATGCAGTTTAAATATATAGGCTTATAACGTTTTTCTTAATTTTTTGCAGTAAAAAAGATTAGCAGATGCTAATATGCAGGACACTGCAGTGACAAAGAATTAGAAGGCATTCTTGGAAATGTAGGAAGGGGAACGGATTGCACGAAGGGGAACGGATTGCACGAAGATTCCATTCTCAGATTCCATTCTCAGATGAAACGACTTCAGTGGAATGTCAAATATTAATTTTACGGAGATAGTGCGGGAAATGAAATGCCAATGCCCCACAGTGCACAAAATTCTTTCTGCAATGGTGGAAGTGGATCACTTTCCTGAGAAAAAAATCCCGAACTTGTCCTTGGTGTATGGCCTCATTATGTTTAGACGATTTCACAAACTAAGTTTAATGCAAAGGGTGAACAGTTTACTTTTAATCGACGGAAATGCAAATCAAGAGGTACTGATAAATCAACACCGTTTCGCTATGGCACGCATACAAGGTCTTCTTGTATACACATTGTCCAAACAAAGTCACTCAGATTTTAATGCTTAAAATATGAATGGATTTTATTTAAAAATATTCATCTTGCTCACTATGCACATCCTACTTTCTCGCATAAATATTAAGGGAAACATGGACTGAATATTACAGTGCATACACCTCACCTTTAACCTCTATCTGTGTGCAAGGTTCTATCTGATATGTCCAATTAAAATTTACTGAACAAAATTATCTGTATTTCTATTTAGTTGGTGGACGAGTTACACAAGTATGGGTTTTGCCTGGGATCTAAGATGAAGTATCCATTATTAGAAAAGATTGGAGACCATTTTATGGATCATGCTGTTGAACTTGTAAAGAAAGGTCACAGATTTGTTTTTATTCTCAATAACATTGATTGGACTGTTAAAGTCCATGATATGAGATTTGAAAACCAAAACAAAGATGTGCATGCTGTTGCCACAAGCCTGGTTTTTGAGTTTTGAAAACAGTCTTGCCAAAGCAGATGTTAAAGCCCTTCTGATGTCAAATAAAGATGAGTTAGCATGCACCAGGGAAAGGTAAACATTTCAACAACATTAACAAATACATGTACAATAAATCCAAAGTAGTCAGACAGATAAACAACTTAAAATAAAGAAGGTATACTCATGGTCACAGGGTGTTTGGGGGCTACATGCCCCATTCCCAATTTTTATTCAAAAAGTGTTCTTTTCACACAAAAATGTTTTTCTTCCAAGACATGTGAATGAGGTGTCATTTTGCAATGGTAAAGCCTCATGGCGGAAAGGCTGTGCCGCTCAACTTGCTTTGTATTCTAGTACGCTGGTTACCCTATATGTAGCTCTCATACATTTCCTGTTTTTGTTTGTTTGTTTGTTGTATTTACAAGGACACTAGGGTAACCCGGGTGCTAGAATAGCCCTATCACCACACTAGGGTTACCCTAGTAGCTGCATGGTAGGGTTATTAAACTCGCCTACCCCGGACAACTTTTTACTTGTACCAGGCTTCTTGTCATTAGTGCTTGGCAACCACATCTAATGGAGTTGTCCCAAGCAGCAGGGTGATAACTTTGACCCAGAGTAGGGGTAACCCTACCTTGAAAACCAAACAGGCCCTAACTATGGCCTCACATAAAATAACATGATTATGATTGCCAGACCTCACTATCTATTTTATGAATTTATGAAGTAGTCGAAATTATCCAATCTTGACAAAATCCTTTAGCTTGTACGTATTTCAATTCTTTGCTACTCTTTGCTACAATGCTAGTCTCAAAAGCACATTAATATAAATAGGGTGATGGCATGTTTCAATTAAGTTTTCAAACCATTAACAAATACAAGAATTAGAAGGGAAAACCCTGAATGAATTTGAGCTACTTGCGCTACAAACACGTAGATATTAAGACTAGGAAAGAAAGGACAGCTAGAAATATATTAATAAATAAGATTCTAACAATAATAAAGGTCACCTTTCATTTGAAGACATGCCATGTGGTCTCAATCGTGGCGACGGTTGTTATTGTCGTATTTAATATTTATAAATAACTAGAAAATAATTAAGGGAGAAAAATCTGCTTACTTGAGAGCAGCACGAGGTTTCTTCTTGTCGTTGTTGGCGTCTCGGTTGGCGTCTCGGTTGGCGTATATTACCACGTATATCTCAGTGCCAAAATTCCTTTGATGCGTCTTGCCAATCTTGGTAAAATGCTCGGCTTTGCGCAAAGCATCCTTCGCTTGTTGACCCTCGAGTCGACGGTATTAAACTTCCCGTTTTATAAATCTCTCGCAACACAATCTCGTCGTTGCCCGTCAAAGCGAATACATCAAGATATATTACGTTTGTATTAGGCAAAGCCATGTTCGAAACGAAAGAATCCGCTTGTGCCTTGTAGTAAATATACGACCAGACTAGCGCAAGTTAGTCAGAATCGCCACTGATCAGTCCACAAATCAGTCGAGAACTACAAAGTAAAACGCCGCTAAACCAATCCGTGCTCTTCATAAAGAGCTATTGAAAAATTAAGCCAATCAGAAAGGGTGATACAAGGGGTCTAAATCCGTCGAGAAAGACAAAGAAATCCGGCGAACATCCGGCAAACCAATCACAGATCGCTATAAAGGCTAATTTATAAATTCAACCAATCACAGCGGCTGATACAATAGCCTCAAATCCGTCCAGAAAGAACAAAGTAAACCGCGCGACGCGGGTTAACATGCCGGTCGGCGGTCTCACCTAATCGATTATCTCGGCGATCTCGAGACTGAGGGAAGAACGATACGATAATTATATTTTTTCTTGCGGATTTTTTTACCTTAGTCGTATGACTTATTTGACTAACGCTAAATCCGCCCCTGGCACTACCAAAACCACTACGAGTCTGCAGTAAGGTTAGCGTATTAAATGCTTATGAATAATATATAATAATGCTAATCAGCCAGGGCATGTTTAATTATTTCAACTACACAACACAGTTAATGTAAATGAGTATGAGTATAGATAGTATCAATGTCCGTCTGATATTTAAATATGTCTCGGTTTAAAGTAAGTGTAAATCTTGGTGATTTATGAGAACAGAGTGGTTGTTCTGTTTAATACTAAGCTATAGCTTTATATATTTCAGTCTGGCTAGTACTTCTATTTTTGATCTATAAAGCAGAATCTGCAGAGATAATGTATACTGTATGTATTTTTAGTATAAACCAGCTACTCCAGCTAGTACAAATTCTGCTTTCTGATTGGCTGAGCTACTCACTGTCTATTGATAATAGACCACTAGTAGCAAGGGTCAATTATTCACAAATGAAAAACAATGGCAGAAACTTGCAATCATAGCAATCAAAAATATAAAATCGCTTTCAACAATTACGCGTATATATGTGCGTAATATGTCTAATCCAATAACCTTACTTGAAGTATCGACGACAGATCAGTTTCAGTCTCAGCTAATAAACGTAAATAAATGTATTTTATTAACCGTTTGTTAGTAAGCAAATTTCCAACAAATTCCGTCGATTCCGTTAAATAGAGATGCCGCAAAACAGCTGGCAACAAAAACTTCATCTTGCTGAAGGTGAAAGAACAGCAATAGCAGTAAATATAAGAACCAATGACGGTTTAACAAATGGTGCTAGCAACGTTATAAAATTAGTTCAGTTACATCAACCTGATAAACCGACTGGTATAATTTGGGTACAATTTGATCAGGACGATGTTGGGGGGGGAAAAAACAAGAGAAGAAAACAGGCATCTTTTTGTCCAAAGTATCCAACGTACATGGACACCAATCAAACCAGTAACTGCACAGTTCAATGTTGGCAGAACTAAATCAGCTAAAATTGTAAGAAAACAATTTTACTTCGCCCAGCAGCTGCTAAAACTGTACACAGATCACAGGGTGATACTCAAAACCCAGATTGTAGTCAACCTTAATACCACAGGGGCGTTTCCTCATATACATTATGTAGCACTAAGTAGAGTTACAACAATAGAAGGATTATATATTACTGACCTTTGTGAAAATAAAATCGCTGTTGATCCGCAAGTTGTAACTGAAATGCAAAAGCTAAGGACAGAGAGAAGCTTACAACTTTCTTTTACTCCGCTATACGAGGTAAATCAATCTCAATTAAAAGTTTGTTATTTAAATGCTCGCTCACTACACAAACACATTGAAGATGTTCGAACAGATTTGAATTATTGTTCCAGTGATATAGCAATATTTGCATTAACAAGATTCAGCCCATTTGATGAAGATGAAATGTACACCATTAATGGTTTTCAGAAATTTCTGCTATTCAAAAATGACGACGGACTTTACATGACAACAATAGACGACCATACGGAGGTACAGCGGTTTACAGCAAGATACCATTTGTTGAGGGATATCCTTACAGTCACAATATCAATGGTATTGAATTTACTCTAATTAAAGTTATCAACCATGAGGATGTCACCATTATAGGAGTTTATCGCTCTCCACAAGTTTCTCTGGCTCATCTGTGCTCAGCATTACAGAATATTGTTGCACAGGACACTTTACAGGAGAAGAATATAATCATTGGAGATTTTAATGACAATTGGATGGTTGATACAGAACGACAATAACTTTACAATGTAATGATTAGAGACAATGGTTATACGTAATTAATAACAAATTGTACAACAGATAACAATACACTTATTGACCACATATATACTAATATAACAAACATGGAAGTTGATTTAGGTAATTTAGAAACTTAAAATAAACTTTCATGGTCGGTTTAACAGAGAAGAAATCATTGGATTTTATTCTTTAATAAATGGGAACATGGTTTTTCCAATATAATTCGTGGGTTTGTTTTTAGCACCCACATTTTGTGGCATGCAAATTACATTGTCTAAAATGTGGGACATTGGGTCATTGGCGTTAGAATTAGCTTTGCAACTCTAACTCTGTGACATGCCTTTTAGACCTGCGGCATGTACAAAGTATTTCATCATATTTTTACAGGTATGTTTTCTATTGTTTTTTTTCTACTCATACATGTATTTCCGTTTATTTTTCTGTTTAGTTTTCCTTTCATTTACCCTGGTATTAAATGTGTTTTGTTTGTTTTAATAATTTAGCTGCAATTTAATATTGGATTGATGAACATATATTTAACAATATAACGCAAGTAAATGACTGTGGACATTGCTAAGTACCTGCAGTGTTATGCTTTTCTGGAAGTTGTAAGCTTCAATAATCAAAGGATGAAATCAAGAAGGAAAATGTAAAATTTCGATGCAAAGGATTGATTATGAAACCAATGGTGCCTCATTATTATTATTATTAAATTTTTTTTTTATCATCAATTTTTATCAATAAACACTAGGATTTATATACATTTACAAGAAGCCAATGTCATCATGCTGAACAACCATCTGGATAATGCAACATCCCATGTACATCAAAGTATGTTTTAGAATTATACATACATCTTTTATATACAACAACTTGCCTGGCAAAAAACACCATGCAAACAAGCTTTGAGCAACTTAAGTGGAGAAAAGATTTGCCTTAAAGCAACTTGTCCAACCAGCAACCTGTCATCCGGCGACATTCTCGCGGATGGAATCGTACGTTATCCGGCTACGACATTCTGTCGGATGGCATCTTACGTCATCACGGCATTCTCTCGGATAGTATCCTACGTCATCGGGCTACGACTCACGTCACCCGGTACGACATTCTCTCGGATGGCATCTTACATCATCCGGCGACATTTTCTCGGATGGTATCTTACGGCATTCTGCTAACACAGTTTGCAGGTGGTATTTTGGTAACTCGGCTAACGCATTCTCTCCCCTAGCGTAATTCCCCTATCCGGCGACCGAAGGGATGATATCGCAAAATAGCACGGACCCTGAGTCTTGTGAAAGCTGAAGATGATTTTCCGTCAACACGCAAATGTTACTGACACCGGCGGCACCTAGGGACAAACGAGGGGAGGGGGGGAAAGCACATTACACCGATTCCCAGACACCAGGAGAAGAGAATAAGGTCGAAAATAGCAAATTTATCCACATCATTATAATTGGAAGTACTCGCATCCGACGAATACATGCAAACCACTGGAACTCAGAGCTAATCAAGGAAAATGTACGGAATAATCCCGAAGCTCTGAACTAGATAAGATCATTGTACCCGAACGGCCTCGAGGGAGGTAACGAAATCCCAACGCAGGCCCCTCCCCGAGACAGCACTTAACAAAAACAAAGTAATGGTCGGGAGAGCAAGAGCAAAACGCCCAAAGTTTTGCACAAAATAAACGTTCTTAAACACATTTGAGAAAACATCACATATTGAGAGAGTCACAGGCAAACGCAAAAACTACCAAGACCCGGCATAACCACGGCGAAGCTCAACTCGTTATAACAAACCGCCACGATATAAGACCGCATAAATAATAACATCAACTGATAAGCAATAAATATTAAACAATAACCAAAGAAAACTCCCAGTCATTCGCAAGTCATCGATACACACTAAACATAACGAAACAAATCTAACGAACCTGCCCCGGTACATCGACAGCCGCCACGTTGGCTGGTCCAAGTTGCGGAACATTTGCTTCTTCTTGACCTTGTCCTTATTGCTGAATCAGAATCGGGACTGGCGGAACAACTACGTCTTGTGGAATTTGTCTCTGGGCCATTGCTGCAGGCCAACAGTAAGGATGTTATTAGCCACCAAATCTCCGGTCCTAAGTCTTCTCCTTGTTCCATATTTTAACCGCATAAGACCCGTCTGTCTACACCTGTCTAGTTTATATAGCTTTCCTATGCATGAATAATTAGCACAATCACACACAGCCCCCCAGAGACCACTTTTACACACTCTACACCATTTAACGCGCGATTTCATAAAGTCTCATTTAATGAGAATAACCTGAATTATTTCTAATTTGGATAATCCATTTAAGAGGTTTCCAATACATGGCTGTAGATCTTGGGCACCAAATAATGAGCACCTCTTCATTGAAAAATGTTGGAATTTTCCCATTCTGAAGAATGCTACGACCTACAGTACTAATAAAGTATAATTTTTGTAAGTATACCACATGGCTATACATTTCTGCAATACAATGTACATGCCAATACACAGTTACTGCAATATTGTAAATTCAAAATATATATAGAACCATAAAGATTGGCATCATATACTTCTTTGAACACACATGTTCTGGGTTCGTCACTGGCTTTAAGCAAATGTGGCCAGCAATACATGAATCAGATGATGGTACCAACAACTTCATAATCTTCTGCTGGGTGATCTCTCAACCATGGTCAAAGTACTTATTCTTAATGGCATTCAGCACCAGGCGAAATAATTCTTTCCTCGGCCCACCATAGTCCTCTGCACACTAAATGATTGAAAGACAGTTAGGACATGCTTTTGAGTTTCACGCGTTAAGCGATCATCAGGCAAGTGAAAAAGTTTCACTTTAGTTTTCAGGTACCCCGCAAGCAAAGTTCAAAAACTTGGTAGCCCCCCTGTTTTTATTTGACATAATTTCAGTGCCCCCCCAACCCTTCAAATCCTGACAATCTTAAAACTAACCCCACCCACCCTACCTATAAAACCTCAAAATTCAACCCCATTAACCCTAAACCTAACCTTAACCCTAAATATAACCTTCTTAACCCCAACCTTAATTCCCACCCGACCCACACATTAAACCAATTGTCACCTTAACCTTCTCCTTAATCTCAATCATAATTATTACCCTATTACACCTTAAACCTCAAATTATTACGGTAACCATTCTCCACTACTATTCACCAACACAATACACCAAGCATGGTAAGTCACAAGCAGGATCTAAATACCTGAGCCTTATGGTTTACTTTTACTTTTATTTTACATTTTACAAAACAACACAAAATAATTCAAATTAAAGGCTTTTCTGAATGATTTTTCCCAATAAGAAATGTTTGTTTGTATAATAATGTTGATCATCAAAGACTCTTATCCTTGTTTAATACAAAAACTTCATGCCGCCCCTTTAGAACTTATAAATGATTTCAGGGTCCCCCAAAAGAAGTAGCAAAAATTTCAGGTCCCCCCATTTTCTCACCCATCCCCCCCCCTCCGATAAATAATGAACGGTCCCTTAGCTTTCAGAATAAGCAGTTTTTCTTCTAGGCACAGATTACAGCGTCTTGCTCCAATAATACAAAGAAAAATACAATTGGTATTTTCCTTGACAAAAGCATTCGATACAATTAATCACAAGATTCTGATTAAAAAGCTAGAATATTATGGCATAAGGGGAATATCCAAAAACTTGTTTGAAAATTATTTGGGGAATAGAAAGCAAATTGTAAAGTACAACCAAGTAAAATCAAAAGAAATGACAATCACAAGTGGTGTTCCTCAGGGATCAATACTAGGACCATTGTTATTTCTTTTATATATAAATGATATTCAAAATTGTAGTAACATCATTTCAATTATATTATTTGCAGATGACGCAAGGATATTTTACAGTCACACTTGCCTTAAAACGTTAAATAAAATAATTCAAATAGAAATTAATAAAATATCTGATTGGTTAAATATTAATAAACTATCTATAAATACTGCAAAAACAAAGTTTATTTTATTTAGGTCCTCAAAGAAAAAAACAAAAACATAATATAACAATTTCCTTTAACAATGCGAGTATTGAGCAAGTTAGAAAGACAACTTGATGAATGTTTAACATGGAATGACCACCTTGGATTTAATATCAAAGAAAATTATAAAATCTACAGCAGTGATATCCAGAATACGGCATTTTACAAACCTGAAAGCTCTAAAACTTATTTATTATGCATTAGTCTATCCATATCTAATTTATGGCAATCTAATATGGGGTAATACATACAAAAAAATAACTAAAGAATTAGCAAATATTCAAAAAAAGATTATTCGATTAATGCATTTAACTCCTACTTTGAACACTATTTAGGGAACAATATTTAGGGACTTAGAAATATTGAACATTTATAAGTTGAATGACAATTTAACCAGTTTATTTATGTTTCGATATCATCACTTGAAGAATTTACCAGAAATATTCGCAAATTACTTCATATATAATAATGAAATTCATCACCATAACACAAGAAACGCATCTCAGCTGTAAATTATGTAAAACATACTCTTTCTAACAAAGGAGTTTGGAATGACCTAGAATCTAAATATAAAAATATTAATTCCTATAACATTTTTTAAATAAAAAAAACAAAACATCTCTTACAAACACGACAGATGTAGTAAAAAAATATCATGTAATTATAGCATAAAGCACTATACAAATTATTTTATAATGCAATGTTGTGTAATTGTGGTATGTATGCACATATATATTGTATATTCACATATATTATATATTTGTATATGTGTTGTAGTTATATAAAATTCAAATGTTATATAAGTGTTATATATTCAATAATATGTAACATTTATATAAAATATCTCTTCTTCTTTTACTGTAAATATAAATAATACATTATATACTTCAGCTTGGGATATATGATCAAAATTCGTCACACTTTTGCATGCTAATTTCATATATGTACATATCCTTTATATATCTTTTAATATTATTATATCCTTTTATCTTTCTTTCTTCAGAATTCTGAACTGTCTAAATTTAGTTACTTAATGAACATGTAAAAAACTAGGGGTCTTAATAAAAAGCCTAGTCAGGTTTCTAGCAGGCCTCTAGCCCTACACTGAACATTCAAGACTTAATAACATTAAATAATATATAACAATAAATAATATATTCAAATGTTAAACTTTGGTGGAGGATGGTTATATTATTGAACTATATATATTTATAAAATAGGTTGCGTCTTACGCACGCTGTGATTGGTCAATTACCGTGTTTATATCAGGCTATGTAAACACGGTTGTGATGTCACGGCACAATTTTTAACCTTATTTCATAAAAGAAATAGAAAATGGATGCCCTGTGTTTATATAACCTGATGCAAACACTCGAGTGAGTTGGGAGAATTCGAAAGTACTTATGTAAACCCTCGCCTACGGCTCGGGTTCACATAAACTTTCGAATTCTCCCAACTCACTCTCGTGTTTGCATCAGGCTATATAAACACGGGCGGCCATTTTCTATTTCTTAAATATATATATATATATTTCTAAACGTCATTAATAATTCATGAACAAATTTCTAGTAATTAAGCGGTTGTATCACACATAAATATCAGGGATATCTCAACTCTCAAACAGTGAAATTGACCTTTTCCTAACTAAATCCAAACAAATATTATAGCTCACGAGACCAACACATCCATGTATGAATCAAATGCTTGATTGCACTCGTACCAAAATTATGCACAAATATTTGCATAAAATACAGGTAATGAGCGCAATCAAGCATTTCTTATACACAGAGAATCTTGCAGTCAGATTTTTATTAATTTCTCATCCAAACGTGGACTAAATTAAACCAAAATGTAATGGATTACCCGTTGGTCTATGGCCAACCCTTCTGCAAACTTTCATGAAAATCAGTGCAACAGTTTTTGAGATATCCTGGTGACAAACAAACAAACAAACAAACAAACAAACAAACAAACAAACAAACAAACAAACAAACAAACAAACAAACAAACAAACAAGCAAACAAGCAAACGAACAAACAAACAAACAAACAGACAGACAGACAGAAAGGGATAAAAATATAACCTCCTGGTGGAGGTAATACTAATCTATATAATATATTGTACTGTTACCTCGCCATAGAAGTCCACCTGCAGAGTTAACCTTAGGTTAGAAATTTCCTTGATTTCATCAAAAGATGTTGTCAAAATATTTCCTCTGTCAACTAAAATGAAACTTGTTGCTCCTTCGCAGCTTTCCTCTGGATTAGTGATTTCAAGGTCTCTGCCAAGCACAAATTTACTTTGGTAGTACCTCAGAAGTTCAACAGGATCAACTATGTGTTTTTATCTACAATATTCTGCGATCTCGGAAAGCAGACTTTCAACTGATTCTTCTGTGACATCTTGCACGTCAAAGTTTTGAATTTCCGATAGTTCAACCAGGTGCTCGGAATTTGCAGTTGAACTTGCCTCTGGATTACCACTACTTGAACTCTCTTCTGGTCGAGGAACTGGCAACTCTTCTTCACTTTCTGAACTGCTCTGAATAATTGCCGCTTCGGAACACAAATAAGCGTGTGTGCGCAAATCTCGAACCAACACATCTTGGCCGCAAACGTTGCACTTTTCTTTGATTTTGCAAGGGGTTTCCTCGGTCAAACGTTTCGTGCACAGATCCTTTTGAATTGGTCCCAAATATATACGTGATCGTCAAGCAATATTTGCTTTAAGGCTTTTTATGGACCATGCGCAATCAAGAGTGTTTAGATCTCTGCAGTTTGCTACACAGTTCATCAGCTCAAAGCCGCCACATTCTTTCAGTTTTGGGAATCCAATTGTTTGGCCGGCTATTTACTTCGGATGAAGTAATGGTTTCCAAAACAACTTTTTCGTCATTGTCGGTTTCGAACTTTATTCTTTTTACGCCAAACCCAGCTTTCTGCAAAATTTGCTTTTCTGTAGACGAGGGAACTTTGACTGCGAGCCTATCTGCCAAGCACACAAACGTAGCGGTCCAAGTCCGCTTCTTTTCTTTCTTCTTTGCAGGCTGGGGTCTTCTCGAACCTCTTATGTTAAAAAGAAGCGCTCGCTCCCTGTAAGCACCAGTTCGCGACAGTTGTAGTCCAGAAGAACTTCCTTCACGGCCTTCACCTTGTACTTGTACGACCGAGTCTGAACGAACCACAGTGCTGGCGACAAAGCTGATGAAATCTTGCTCTGTCACCAATCGTTGCCACCCCAAGGCGAATCAATTCATCATCGTTCAGCGTTACTGCAATTCTTTCGTCGATTTTCTCGTCCTTTAAGCGTTCAGTAGCGGGTAGTAAACGTATTTCACCCAATATTCTCTCTATAACAGGCACGTGACTGGTAGACATATTGGAATAAATGAATATAAACAACTGCAAATGAAAGTTTCAGCGGAAATTTTACCATTTCGGAAGTACTTCGTGCACTACTCTACATGACAAATGGCCAGACGGCCAGTGCTAAACTTTCCCGGTCTCCTTTTTTGCGGGGATCGAGGACTACGCGCGACTTCGTCGCTCGAAAAGAACAACAAATAGACAAGTAGTCTACAGACAAGACAAGAAGACAACAAATAGACAAGAAGTCTACAGTAGGTCAGTGCAAACGTTCAGTTGGGGAAAATAGTGAGTGTGAGAGACTTTTGAGGTTATTAATGAACTTAATCGCAATATCGCACTAATTAGGTTTGTACACTTTTATGAATAAGACTATTGCAGGCGTTCATTTCACCTCCCCCTTAAAACAGAACGCCGGCTAACCACTGCCCTTAGCGACCACCTATGCTTGACATTTTGGGTGGTTGCTTACGAGAGTTTCGACTGTACAAATGTATTTATTTATTCATTTATTTTATGCAAAGTTTTGTAAATAAATAAATAAGTAAATAAATAAACATACTGTACAACAAATAAATAAATTCTTGTAGTACATTTGTTATGTGGGTGTCGGAGTATGAAGTGAACAACGTTTATAGTGATAAAAATATATAATCATAAAAAAGCACCACATAACGAACAAATCACCACATAACGAACAAAGCACCACATAACAAAGTAAGCACCACATAACAAAGTAAGCACAACATAACAAAGTAAGCACAACATAACGAACAAAGCACCACATAACGAACAAAGCACCACATAACAAAGTAAGCACCACATAACAAACAAAGCACCGCATATAATTATATAAGCACCACATATAATGATATAAGCACCGCATATAATGATATAAGCACCGCATATAATGATATAAGCACCACATATAATGATATAAGCACCACATATAAATAATATCATCGACATAAGGCAGTCATGGCATTTCATAGCACACTAATCCACTGTGGCAGTACACAAAAACCACCCTGACACACAAGCGAGTAATCCTATCAATAACCGGACATACTAAAAAGTGTAAAACAATATTGGCGTGCAAAATACAGATTAGCTCACAAGGTTTAATTAACCATGCTGTATAAGCTTTAAAATTATATAGCCTGCAAATTGCCATACGGCTGCAACACCAAATGGCTGAGCAATGCCGGATGGATAGTATATTTCATGACACTACAA
Organism: Paragorgia papillata; assembly: GCA_035771165.1. NCBI lineage: Eukaryota > Metazoa > Cnidaria > Anthozoa > Scleralcyonacea > Coralliidae > Paragorgia > Paragorgia papillata. The sequence goes on along the minus strand of JAWNZC010000194.1, from coordinate 271,954 downwards.
GCAGAATTCTGGGAATCAACAGAGATAATTATCACTGAGTCGACGGTGATTCTGGCGCGGTTCGAAACATCGCAAGGATGCGTTTATTATAACAACATGCACTATCGTTGGGATGAAACATTCAAACCTAATGCCGCTACCGCGTGGTATTATACGATAACAAATATTTTGTGGCGCTTAAGCGTTCAACCTCGTAGACCCACCTATGCAATCAAACCCCAAAATTACGTACTGTAACTGGGGATGAAGGAAATGGCTAGGATAGTAGATGACCAGATAACTGGGCATCATTTGTATGCTACTTGATCGTCGCGATCTTTAGTTTGACGACACTACAATAGCCTCATACGAACTTACTCTATTAGCTTGTGACAATCATATAGAGCAGATGACTATTTACTTGTAGACATTTGAGTTCTAAGTAGTTTCATGTCAGTGTAAAGCCAAGGATAAGCGCACGACAAGAACAACTCCATAATATATCCTACCTGACATATCAGAGAAATAGCAAGGTGCAGAGCATTCTAGTCAAGCAGACAGAGTTGGGCTATATATATATAGCCCAACTTCGAACTTACTCTATGTTGCTTGTGAGAGGCAAAACAGTTAGTACTTAATAGTTGGCAAAGGACTTAAGCAAAACGGAGAGGTGCGCACAAATATACTAGAAAGCATGTTCAGTAGGCAAGTTATAAACATTTGTTGCCTGAATGTAATATAGCATAAAGCTAAAGATAAGGATAAGCGCAGAACTAGAATCCATGGGCATGGTAAAATAATAAAGAAACGCAGAACAATATAGTAACGTAAGATTCAAAACAACTCTTACCTTGAAGACCAAGAACACCAAAACCAACTTGAAGGTTTGAAAATCTAATTGAAATAGATTCGTCTTCATGACTTGGGGAAGAGCAGCGCTTACTGAGACTGCACTCTTGAATATGATACCTTTAATTAATCGTAATCGAGACCATAAGTTTTATGAAACATATTAGAAATACTCTACTCTCATCGCTTCGGTTACATTACAAAACTCTTTCGTTCGACACATCGACTTAGAGACTCCTTTTCTTTTGTTCTTATACCTCGTGTTCGTGACGTCACAAATGACATAATATCTCAAAGTAATAATTATATGGCTTCAACAAAATATCAAGTTCTTTACACTCCCCGTGTTTGATTCGAAAACTCGATCAAACAACTGCAAGATAACTAGCACTTAACATATCAAAATAATATACGTAGTTGTTCATCACTTATCTCCTTATGGCTTAAACTCGATTAATTCTTCGTAAAAGTTCTCCCTTTATTGCTGCTTGTCTACGATTTCTTGACTGATTGGGTTGGTTATTAGTTGTATCCTCTTTTTCAGCAGATTGCTCTTCGTCGTTTGTAGATGCACTGACTTCGAGAGGGATAAGGTGTTTAATACTGCGTCTCCATTGCCAGAAATTTGGGACAAGATGGTGGCGCGCGTGCGCATCAACGACCATAATAATGGAGATTCTCAACAGTAAATAATGAGAGCACACAATAATTCAAATTTTGCTTAAACGGTGATATATTTCTTCTTTCTCCAGATCCATCTGAATTCAGCATGGACTAAGCAACAGTTGTAACTAAAAAACGTTTCTTAGCTCGACGACAAAGTACTTCCCTAGCTCGTCTTATTTTTGCACTAAAAGCGCCACTATCCATAGTGTTAGCCATAGTAATCTTTGTAAACAGGTGCTAGAAAATGGCCAAACTGACCAACAATGTTACGGGCGATACGAAGTCTCCAGATCGCAATGCATTCGGCATGAGTCAGTCTACTTCCACATAAGCATCCTGATGAGCACATAAAGATCCTGATTTGTCCCTAGCATAGTACTTCCAAAAGCGTTTGAACTTGCTTGATTTCACAGTTCTTATAACCGTTTACAGGTTATTTACATATACATACATGCATGATTTAGGCAAATTCTAAAGAACTCAATGACCTGAATAATGAGAATACACTAGCATACAATAGAATCAAACGCATTAGAATACATAATTATATTATTAGGCGACAGAGAGCAGCGACACAAATGACCAAAATTTCTGGTGATGCAATAATTTTGGATTTCTGCTCGAGTTTGCGACCCTGACGATAACTGCTCGAACTTGACCATCACTCCCCGGTAACAGCTTCTCGACTTTGGCAAGTTTCCAAAACATTCGCTTTGTCTACTCGTTTCTTAGAATAACGACATCGCCCACGGAGATCAGCACTCACGCAGACTTAACAAATAATCTCGTCTCCAATGATTCGTGAATTGAGCCAACAGTTTCTTCTGGTGTTTTGCCTTCCTTGTCAACGACTCGTGTGTGCTGATTATCTCGAAATGTTCCGCGTATTCGTTATTCTTCAACCATAAATAACATGAGATGGTGAAAGGGCGTAGCTCAGGCCATCTTGATCGTCGTGTACGTAGGTGAGTGGACGTGAATTTACAACAGTCTCGACTCGACTAACAATGTGCTCAGTTCTTCGAAATTCAAGATTGTCCTCCCCAAACTTTTCTTCAGGCTTGTTTTGACCATCTTTACCATCCGCTCTCAGAATTCTCCCCCCCTACCATGGAGCTTTTTCAACGATATACTCCCACTTAATTCGGTGGTTAGGCACTTCAACACTGCTGACGATCTGGCAATCTTTCGAACTTCTCGCGAAGATGCCGTGAACGTTTTGGCATTGTCTGATACAAGAGTTGCCAGTAGTCCTCTACGGCTCGAAAATCTGCGAAAAGCCAAAAGAAAGGAGTCGACACTTAAGGCTTTCGTCAATTCCAGGTGTACTGCTCGTGGTGACGCGCATGTAAAGAGGCAAATATAAACTTTCACATCGGCTTTCGAATGAGGATCTTGTCGGACATATAAAGGGCCAGAAAAATCGACTCCTGTGTGACTGAAAGGTGGATCATCTGATACTCGTATACTTGGAAGGTCTGGAGGAGTGCCAGTTGTGTAAGGTGGTCCTTTGAGTTTCTTGTACACCACACAAGGTCGCAACACACGCTTGACTGACTGTCTTCCTTTAAGTAACCAGTATCGTTCTCTGATAGTTGTCAATGTAACCCCGATGCCACCGTGTTTCACTCTCTCATGTGTGTCGTTTATCAGTAAGTCGACAAACGGATGTCTTGTGGGCAGTAAAATAGGTTTCTTGGTAGCCAGAGATAATGTCGAATTGCCAATTCTTCCTTGACACTTGACAACTTGGTTTTCATCGATGAACAGACCAAACTGGTGTACTCGGATAGGTTGTACTCTCGTGGAACCTCGTAGAAACTCAATTTCCTCGGAAAACATTCTTGCTTGAACTGTCTTGATCCAATAAATTTCTGCTGCCGAGATTTCTTCTGCGGTTATCTGTGTCGTTTCAAACTTGGGCTTGGTACCGTTCCTTAGACAGGATTTCACATAGTTCATAAATCGCAAGACGTAGGCGGTCACAGTTAAGTTAGTAACTTACACAACGAACTGTATCGGTTGATGTCAAAGACTTTCTCGAGGTTGATTACGGTAGATTTCATGGCTACTGATACCGCTAAAACATGTACCACGCCTTGGACAGTTTTTCCACAGTTCTGTTGAAGCATCTTCATGAATTCTGTTCAATCCTGGGTTCTTTGGCCAATCACTTTTTGGAAGTTGAATCGACCCAGTAAACCACACCTACAGCTCTTGGCAATGCTTTAACCACAGCATTGCATAATCTTGCTAGAATCACAGCTCCTAGCAGCTCCAATCGAGGGATCGATTGTTTCTTCACTGGCGAAACTCTGGTCTTCGATGCTACAAGTCTTACTTCGACATGTCCATCAGTATATTCTGATGGCGCATACAAAACTGCAGCATAAGCTCTTTCAGATGCATCGCTGAAGGCATGTAACTCGACATTTATTGGCTTCGATTCCAGTAGAAAATAACATCGGGGTACTTCAAGTCCTTCCAGAGAGTTCAGTTCGGAGATGATGGATTGCCACTGAGTCTGAACTTTCTCTTCTAGGGTGTCGTCCCAATCCACTTCCTCTTTGCAAAGGGTTTGGAATAGGATTTTCAACTTGATGACAAAAGGACTCAGGAACCCCAATGGATCGAACAATTTGGCGGTGATCTTTAACAGTGATCTTTTACTAACTGGAAGCTTGCTGGCGTACTTTAATATCTCGGAAACTGTGAAGATGAACTTGTCTGAAGAACAGTTCCAATTGATGCCCAATACTTTGGTTGCAAATTCATTGGTCGATGTATTATTATTCGATCCTGTTGTTGCTTTGGTATTAGCCTGCGGGCAGGCCCTCCCGTTGCTGTGCAATGTGGGCCTGCAACAAAGCAGGGGTTTTTTTCATCACTCGCGGCCGTCGGAGGCCGCGTATTTCTATTGGTTGAATTTAATATATTCCGGAAGTAGACTTAATTCTTTATCACAAGTCGCAATTAGCATGCAACAACAATGGCGGCCTTGTCTAGTTTCGAAGAGAGGATCAGAATATTAGATATAGATTTGAAAGAAGAACAGCAACAAGCAGTTAAACAACTTCTTCACGGAAAGGATGTCTTGGCAGTTCTTCCAACAGGATATGGAAAAAGTAGAATCTATCAAGCATTCACAAGTTTGAATAACATGGATAAAGACCAGTGCACGGTTGTCTTGGTTATTTCTCCTTTGACTAGCCTCGTGAACGATCAGCTCAAGGAGTTGGAAACGTTGGGTTATGCCGCTGCAAACCTTTCGGATCTGTCGACAGAGGAACTAAAAGAATGTAAATTCAGCATTCTTTTAAGTTCGGCCGAAGAAGCAATGACAATTGTTTTTCAAAGCGAGCTAAAAGACAACACGTCCAAGCTTCATAAACGACTTTCCTGTATCGTAGTCGATGAATCCCATACAGTTGAAACTTGGACAGGGAAAAGGTTAGTAGGCATCGTAAAACAAAAAGTAAGTGACATTGTTGTGCTGTGTCATAAAACATTAAATTTTGTGCTCCTAGAAACCGACGTAACACCCGACGTGGAAAACGACGTGCTGAAAATGCCTTTCGTTGTTGTTATGGCAAAATATCGATTATCAGATCTCTTTGCAAACAAGGTAGGTCAGTAAGTGCAGTGAGTCTTCCTGTGAATATATTGACCGTATGACATTTGGTGGTGGTGGTGTTATTGTCGACATAAATCGATTATGTTGTTGTCACATGTTGGATTATTTGTTGACACAAATCCAATAATGCTGAAATCAGTTAAATGATGTGGGTTTTTTTCTTTTGTTAATTTAAGGTACACCTGTACTTGCTCTTACTGGAACAGCTGATAAGGAGACTCAGAATATAATCTGTGAGAGTTTGATAATGTTAGAACCATATATAATTTTTATCAGTCCCAATCGTAAAAACCTTAGGTTTTTAGTGACAAAAGCCAAAAAGGATGATCTTCATTTTCAATTGGACTGGCTGGTTAATATGGTTAAAGAAATGGGTGTTGCTGTTCCAAAAACAATCATATTTTGTAACACGCTGAAAGAAATTGCTATTGTTGTTGATAACTTATTGGTTAAACTGGGAAAATTTGCATTTCATCCATGTTCATTTAATGAAAAGAAAGATATAATGATTGGAATATTTCATTCCACATCATGGCCTGAAAGCAAGGAAAGGATCATGAAGTCATTGAAAGAAAATGGAACTAAGAGGATAATTGTTGCAAGTACTGCATTAAGTATGGGTGTCAATTTCCCTGATATTAGATACATTATAAATTGGGGACCTGCAAGAACACTCCTAGACTTTCACCAGGAAGCAGGCAGAGCTGGAAGAGATGGTAAATTGTCACATATCATCATCAGTTATCATGGACAACAACTAGCACATTGTGAAGATGATGTTAAAGACTTTGTTAGATCAGATGGCTGCTACAGAGTAGCTAGTTACAAACCTTTTGATAGTAATATTGAACCATTGAGTCTTGGTCATAATTGCTGTTCTGCTTGTTCAAAATTATGCAAATGTGGCACTATAGACTGCAAAGCCATCTTACCATTTGAGGCACAGTCTATTGCATCTGCAATTGCAACCAGCAGGACAAGATGTGTTACAGATCAAGACAAGAATGACATTAAAGAGGCATTTACAGAACTAAGTGCATCAATGCCAGTTGTATGTAGTGTATTTGGAGCAACAACATCCCATGGGTTTTCAGAGGAACTGATTTCATGCATTATTGAAAACTGTGATACTTTGTTCACACTTGAAGACATTAATGCATTATTACCTGTATTTTCAGTGAAGCACGCTGTGAAAATTTTAGAGATCCTGGATGAAATTTTTGGTGATGTTCCAAATATTTCTTTTACTTCACTGATTTTAAGTGAACAAATGGACATCAGTGACACTAATGATGATTTTCAATTTGATAAAGCTATTCTGCCTTTTGACTATAATTCTGATCAATCTGATATTAGCGATCAAGTAAATCTTGATGATGATGGATTTAATTGGATGTAATTGGAAGGTACTGTACAGTATTATCATTATTAAAGTTACTATCATATCTGTGAGGTTTTTGTAAATTGTGATTTGAAACACATTGGAAAATAATCTAATATATAATGATCTAATAATATTTAAAGATTGAATAGTAACATGAATAGTATTTACAGTACATACAAATTGAATAATATTGTACAAGTAATGTATATATCTCAATCCACTAATCACTAATGCTGCCTTAAGGCTTGCTGAGGGTTCTTCTTTTGAGAAATAGTTTGGCATTGTGATTGGGCAGACTAAATTGATCTTGTATATGTTACTGTTAGGCAGACTAATGCATGGAATGGGTTAATCTACTGCCATTACTAATTTTCAGTAGAATTATCCAGAATATTCTGCTCTAACATTGTCCATTTCCTTAACAAATCCGTCATCCATGAATGTAGATCTCTATAATCAAGGTCATGTAACAGATTTACATGGAAATATGGAAATGAGGGGTATCCATCCCTTTCTGCTAATTCCATGAAGACCCTGTTTTCCATGAGGTCGTTCACAATTTGCTTGACAGAATTATTGTCTTTTCCCTGACATCGGTGTCCTTGCCTTGTAGATAAGATGCAGTCTTTGTCAATTGACTCAAGAAGTAACTCAAGACCTTCTACTGCATCTGCCACTCTGCCTGCATTCTTCTCATTAATGTTTGATCCTAGTGCTCTAAATTGGTTCTTAAGAAGTTTATTGAGTTGCTCCATTCTTAAGTCTAATGAAATATTTTTGCCCTGTCCACCATACTTGTTATAAAATCGATTCCATGTTAGTGAATTTGATTGTAGCTGTGTCAAACTTGCTTGCAATTTAACCAAGTAAAGCAATGTAACATAAGCATACTTGTGATGCCCATAGCATTTGTAGAAAAGCAAAGCAAATTTATACACATTGGTTACTCTTGCTCCATCACCCTCTTTCACAGCATCTTCAAATTCAAATAACAATAAACCAAATGCTAACTTTCCACAATGATAATTATAAATATGGTCACTTTTCTTCTGCTGGGCAATAGTTGTATTGCTGCTTGGTTCCTGATAGTCAGAATCATGGAACTGATGAATGGTATACTCATGCCTAAATAGTAAAAGTGCAATAATTATACTGTAATAAATTGATTAGAATTGTCAGCAACATGGTAAGAACCCCAATATCTTTTACTTGTATTTCTCACTATGTTATTCTGAGTTACTGTATTTTCTGTAGAAAGGACTTCTCATGCATGTAGTGATGTGAACAGACCCCAAGAGTCAACGTTGGAGTTGATAATTGTTTAGACTTTAGTACTGTATTATTCTATCCAGCTTATATAACAAGGTCTGAGAATACATATATATATATATATTGGCATATATATATATATATATTGGCATAGTAATTTTTCTAAAACAAACGTCTAAGTTGAGAAAATCAAAGCTAAAGTTTATGTATTAAAATCAAGAGGAATCTATATCATATATTAATTTTCACATGCCTCAGTTTCCTTTGTACTTTTCAGGGAATATATTCAATAGCCCCTGATACAGGTATTAAAATGCAGCAAAACAATAGATTAATATATTCCCCTCTAATATTCCCCTCAATACTTCTTTTCTATTGTGGCTCTAGTCAACCTCACCATGTGAAAATTAAGTACATTATTTTGAGGCCCCTCAGGGATATGTGTTTACTGTTTATTCACCTCATAAATCACATTATCCTCTTGTGGCCTCAAAATAACCTATACATATAGACCCTCATTAAACATAGATTTTCTTTGTTTTTCTTCATGAATTATTGAGTTTTAGAAATATACTGTATATATATATATATACAGTACATACATACACATGCAAGTGTAACAATTAATACAGTATTTTCAGATTATTAACACACCTGTTTCTTGTTGTCTTGGTGCTGAACACCCAACCACATTTTGATCTGCAACAGTAGTACCCAAAGTCATCCATCTCATTATCAACATTATCAACATGTAGTTGATGAACCTCAATTTCATGTCTAGAAAAATATATACTGATGAGCAAACTAACCAATAGAAAATGCTCATTACTTGTAGACAACTTACTTAGTGTTTTAGGGCTGAAAAGCTATTAAACAGACGTTATAATCAGAATACAATGTGTCTTGCTACAGTATACTGTATGGCCCAGCTATAAAAAGGCCAAGAGGATTTTATTTTAATATGGGGAAGATTATAATTAGGATTTTTGAGTATTAAATTAAAATAAATGTAGGTTTCACATACCTCACACGTCTGGAATGGTAAACAAACTTTGATTCACAGCTCTCTTCATGCCAAAGGAAGGGGCCCTTGTTGTTCTTCTGCAGCTTGTTTGCTTGATTGACAAGAACATGAACATCACGGCATCCCATATGTTGTTCAACATGCTGTTGACATATCTGCAGGAACCATTTTTGTCTGATGTCTTTGTCCACATCTGCATTTGGTATAGGCAGGTTTGGTTTTTCTAAAAACAAAAAGATTAACATAAAGATAATAAATAATATTTACCAAAATATATTACCGGTAGTTTGTAATTGTAAATATTATTTTAAAAACAAACTCTGCACATATGCCAGACACATGTGAGGTACTGTAAGTACTGTACAGTACTTACCATCTAATGTTTTCATGTTAAGCATCTCCGTAAATGAAGCACATATGTGTGCTTCAATTTCCCTTTGGTGAAAATCTTTATATTCATTATAATGTTTCTTGACACCTTGAGCAGCTCTAGTTTTCCCTGTCCTATTCATACTTGCCCTACTTGTTCCAATATTTTTTGCCGATGTCTCACTCACAAAGGTATCAAACTCAATCTACATATTCAGAAAATGCAAAGAAGAAAAGCAAGGACAATTTCTGCTGTTGGGCAGCAGTAATACTAGCTTATAATGCTATCTACATGACCAGAATTAATATTTTTGCTCAATTGCATGCTGCTAATATAGGAATTCTCAGGGTTGTCACTTTAATAAATAAAATCACCCAACATTAGACAAACTGACAAAGTAAAGCAGTCTGGCATTTAAGACAGTCTGAGTTAAACAATGAATTATTAGACATGGTTTTAACAGGCTATTCCAGCATGTCCTTTCACTTCTATTATTTACAGTACTGCAACATGCATACAAATGACACCAAACTTTTTTTAGCTTTTCAATAATTGGTAATTGGGCATTCCAGAAGAGACCACATTCTCCCCCCACATAGAAATTTGCACTGCCCCAGGGTAAAATAAATTTTAGATTTACTTCAATTATTACAGTAGGTGTCCAAAGAAATGGAGACATCCATTTCCTTTGTGAAGGTGGTGTGGATATTTTCTAGAGTGATTCGACTACATGTATTAATAATTATGATGCACTTACAGAATAGAGATTGACCTTTGCATGCCAGTCGGCTGCTTCTGTCAATAATCCTTCCAGGCGTTCACTTTCAGTATTTCCATCTTGAAATGTAGATTGTACATTTCTAGCTCGCTCTTCAAAAAGCTGGTCACCATGAAGTGGAATCTTTGCCAGGATTTTGGGCACACCATTCACCATAGTTGAAGGCACATAAGCATTCTGATTATCCATAAGGAGTTGAGCCATCTCTCCAGCAATATTTGGATTTTTGAATTGAATGCCAAGACAACACTATAAAGTGAACAATAAATAGCACATGCAATTTCAATTTGGGATTTAATAATTAAATATTATTAGTTATTATAAGGGGATGCTAAATATGAGAATTATTAAGATAAAGAATACACTGCTTTATGTACATACCTGTCTTTTTAACCCTTTCCAATCCCATTTTATTTTGGCTAACACTGAGGTAAAGTTCTTATTCTTATTTAGCTAATAGGAGAATGTCTCTGGGATAAAAACCATGCAATGTCTAAACAATTTTGTATCACCAACTTGTTCACCCACAAACCAAGTGATAAGGTTATTCACTGGCTAATCACAGGCAATTCTTTTTATTTAGGAAAGTAAAAGATGTTGGATTAATCAGTTCTACCAAAAATCAGTTGCATAGCCAAGAGGGGTGAGGGGGGGGGGGGGGGTGTGATTGCCCCCCAATGTTCTCCAAGACCTGATTCTCGTGAAAAGCTTAAATCCGTGGAAACTTGACTTGGAGGGGGGAGGGGGGTTACAGTTGTTTTAATAATGCCAAGTGAGTATATATATATATACAATTTATAACAAAGTGTTTGCCACCAGTAGCTTGTAGAGTGCTCAATACAAAGTAAACCACCTTTTTTAACATGTACATAGTTTTTACTTATCCAATGTTTTAAATTAAATGCTTTATATATATAATAAATGCTAAATATATATATATATATATGTAAATCTAAAGATATTCTGACATGTATCACTCTATGTTCTGGTTTTATAACAAAATTATAAAATTTATGGCTTTCAGATTACTCTTAAATACTTGCCTCAAAATGCATTAAATAGTGTTTCAGAGACCCTAGAAATCCAAAATTTTCCAGCTTGGGGCATGCCCCCAAACCTCCCTGGCTACACCACTGCCAAATATTTTTATATTAATACAGTAACTTGAACTTAAAAAAGTTTACTAACAATTTCAGACTTTTTCTCCATTTCCTTTGAATGAGGATGGCCAATGTGATATGTAACAACATCTTTCATGTGCTTGAAAGCTGTGATATATTTTGAAATTACCCTGCTGACCAGTACTGCACAATTTCTCTTGAAGTCTTCTTGGACCTCTTTTACTGGAAGTAGGTCAACAAGTTGTACATCTTTCAGTGACTTTTGAGGATTTGTATTGTCAAGGGAGGGGTCATTCACCCTATCCTGCACAGCGTATTGTTGTGTCCAGTGGATTGATTGGTTGGTGTGCTCTATTGTTTGGAATCTTCTTTCAATTGACAAGTCAATATTGTCTCCAACAATCCTGAGAAAAATTTAATTAATTAACCACAGGTTATCAGGTGGTGCAGGATTTGTAATAATTATAGCCCACTACAGTACTTGGTGTATACATGTAACTAATAGACTAGCCTATGTGCAGACATTTTACCAGGGGATTGAGGAAAATCTGTGTGTAGGCTATTATAATACCCATGATGAAATTGGTAAATATTTTGAGCCAGCTAGTATATACATGTACAGCTGTCTGCCATCGAGTGGCAGTGAAAGATGCTTTATATTGGAGGGGCTAATTAATTCATCAATAGAATGATTGTATTTTGATACACATTCACCAGCAAATTTAGGACCATCTTATACACATCTTAAAAGATAATTGGAGGCCTTAGCCCCTTGTTCCACCACCTTTACTGCCATCCTAGGAATTAATTAGGAAGCAATAATGGCATATATTATGCCATATCTTGTTGGAATCCAGAGGCTTCAGCATTTCCTGGGAGGTGGGGAGAAAAAAACTCTGGCACACTGCAGGGTATTAAATGAAGAATGCATGGGCCAGCTCCCTGAAGAAATTTAAATATTAGGGTTGTAAAATTTCATGCATATTAAATATGAACACTCATCATAAAACAATAGCACTAACCTGAACTGGGGAATCTTCTTATTTTGAAGTGAATAAATTACATCATCAAGAATGGTATCAGTAATGACAGTTTCTCCCCGTTTGTTCCTGGCTTCATTAAGCAATTTTAAGCAGAACTCGTATGTTGACTTGCTAAAACTAGGGTATGTAGTCACCGTCTCTTCCCTTACATCAATAACTTCTTCAATGACCATGTCGTCTTCCTCTAATTCGGTGGTCTGGTACTTCTTGACGTCACGAAGAAATAGAACGGCTGACAAAACTTCCTCAATATTTTTCTTCCAAATTATAACCTTTGAGTCGCATGAAATTCCCATTCGTTTCTGGAGGTTAACAATGCTTTGTGGGGCCATACATATTCCAAGACGGTTAAGACGTCGTATGTCTTGATACTTAACACCGCTGTGGAATAAAAGCATAGAAATCCTGTACGACAGGGCTGAGAGGCATGGATTTCTATGTCTAGCCAACACAGAAGTAGAGAGCGCCATGACATTAACAGCACCGGCATGTCTCTCTTTGCTTTGACGCTGTGTATGACTGCAAGCGCCATTCACTGCAGAAAACCATATAGGACATTGGACACTTACTTCGTGCAAAAACAGATTGTTCTTAAAAGAGATAAGTTCGTCAAGTGAAGTTCCATTCAAAATAGTTGAGCTGCTGAGCACCTGGAATTCGGCATTTATCTTTCTTCGCAGAACGTCGGGGATGTGGTCCATTATTTCTGAATGGTTGAAAACAATGTTTGCTGCCGTAGCCCACTTTTTCAGCGCAATATTCCGAATCAAAGACTCTGTTGTTTCACTGAAGGCTTGCTTTACATTTACATCCCCGTTAGGATAGGCTATAACTACGCGCACCTGGCTTTTGCTGTCCGGTTGTTTTCCGTCAAAGGTGTTTATGTTCATTAAATTCTTAATTGCGTCTTCGTAAGAAAGACGTCATTCACTTCATGTTCGGATTCGACCATATTTAGTTGTCTGCGACGATCCTTGTTTTTCGTTTTTGAAACTTTAACTGGAGAAACGCGTCTCTCTGGCGTTACCGTTGTGGGCAATTGACGTTTCTCTCTTGGCGTTGTTTCATCGCCATCGTCAAATTCACAAACACCTGACCCAGAAGGACGATTTTCCAAATGCGTTTTTAGGAATTCGAAGTTGGCCACAGCATTTCTAATTTTCCTTCCACAAGGACGGCAAACTCGATCTGAGAGATGGTGAGATTTAGCTACATCCAAACCAAGGCGTTGACAAGCATTGGCAAGAACGAGGCCTTTGCTTTCTTTCCTACCCGACACTTGGAACAGGTTTTCAGTCGAACACTTAGAACTGCCCAGTTGGATTTTAAAGTTAACGTTACATACCCGACAGTAATCGTCTTTACACGCTGGGTTTTTTCGGGGCCCTTTCTTTTTTACAGATTTTTTGGGAGTTTCCAGTTCGGATATAGTCGCCATAATTAAATAATAGCGAAATACACATTCTTCTTTAATTAGTATGCAATTAAATGTGATATAATGGGACTTCCGGAGGGATATGATTGGTTCTTTTTGAAATGCACATGCATATTAATTAAGTGGGCGTTGATCGATTTACCCCTAGGTTTGTTGCAGGCTCTCATTTCACAGCGCCGCGTTGAGAGAGCCTGCTCGCAGGCTACTTTGGTATAGGTTTCATCTTCTTCAGACAAAACATCTGAATGCGTTGTGCTTGCTTTTGGACCTACAATACCCATAGCTTCAGTTTCTTGAATTCTCTGTACAAGAGTGGACGAATTGCTGCTCCATTTTCTCAAGTTGAATCCTCCCTCAGCCATTATGCTTTTGGAAACTTGATAGAGGTGAAAACCTTCGTCATCGTCTTCTTCGCCAGATACGGGATCATCAACATAAAGACTGTCCTCAATCAGCTTTACCGTGTCCGGGTGTCTTTCTCGGTACAACTGCAGGTGATAAGAAACCACAGCTCCCAATACTGCAGGAGATGATCTAAGACCAAATACCAATCTTGTAAATCTAAGGTGCTCCAATTCCGAGTCGCGTTCCTTTGGATTCTTGAACCACAAAAATCGTATCATATCTCTATCTTCTGGTGGAACTACAATCATTAAGAAGGCATTCCATCTGAACTTTATAAGGATGTCAAAGAGCTTAGGGATAAAGTTCGGTCCCTTTTGCAGACAATCGTTCAAAGATAATGGACTGTTGGGTTCCTTTGCCGAACCATCGTAAACAATTCTGACTTTGGTTGTTTCTCTTTCTTTGCGCACAACAGCATGATGTGGAAGGTAATGAACTCCACTTTCGATTGGTTGTTTTAAATCTTCATCAGTTACTCTTTCGACAATATTCTTCTTCATCTGGTCTTGTATGATGTTGTCATACTCCTTTGCAAGCTCTGGCTCCTCAAAGAATCTTTGTTGTAATGCCCTGAGTCGATTTAATGAGAGGTTGTAGTTGTTTGGCAATGATGAATTATTGTTGTTCCATGGTAGACCCACTTCATATTGAGATCCATTGAAGTTCAACTTGTTGAGAAAAAGTTAACCATTTCTTGAATTGACTCATTCTCTCTGATTCCAATCGACTCAGTCTCCCAGAATGATTTGAGAGTGTTCACCAACTTGTCAGTAGGATTCTCTGCGAATACATTGTCGCTCTCTCGTGAAATGATCAGATTTGACACTGTCCCTGTGTCATTGTTTGTAGTGTCAGATACCGGACCAGACAAGAGCCAACCAAGCTCACTACTCACAGCTACTGGACCTTCTTCTCCACGTATGGTTTCCCCTGTAACAATTTGCCAGTAGAATCCAACGAGGATGTCAGTTGAATCTTGAGGTGTCAACTAGTTGATCAGCCAATTGTAGTCCCTCCAAGTGTGGGTGATCCGTATCAACTAAGGAAGGTAAGGGCGAACAAATGACTGGAAACTTCAAGGCATTGATAGTGATCGATTTCTCTTCATTGGGTCTTTTTAGGTTGACTTGAAAGACCTCGCATTTCTTGTTTGTAAATTTAGTCTCTCCAAAAGTGTTGAGATGAAGCCCTTCACTTGTACTCGGTTTTAAGTTCAGTCTTGAACAAACACTGTCTGTAATATAGGAACGCTGGCTTCCATTGTCGAATAACACTCTAACCGGAACTGCTCTTGTGTTGCTTTGGTTAGTCACAATCGATCTGGCTGTTTGCAGGAGAACGGCTTGTTTTCCTTTGCTCGAATTGGCGGTACCCGTAGTTGTGCTCGTTGTTTAATTTGGTATAAACTCAGGATAATCTGGTCTTAACTCAGGAGAATCTTCTTGACGTTTCGATGTATCTTTCGGTTTCCGATTACAAATGGATTGATGATGATGTCCTTTGTTGCAGTTCCGACAATTGCGATGTTGGCATTCTCTTGCCAAGTGATTTGGTTGAAGGCATTTAAAACAAAGTCGATTTTTTTCTTCAGGATTTCCATACGCTCTTTCATATCGATGATCTTGTCACAAGACGCCGAGTAGTGACTTCCTTTACAATAAACGCACTTGATATTCCCGCTGCCTGCGAAGAGTGAAGTTGCTGATGGCTTTGATGCGTCGAAAAACGGCGAATTTATACGACTTCCGCCGACTCCGCGTTGTTGTTTACCTGAGACTCCTGAGTGAACTAGATTTCCGTCGCTCGCTTCTCTCGCTTCGATCTTTTTCTTTAAGGTGTTAAGAAGTTCGTCGATTTTCCATATTTCGCCAGAGGTTTTCCTTGCAGCTTCGAGACGTATTTCCACAGGTAATTTGCCCATAATCGGGATAAGAAGACTTCCATAGTGATCAGGCGATACTCCTAAAGAATCAAATCCCCTTACGTGTACGCTCACCTTGTCGTATAAATAGCGAAGGGAAGAAGCTCGGTCGTTTGAGCAGTTGGTCAACTTTAACAGTTCATCCATGTGTCCTGAAATGATAAGTTGTGTTTTCCCAAATCGATCCTTTAAGATGTCAACAGCTGCGTTGTAATTTGATTCGGTTAAGGTGAGACCTTGAATGGCTCTCGATGCAGCTCCTTCTAAATACGAATTTAAATAGTTGAATTTGTGGATTGTTGAGATCGCTGCTGCGTTGTCATGTATGGCCGATTTAAAAGAATCCCAAAAAGAATTCCACTTGGTTGAGTTTCCTTTACATTTCTGCAAATTTAACCTTGCCAGTTTCGTCTTGGTTGATGATTATTATTAACAGTCTCAGTCTCCTCGGTTTTCTCGGTGTTGTTTACGTGCAACCCTGTTGCACCAAGAGATTGTTCGCTGTGTTCTACTTGTTTCGTCGTGTTAGTATTGGCAGTCGTACTAACTGTGCTTTCGGTTGTAGCCTTCGATATCGCTTGCTTCACATCAAGTACACGCGAGTAGATTTCTTTCGCCTCTTCGATTTCATGTTCGATGTCCTTCGTGTCGCACACTTCGATTATTTCTTCGTCAATCTTTTTCACCAAGCTAGTTTCTCGTTCAATAGGTCGTTGACTGTTCTCAAACGGTCTTTATCGGTTCTCCTTTCAATAGTTCGATAACTTCCTTCGTATACTTCGTTATTACTCCGCGGTTGCCTCCTCTCGTTACTCGTAATCTGTCCAATTTTTCGCTCATCTTGAAGTTATTTAAATTCGATCGCTTCTCTGGTGGGCTCCTTCAGAGAAGGAGCTTGTAAATATTTCCTTCGCTTGCAAATATTTCCTTTCTTCCGATAGCCAGTTGATGGTGAATAGACACAAATCGTCTATGAGATACTGTAGGAAAAGCTTCATTTCTTGTGGTGTTCCTCCTTCCAAGAGAATGTGCATGACATCGTGTGGCATATATTTACACACATCAAAATACCTCACATCGTTGAGTATGCTAAGTCGTGTGATACCCAAAACATAGACCAATAACTATGAATAAATAGAGAGATAACCTTATTTAAAGAGGGTAACACCTGATGGTATAAATGCCACCACCTTCAAATAACGAACCTGCGAAGTTGTTTGGAAGCCCTTCATTTTCTATATTTTTAACATGCTCAAGTGCTGTTGCAGGACTCGGATCTGGAAATTACTGTGTGTATACTATAATGATTAAACAGAAACAATAGAAAAAGAATAAATAACAATATTCACAATTAGGCAATTTCCAACTATCAATTATGCATGCCGATGTTTCTCCACACCCTGTTTCATCCTCTCAGGCCAAAATGAGACAGTTTGGGGATGAATCGCACATGCATGACACATTTGGCCAGTGACGTCACCAGGGTGATACAAATGGGGTGGACAAACCTCTAGGGGGGTCCGGGGGCATGCTTCCCCCGGAAAATGTTGGAATCTTAGAGTCCCTGAAACGCCATTTCCTGCACGTTGAGGGGTGATTTTACAGAATTCTGAAGGTTATAAAACGTCATAAAAAAATGCACGAAAGAAAACACTTTTTAGGACTTTGAATATATATTTTATTATTTTTCATAGAATGTTTCATAATAATTATAAAATGCGCTCAAAATCATTCCATATTATCTCGATCTTATCATAATTCCATATTATCTCGATGAGGCGATTACGAAATTTCGCCCGAGCCCAATTACTTCGTATCAGTGGAGGGGATGCGACTGCCGACTGAGCGTACTTTATATGTAACCCTTCATGAAATGCACCAACGCCGGAGTGATTAACAGCCGTGGGCGCCACTGACAAAAAAAGTCTCAATACTACTTCGCCCCCCTCCCCAATGTTTTCCCCACGGATTTGGAAAAATTAAGAAATCGATCTGGAAAAGAACTGGGGTGGACATGTCCACCCCAGTCCACCCTGTGGCGACGCCACTGCATTTGGCATTTGAAATTCCCCAGAGAGCAGATGGAAAAAATGGAAACATTAAACAAAAATGCAACAAACAAACAATGCGTGGTAATTGTACTGTACTGTAGTGCAACCATTTCATACAGTACAGTGTGTAGCACAAGCTCGTGAGTTGGTACTTACGTACTGTAGACAAAATGCATGCTCCCCTTGATTTTTTCCTTTGACAGTTAACCCTGCATGTATAATACATATCATATATCACCACATTTCATGGTTTTTGACTGTCAGATTTTTGTTGAATATTTTGTGGCTCGAGGGTTTTGAAGTTTATACTTGTAGCCTTTGTTTCTTGTCTAATAAAGTATAAGTTAATGTTGTCTGACCTTCTTATTCAATCTGCAGACGTACGTTTCGCTGTACCACAGCTCATCAGTGCAGCTCGGAACGAACATGGATATGTTATCATAGGAACAGAGTGCTCAAACCACTGCTAGAGTGGTGGGCTATGCGTAATGCTATTTGTTACCTATTTATATCCATAGAGTGCTCAACCACACCGGAATGTGGGAGCATATATATTCAATCTGCAGACGTACGTTTCGCTGTACCACAGCTCATCAGTGCAGCTCGGAACGAACATAGATATGTTATTATAGGAACAGAGTGTTCAAACCACTGCTAGAGTGGTGGGCTATGCGTAATGCTATTTGTTACGTATTTATATCCATAGAGTGCTCAACCACACCGGAATGTGGCAGCATATATATTTCAATCTGCAGACGTACGTTTCGCTGTACCACAGCTCATCAGTGCGGCTGGGAACGAACATGGATATGTTATTATAGGAACAGAGTGCTCAAACCACTGCTAGAGTGGTCGGCTATGGGCTATGGGCTATGCATATAATATAATTATATATATTAGGAGTAGAAATAGACAGTATTAATTTACATAAATTGGCATTATATTTTGATCAAATATAATATTAAAAAGCCCACAGGAAATAACAGTACCAAGCTTATGCTTTGAAGCCTTCGAACCAAGGGGATTAGCAACTTCAATTTCATCATAGTAACCTATGATTTGAAGCGCATTTGTATTTGTATGGAATATTGGGTGCGTCTTTACAAATTGCCCATCACAAATATGTGCCATAATGTCATCATCTCTTGTGTGGTTGTTCTATATTTCACTTAGAAAATCTGGATTTTGAAGTAAATTCTAAAAAAATAGACTTTCTGTTTTTATCAAGTGGCTTTCATTGTTTGCCGTACGGTAAGATATATGCAGGTATCGTCAAGGAGAAGTTTTTGGAAAATTTGTTAATTACTGTGGATGGCAACTTAGTGATAGTCATGGGTGGCAGAAATTGATTGCACTGATATAGTACGTGCACTTATGTGCACTGATATACATGTAGTATAATGTGCAGTATTTACCTGCAAGTTAGCCATAAGGGGAATGTAATAAAATTTTGAAACTGGTTTCACCAATCGTCTGAGTTTCTGGCCATTTATTTTGACATGTTTCCATATCCATTTGTCGCCCAATACCTCAGTTCGTGGCTCCTAGAAATTGCTGCAATTAGCATGTTTCTACATTATTTTGACATTTGATTAATTCGAGATGGACCATTGTTTATAAACCATTTGCCTGTTGAAAGATTTTTCCTAGTATTTGTTATTTACCAGTTTGCAGTTTATTATGTTGTAAACTTAAACTCAAAAGAGAAATATATTGCAAATGAAAAATATTTTAAAACGAGATTCTCAGGGATTGTCCTTCCGCAGCAGTGTTGCTGTATGTACCGACTTGGCCACGAACGCCACGTCACCAACCAATTGCAAAAACGTTTACCGTAATTTCTCTATTGAAACTTTCTTTTAAGCCCCCCTTCCTGGAAGCAGAAAATAATTAATCTCCCTCTCTATTAAGCCCCCCATTCCCCAAATGAGTTGATAAATAAAATAGAATCAGACCTTTTGTACTTATTTGAAATAAGCTCCCTTCTCTAAAATAAAGGCCCCCTCTCTAATAAGTCCACCTCCTAATACGCCCCCATTAAAGAAGCTTGAAGAAAACCCAAAGAACCAGGCTTAATAGAGAAATTATGGTAGTTCCGATTTGAGAAGAATATTGAACATTGTAATTTTTAAAGCAACTCTCTTACTGGAGTCGTCTATTGAAATAGCATGCAAACAATGTGACAAGGTATACATAGGACAAACGTCACGTGCGTTAAAAACCCGAACAAAAGACCACAAGCGAGCGTTGATCACCAATGATAAAAATTCCCTGATCGCTGCACATTGTCGTGCCACAAGACATGATTTTGATTTCCAAAACGTTAAGATTATAGATCGTTCCCCAAATTGGCACCAACGAACTTTCCTTGAGGCTTGGCATTCACTCCAGAAACCCAACTCTATAAACGAACACATTTATATCCCTGAAGTATACAAACTTTTTAATTAGTTACTTAACCTTACTTCTTATTCTTATGTATTTTATTGTCATAATATGCATGCATAATTAATATTTTTTATTATTATATAAGTAGTTTTCCTAACTAAGGACGCCATGTGCTGATGAAGGCTATACTAACTTAGTCGAAACGTCCAGAACTTTTTTGATCTTCAAGCCAGTGTCAAACATTTTTAACAAAGATTCTCAAACAGAATGCCTGGCTGCAACTATCATATTTTAAAATATATATATATATATATATATATATACACATTACCAACCAACTAAATCATTTTTATGATCAATTTACCAACAAATTACGTTTTCTTCTACAGAATCTTGTTTTACCAACAAGTTTTCCAAAAATTGGAGATGTTACCTCCCCCCCCCAACCCTTGCTCCTCATGTTCATGGTCTAATTATAAGACGGTGCAACACATGTTTCCATTTCAGCACAATATCTGCTTGTCAGGTTGGACCCTCTTAGCCAGCCCTCGAAAACGAGGTCGGCATTCGGCAATGCCGACCTAAATGCCGACCTATCAACCTTTCAGGTCGGCAAATTTTCGCCGACCTTAATTCAGCCAAAGAAATAATTGTTTTGGTGCTGATAGCTGTTAAAAAGTCAGCGATTATAGAATTCGATTCGTACCTCGATTAACTAAACATACTTCGGTGTAAGGTTTAAAAATTGACGGGTATTATTCTATATATAATTTAGGTAAAACTCCAAAAGAAAAGCCGTACAGCTGCATGACATTAAACGCTTAAAAAATTAGAACGCTGACTTTTTCGCGTTCTCTTTTTTTTTCCCCGTAAACAACTCCATATACGGAAGTTTGTTCCATATATGGAGTTGTTTTGCAATCTTGTTTAATATCTCGTTTCAAACGTTTACGCCACTCACACTGGTTTACGTTTTGTGCTATCCAAAAAGACCAAATGCCGTCCAAGAAAACTGTTGATAACTGGGGATTTTCGTGCTTGGGTTATAATATTGCTAATAATGCCGAGGTGACGCTGATATGGTGTAAGACATGCAGAGAGTTATTTTCTTCCGAAAGCAAGAACAACAACGTTGCCCAAGCAAAAGGGGTTGCGGCAATCGGGTCTGAAATCTTCATCAAGGGTACCGCTACGATAAAGAATAATAATTTTGCCGATCATGTTAAGAAGAGTCAAACCCACGCAACAGCAGTTTTGCGACTTGTGGAAGCTGACAAAATATCGACGGCATCAGCAAGCTCCAGCACATCTGCCATTCCAAGTGGAGCACCAAAGCAGAGTACTTTGCTGCCCTATCTGCAGAAAATAAGTGCGCGCCAGAGGCGGCAACTTACCAGTAAGTTCCAGTTGGCACACTTCTTGATTGGGAAAAACAAGTCTTTCAAGTTTTATCAGGATATGGCGTCATTTGAGGAGCGTGTACACCACGTCGATTTGGGATCAAGCTACAACAGTGACAAAACGGCAAAGGAGATTGTTTCCTACATCAGCAAAAGTTTTGTGTTGACTGAAATAACTGAACCTTTGAACAGTAATGCTGTTAACTATTACAGTGTATTGAATGACGGAAGCAGCAGTGCCAAAACTAATGATGAAAAAGAAATTTTTCTCATCAAAACTGGTGCAACAGGAGCTCCGAAATTTGAGGTAATGAGCCTAGAGGAACCCGAGAACTGCAACGCCGAGGGCTTGCAAGAATCCTTGACAGCGGCTACTGGCAGAATGAATTTTTCTTTCCCACGATCCCAAAAGGAGTTGGGAATGTGCTCAGATGGCGCTTCTGTCAATGTAAAGCTCCACCGGCTCGTTCAAGAGGAACGTGGAGCACATTATACACTGGTTTTGTGCCCTTCACACGAAGTGGAACTTGCCATTGGAGATGCATTTAAACTATCGGAGTTGAACAGCCAATGCCAAGAAGATGTCACGAATGTCTACTACCTCTTCAAGAAAGCTACATTGCGATGGCGTCTATTCAAGCAACACGCACGCTGCAATGAAATTCCCTACTTGCGATACAAGCGTCCTACTGGAACTCGTTGGACCGAGCATCAAACGGCAGCGTTAGGGTCATACAATACCAATCTTCCGCTCCTTATTGGATACTGCAATAACCAGATTGCCGATCCCTACAACAACAGCATGAAAAAGGTGGTACCTAAACTGCAAGGAATTCTTGGAAACATCACGAAAACTAATCATATTCTTTTCAATGCCATCAAGCAAGACATCTTGGCAGGAATCACCCCCATGACAAAGGTTCTGCAGGATACACAACTGATTTTGCCTGATCTGATCACACTTTGTTCATCTGCACAAAAAACAGTAAAGTTGCTTGACGAAAATGGTGCCGAAGTATTCGAGCGAGTGGATATTTTCCCAATCTGTTCGTCGTTTCTCTCTTCGATAAATCGTGAAGTTGCCGACCTGTTTCCTGAAAGAAGTTTACGCTCGGTTGCCACCGAAAATGTCGAAAATTATTTGTTTCACGGCTATTTGGTCAAGGGAAATACGGAGGCTGCTGCACGTCAGTGTCTTCGCGAATTTCGCAAGATTGTTCAGCAGTTGGAAGTCTCACTTGACCAGCGGATGAGCTCCATCACAAAGGACGATTTTTTCCTGGCAGTCGCTGATGTTTTGAACACCCAGGCATATTTGTACAAAAAATGTGACGAGCTATTTTTGAAAGTTTCCGTGATCGTTACGAAGTTCAAGAGCTTACTGATAGCAAACGGCTGCCAGTTAACCAAGCTGGAGTGCGAGCTAGATATTTTGCGGGAACATGTCACGAAGTTCCTTCCCTGCGTCACGCCTATACATGCCTGGCCTCAGATCTTCGCTATGAAACACGCGTTAGGAGTGCAAAATATTCTGCACGTAATTGAGCTTGGCATCGCACTTCCCATCGGCAATGCGGAGTCGGAAAGAGTCTTCTCCTTCCTTTGGCGCGTTTTCAGCAAAGAACGCCAATCTCTCAGCAACGATACCATGTTGGATATTTTGCGTTTGAGATGCGACACCAACTACGACCCACAGCGCTACGAAAGAGCAATCGAGCTCTTCCTATCCGAGCACCATTCTGGCAAAGTACACGCGAACACCATCGACGCTTGGATGGCCATCGACCAGCAAAGTGACCGAGAAAACAGAAATCTGTTTCGACGTCATTTCGACAGGCACTTGACGAAGCAGTGCAATCGTCGGCGGCGTCGTCTTCAGATGAGGAGGAAGAAAGTATGGAACAGCCACGGCGCGAAATCACTCGAGGAAATTTCAGATGACGAGTCTCTGTGGTCTGAAAGTGAATCGAGTGACGATGAACACTGAACGATGAACACTGAACTGTTATTACGTTTACGTATCACTGTTAGTGTTTGTAATCTTTTAAAATTTAGAGGCTGAAATTAAAAGCCTCTACACTTAATTAGTCTATGTTAAATTAAAACCGCAAACAAAATAGGATTGTGACAAGATTTTTTGGTTGTTGTTAAGTCATCCAGTCGTAGGACTGATGATATTTGTGTTACACGATTCCCTTTTTGTCAGGATCCCACCCATGCGGATGCCTGAAGATAAAGATTAATTTAGCTTCAACTTTTGAATTTTCCGACTGGAGGTAACTTTCCTGTTATATTCCGATTTCAATGATTCGTAAATGCGTGATTACTAGTTCTCCAAGACGTGGAAACAGATTTTAAAAGATGCCGAGACGTGCCGACCTACATCAGATTTAGGTCGGCATTTTTTTGCCGACCTCAATTTTGGCGGTTTTCGAGGGCTGCTTAGCTCTCAGTACAAATTTAGTTGATGCAGTGAAAACGTGTACAATTAATGTCATTAAACTGCAATCACAAGACTTTTATTTGTTTGAAGCTATATATTTTATATTCAACATAAAAAATTAGCTTGTAAATAAAAATACAACAATTGTAAAATTATAACACAACCTTTCATGATATACACTATTGATATAACCCCACATGTGTATGGAAGAAATGTTACTAAATCATAGTCTTTTCCATTTTAATTGGGTTTGCGAGGCAAATCCGATCTCTACAGCATCTCAACCATGCACGGTCCAGTGAAATCGATTGTCACATTCTTCTGGGAAAGTAGCTGTAAATCAACATAGTTTAATACAGCACAAACAAAACACAATCTTCTATATGAACAGTAAAATACATCAAACACTCACCTTAGGTGTCTTAACATTGACAACAAGTTTGTCAAGTGTGGTGACAACATAGTTTCTCTCACTAAATTATGTGGTCCAGATTCAGTGGCCAATCCTGATTACTGACATGACTTTAACAAAGTATAAATATTTCTCTTTGTTTAGACAAACAACTATCGCTATCTGCAGCAAGTTATTCTATGTTAACCTTGTTTTTAGTTGTAGAACTTCCATGAACAATGTGGAACTGTGTGTCTTCCAGTCAGATGGCTTTTCAGCTTTCATTGGTTTGTTGCTTCAACAACAACAACAAAAACATGATTTTCATCCTCACTCAGAATAAGCCATAATTTTTTATTGTTGTGACATTACTGACGAAAAATATCATAAAATAATATACATGTATATACCCTTAAAAAGATTCTGTGGGCATACTGGGTGTAAATTTTATTTGCACTGCATTCTCTTCTTGGTTGCTCGATTTCTGGATTATCACCCCCTCCCCATCAATAGTCTAACTAATACACTGTCTTCACTTTAACAATTTCAACCTGATTCATAATTGAGATACCTCAAAAGGTTTTTACAGGAAACGGTTTTTTGTTAACTTACTTCATTGAAGACTGGTGTCAAAAATATTCTCTCTGTGTCATATTACTATATCTGGCAGGCAGACTCTATTTTTCAGACTTGGGGAAAAAAGAAATGATTCAGCATACCTCAAAAGCTCGAGTGAAAATGTTGTATTGCAAATTTGTACAACGAAATCGCTTTTCTAGAGCAATTAATTATAATTTTTGTTGGTCGACCACCCCTAATATAATAAAAACTAGACGTAACAATATTCATTGCTTCAAATTTATTGTGGAAGAAAAAAAAAGTAATTATATTTCAATGATACCACTATATATCTTAGATGAAGAAATCGACGACATGTCGGACAAGATGGGAATAAGCTGCGACATTTGACGTAGTTGTTATACTGTTTATAGGAGATACACTGATTGGCAATACTTTCATGTATTAAGTCGCCTTTCATTTTATCCCCGAGTCCGGGCGTAGGCCTGGAGCCCGGTGAGGGTGCTAATCTCGACACGTGTGGAGTCCATTTTACACGTGTGTAGAAAAAGCGAGGGAGAAGAAATCTGTGAAATAGTTTATATATATATATAAAATATATTTGGCACGACGTCACGCGGTAAGAATAGTTGGACACTGGTGACTAGCGCGACGAAGAAAACTATAAACTCTCAAACAAATAGTATTTTGTTTTCGTTTATTTAAACGAAACGTAGTGGAGCACGAAGAAAAGAAGGATACAAACAACCCGTTTAATAATATATCTTGAAGAGAAACCAGAGAACTTGAAGAAACCAAACGCCGTATGGTAAACAAAAACTCGATCTGAATTGCAGTGTTTGTAGTAACTCCGTGGTCAAATCATTTTAAAGTTAACGGTAGGATTCTTGTTGTTTTCAAGTTTTCGCTTAACATAAACAATATACAGCTTCACGTTTTCGTGCTTTCCCTTTGCTCGTCCAAACCGTAAATCAGTTGAACTAAAGTTAACATAAAACACTACCTTTATAAGCTTATGTAGACGTGATGTTTTTCATTGGCATTGCATGCACTTTTTATTATTAAATATTTACTCATGGGCTTTGGCGATTTTTTTGGCTGTATTTCCAAATTTTCGACGGAAACGTTGTCTGTTTAATACTTCTTTCTAGAATCCGATTCTACTGAATTGTTTTTATCTCGGACTCTGTTATAAATGTAATTTTGAGCTGTTGACTTTAATTCTGCCTTTGCAAAACATGTATGCATAGGGAAGCTTGCTAAAAATATTTAAAATCCATTTTGAAACCTCCTAACAACATATTTTGTACAACCACAATTTAATAATGAAATCTAAGTTTTGCTTTGATATGTTAAATCAGTTTAGTCATCTTATCCATAAATTATATAATTATTTTGAGGATTATCATTTGTTTTTATATCTGTTTGTTTTTGTATCTACTGCGCATGCGCGAGTAGATACATTGCTGTCGTCCGTGTAATGTAAGTTAAGTTAAGTTAACAAAAGAATGCCTTCCGCCGAAGCCAAAATTGTAAACCAAGTATTTCATGTAAGTCAATGCTATGGCAGCATGGAGCGAAATCAGTTCAAGGAGCGAGAATATTTATTTCAAGAATAGAAGTTTTTACAAGCTTGGTAAGTATTTTAAGTCTGGATCGTAGTCAACTTTTAAATGTGCTGTACTATAGACGTTGTTGGAATGATGATACGTTTTTGAAAGCCTCTTCTTTGGACGACTTCATATTCAGACGAGGCCATTTATATGGACAACATGTTTACATGTATTCAGCAGTCTGATCGGGCTTTGTAATCTGACAAGGCTGTGCATTGCTGAACAGAAATGAAATTTTCTTCTAAGAAAACAAAACTAGCTTCATGATCAAGCAACGATGTGCAAAACCTGTGGTAGTCCACGAGCGAAATTATTATGCTATTAAATAACATATTGTACAATGGTCAAATGTCAGTGACAGGCTATGTAGAGAGTGTGAAACCGAAACGGCAAGTCTTTATATTTATAATGGGGTAATTAAATTGTATGCTGCAGTTGTCAATGTCATGCAAAAATTTATGACATGAATGCCAAATATTTATTCTACCTTTTACTGCATTGCATCCATATACAGTATACGTCTACTCTTGAAGAACAATTAATGTATAGTTGCTAAGTTGCTTTCATAATTTTGATGACAATTGCTGGAGATCTTCGTTCACAACTTCATTATTTCTAAACTTTACAGCAGTCATACTTCAGATGCTTGTTATCTCAAACGATATTCCTTTACCTACCAATTGGATTGCATTATTATTTGACAAATTGTTGCAACAAAGTTATTTAAATACTTTAGTCAAATTTTGTGAGTTATTGGTGTGCTGCATTAAAATTTGATTGGCCTACTAAACAATAACCATAGGTTTTAAATAGCTTTAATAGTCAAGCTATTATCACACTGCCTCTCACCACGAGGACCTAAGTGAAGCCCAATTTGATTAACAAATGCGGGTGAGGGGTTGTTGCATTCATGTATTTCTAGTCAGCTGGTATTTGTCATTTTTGCACGATACTTGATGCATTCACATCTTTGTTAAACAGGTTTATGTTCATGCAACTATTGACTTTGGTAAAACTGGGAATACGATGGGCAAAAGGGGACAAAAACTTAGTAAATACTGTATAAAAACTTTAAAAATGGAAGTATCCGAAAATACGGAATTATTCTATGTATTTAGCTGATAAGTATTTGGTTGTTTATTGAAGATTAATACATGTAAAAGTATTCTAAAGTTTATTGACATCTGTTTTTGCGGCCGAGGCATTTCACTTGTACGGTTCAATAAGTTGGGGTTTTCCCTTGGTATAAAAGGGGAAGCCCCGTTTAAACTCGAAATGAATTGAATATAAGAATGTTAAGAAATTGGAAACGATGTTTGCACAACTTGCTATGGTAATTATACGCTTATAAGCGTATGATTAATGAAGCCGATGGCTAAAATCAGACACTACTGAACTTAAGTGATATTACACTATTATTTAATTTCAGCAATAGCTGATCGTGGCCATGCAGGATCACCCGGTTACCCTAGCAAGTTCTCCAAGCATCGTTTCCGGTTTTGTTACATCGTTTTAAATATCTTATCCAGTTCCCCTTCTATTATCTATGATTTGATGTTTAAAAATAACACTGATTTTTATTTTGAAGAAAATAGTACATTTTGTGCATCAGCTGTAGAGTCTTACATCCACCCCATTTCGTTTACTTCAATATGCTGTACATGTAATATACTTTACAATAAACGAAATTGAAAAAAACAAAAACAACAAAAGGCAAATTGAAAATAATTTGACGTCATTGGGTGATACGTTTTCTTTACTTAAAAAGTCTATAATAAACTTGCGTGTATACAAATGCATTTATTTATTACAATTTGGATAGCAATTGTTACTTCAAACCGTTTGTTTGATTTTTAACGAATTTCCTATTTTTTTGTATTTAACATTAGGCCACTTGGAAAACGACTTAAGGTTATGAAAATCTTGTCCAGCATTAAAAATCAGGTGATTATTCAATACAAGTTAAACCGTCAAAGATATACATTTTAAACATTATTTTCAGTCAATGCTAGATTTTAATGATAACTTGCGAAATGGTGTTTGGATTTTTTTATTTCATATCAAGGAAACATCACCCATTCCTTCTTCTCTTGTGGAAAGCAGTCAGGTAATTATTTTTACTTATTGGCAGTAACTAAGTGCAATAATTTTCTAAGCCACATAATGCAATTGATGATTATAGCAAATAATATAATACACTTAATGTCTGGTCACGAGGGAAACATTAGGTTTTGTTTTACCAATTCAGTTGTGGCCCGAGCGGGGGCAACAATTGTTGTAATATTGCCTGCGCAGGAAACAGTTAATTTGTCTAATATCATGTGACCATAAATAAACCAATAACATCTAGAAAAACCCAGTTATAACAAAAACTTAATATATCTGTTTTTTGAAGCTTTTGAATGTTTATTTGTGGGTTAACACCATGTTTAAAAAAAACAAAAAAACATGGTGTTAACCCACAAATAAAACATTTTAAATAGAAATGTCTTTAGCTGAAATGTTAAATTGACATAATTAGTTAATTGTTTATCTAATTGTATGTGTCACCATATTAATCCCCGAGCCCGGGCGGAGGGCCGAAGGCCCGGAGCTCGGTGACGGTGCTAATCTCGACACGCGTGGAATCCACTTACACGCGAAATTATACCCGAGTGGGAAAGAAATTCTGCGAGATGTTTATATGTATGTAGGTATATATCCATCAAATCGCCAACTTTCGCGGCTCAAGCGAAACAAAAACTTTGTCAGAAAAATTGGTTTACAAATGACCGAAAAAGGAAAGCTAAGAAGAGATGTTGCAGTGGGATGAACCAAACAATATTAAACACGACTAGAAACCATTGAAAAAGCATGAAAAATGTGACAAAAAAACAAACATGTTTCTTCGTGTGTCTGTTCAACGCCAGCAAAAGACTTATGCACTGATATATCTTGGCCCGAGAGAAAACAGTGAATTGAAAGGAACATCAACACAAACAGCTTTTCACATTTTGAAGAGAATTGGTTGCTTTTTGCTAAGAACCGAACGAGAAAACCACGGAAACCAAACATAAATGTAATTTATTAAAGTATTATTTGGATTAACCCTTTCACTACTCGACTTCTTCTCGCAATGAGTAAAATCTTCTGGCATTAAGCCAGAGTAAAATACTAAAAGGCCCAACCAACAGTTAGTAGTAAAAGGGTTAATGCATTTTCACGATTATCAATACTACAGCTAGTCAGTTGGTAATTAATACACTATTACAGTATTTTAATTTCAATTATGCTAATTCAGTTAATTCTATATATAAAGTCTTTACATAGAGTTCACTGTTCTAATTAGTCTGTTATATGCACATGAAGTTCAATTAACTTACTTATATCATGATAGCTACTGTCATGTACTGTACCTGTACATGTAGAAGGAAATTGCCATGTCCTTTTCCCAAAAAAGATTGTTGTCTTTTGTTCTCTAATTTCCTATTGAAAACCAGAAAAAAAAAGAGGTCAGCATTTGCAACCTGGTCAAATAATACAAAAACTGCTTGTTGCTTGTAGCCCATCAAATTATAGGCCCTCGTGACTGAATGTTGTGTTACACAAAAAATATTTAAAGTGCACATGAAACGAAAATTAAGTTTTGTCTTATTTCAAAGAACAATTAAAATGATAGAGTAACATCTTTTGCAGTTTTTCGTTTCCTTGCTTCGTTGTCGAGATATTTCAGTTTGTTTGATATGCAAAGTAAACAACTTGACGTCACATGTGCATGAGTTACCAGAGCAGGTTATATATATTTGCTATTATCAAACCAAACTTAATTCGAAGGAAGCGTGTGCGTGTGTTTCTCACAACGCCAAACATGTAGAATTTTCAAGTGATTATGTTTGATAATAGCAAAGATATATAACCTTCTCTGATAACTCATTATGCACATGTGACGTCAAGTTGTTTAATTTACATATCAAACAAACTGAAGTATCTCAACAACGAAGCAAGGAAACGAAAAACTGCAAAATATGTTACTCTATCATTTTAAGTGTTCTTTCAAATAAGACAAACTTAATTTTCGTTTCATGTGCACTTTAAAGATGTCAAAATGGCATTGCCAATACATTGCAACTATATTACTTGCTCTGTGCAATAATCCCTAGTTTTTAACTAATCTCACTATACATGTATAAAACATTGCATTACAAGGTGCAATGTTAGGCTACTATTTTTTGCTTCATCACATACACAACCAGTCATGACAACCTGCATATTTTTGGTAAAAAAACCCAACTTGCACACAACATATATTGTCTAATGTGTTACAATAAAATCTATCTAATGGGATTTTTTTTTCTTGTACAGATAATTAATTTATCAAGCAAGTTTGGTATTGGGCGAGCCAAACTTAGACAACTATTTAGATGGGAAGATTAAGTTGCTTTTGAAAGGTAAATTGTAACATTAACACAAGAGCTAATTTCTGTTAAATAATAATTTCAAGCACTTTAAATCAGCTAGGGTGCAAACTGTACAGTAACTTAACCCTTTAACTCCAACCATGTCAGGAGGTCTTCCCTTGATGAGTAAGATTGTCTGGTGTTAGACAGAGTAGAAAATAAAAGTGCCAAATGGCACCGATGGGAATGAAAGGGTTAATAACAAATTAACAATGTACAAATTGATTCTACAATAATTATAACATATAATTTATTATAAAATGAAATGGTTTACATACATGTACAACAAAACATAATTATACATTATTTTTCTTTTCTTAAGCATTGAAAAACTAATGAACTCAGGCACTACATGTACCAGTAGTACAAATAACGGTGAGGAAGAAGACCTGAGTGAGGCCTGTTACGGATATGCCTATCCTAAGACAGTTAATTAACTAGACGTTATTTGATCACTGAACCACTTAATAAGTACTTGTAACCAATTAGTAAATACTTGTGACTTGGCATGAGTCAGCTATGATGTCATTTAGTAATTACGTAAATATATTATATATAGAATGAAGTATGTTACTATAATTATATACTCTAGAAA
Source organism: Paragorgia papillata (assembly GCA_035771165.1). Lineage (NCBI taxonomy): Eukaryota > Metazoa > Cnidaria > Anthozoa > Scleralcyonacea > Coralliidae > Paragorgia > Paragorgia papillata. The sequence continues at coordinate 240,180 of JAWNZC010000194.1, read as the reverse complement.
CTATATAAGCAGCCATCGAACATATATCAGGCATGCATATGTATGAGAGTGAGCTATATGTATCAAAGTGGTTACGAAGTCAGTCCTGGAGTTCCTGCCGTTGGTTTTATTATTCCTTCCTTTTCAAGTCCATACGGATTGTTAACCTGTGTCAGAATCTCCTATTGACTGTTTCGTTGTGTGCAGACGACAGATAAGTTTCTGAACTTTAGTTTAGTTTTAATCTTTATAGACATTTTCAATATCTGTTCTAAGTCTCTTATTAATTAAATAAATAATTGTAAAACCAAACAGCTGAGGTTACACTTTTTGTTGCGTATAGCGGTCACGTAACAATTGGGGGCTTAGGCGGGAACGTATACGTTAGTGTCTCAGGAACGTATACGTTAGTGTCTCGGGAAAGTGTACGTTAGTGTCCGGGGAATTTCATTCAAATCAAAGTTCCGTAACTTTTGATTATTTTTTTTATTCGGAGGTAAATTTCGAATTTGTGTGAGCTCAGCTATTTGATAAAATGTCAGAATTTAAACCTGAGCAGTTTATGTTAGAGCCCGATCAAGAGGTTTTTAATAAATTGAGAAAGGATGACCTGATCTCATTAGGTAAACATTTAAGTGTAGAGGTAAAAAGTTCTATGGTAAAGAAGGACATGCAAAAGACAATTATGGAACACTTAGTTAAATCTGAATACTTTGAGGAAAGTGTTTTAAATTTGTATAAGAATCCCGATGCAAATCCAGAAATAGAAATAGAAAGAATGAGATTTGCAATGGAAGCAGAAAGAATGAAATTGGAATTAAAGAAATTAGAAATGGAAAGAGAAGATAGAGAAAAGGAAAGAGAAGATAGAGAAAGGGAAAGAGAAGATAAAGAAAGGGAAAGAGAAAGAGAAGAGAGATTAGAAAAGCAGAAATTTGAGTTGGAAATGAGAAAAATAGAGTTGCAAGGAAAATTGGGATCTGTTCATACTGGAACCAAACTAGATTCGAGTTTTGATGTTACTAAGCACATTAGAATGGTTCCACCTTTCCAGGAACGGGATGTCGATAAGTATTTTTTACATTTTGAAAAAATAGCCGAAAATCTTAAGTGGCCCAAAGAAAATTGGACCATGTTATTGCAAAGTGTTTTAGTTGGAAAAGCTCGTGATATTTACGCACAGCTTTCGTTAGATATAGCTTCGGAATACGATACCGTTAAGGAATTGATTCTTAAGGGGTACGAGTTGGTCCCTGAAGCATATCGTCAAAAATTACGAAATTTTGAAAAAACGGGTAGGCAGACCTATTTAGAATTCGCTAGAGAAAAAGAGCAATTGTTTGATCGCTGGTGTGCCTCCGAAAAATCCGATAAGGAATACGACCAATTGAGACAATTGATTTTGATTGAAGAATTTAAAAGATGCATTCAAAGTGATATATGCGTATTTCTAAATGAACAAAAGGCGACAACCTTAACAGCTGCCGCGCGTTTGGCCGACGATTTCATTTTAACACATAAGGTTTCATTCACAAGTAAGGCGCCACAGTCTTGGTCTTTTCGAGGTAATAATTCTTCATCATTTGATAGCAAGCGTGTGTTTGGTGCTAAGAACCTGTCAAAGGAATATTCAGACAATTTTAATCCTGACGCTAAAAAGTCCAAACCACCCACTGCTAGATTTGAACCACCTTCTCAAGGCAAGCCTTCAAACTCTCCTTTTAACAACATAGTTTGTAGTTATTGCAGAAAGAATGGTCATGTAATATCAGATTGTTACAAATTGAAACGGAGACAACAAGAGCAAGGTGAAGTAAAACCCAATGGCTGTACTTCAAAACAGTCCATGCGTGACAATGTGCAAAACACATATGTCATTAAGCCACTTCCTTCTCTTAACTGTGAGGTTAAGTCCTCTTTTGACCCTATTATGGAAGTCTTTCAGCCATTTATTCATAATGGTTTCATATCACTTACAAGTGATCTGTCAAAAACTGTTCCTATTAAAATTTTAAGAGATTGGGGCTTCCCAATCTCTTTTGTTGGCAGATACTTTACCATTTTCTCAGGAGTTTTACTCTGGTAAGAATGTTTTGATTAGAGGAGTTAATTCTGATACGTTCAGTTCTCAACAATTACACAAAGTCAATTTGTCGTCAGACCTAGTGTCTGGTACCGTTCTATTGGGTATTAAAACGACTTTACCATTTGAGGGAATTCATCTACTTCTCGGCAATGACCTTGCAGGCGAGAAGGTAGTCGTTAACCCCAATTTTGACTGATAAACCGTGTGTAAATCAAACTCTTGATCCTATTGAGCAAGAAATTTCAGATTTATATCCCGCATGTGCGGTAACTCGAGCCATGCGTAAGCAGAAGCAATTAGAACATGACGCTAGTGAAGACGTCGTCGATATGTCAGACACCTTTCTTGGCCAAGCTTTCGAAGGCGTTAATTCAACATCTGAATCGTCTCAAGCAACCTTTTCAAAGACAAATGTTATTAATGCACAACAAAATGATCCTGAGATCTCTGTCTTATTTCATAAAGAGTTGACGAGGCCGAAATTGCGAAGAATCCGGTCTGCTACTTTATTAAAAACGATATTTTAATGAGAAAGTGGAGACCGCCTGATGTTTCGGCAGACGATGAGTGGTCTGTCAGATATCAGATCGTTGTGCCAAAGACCTACCGGTCTGACATACTTAGCCTAGCGCATGAAACCTCCCTTTCTGGCCATTTAGGTGTTACCAAAACCTATCTTAAAATTCTGAGTCATTTCTACTGGCCTAATCTTAGACGAGATGTAGTGCAATTTTGTAAAACTTGCCACACTTGTCAGGTTGTTGGGAAACCAAATCAGGTGAATCCAAAAGCCCATTTACAGCCAATTCCAGCCTTCGAGGAGCCGTTTAGTAGAGTAATTGTAGATTGTGTTGGCCCATTACCTAAGACTAAGGCAGGCAATCAATATCTGTTGACCATTATGTGTGCTTCTACAAGGTTCCCTGAAGCTATACCTTTGAGAAATATTAAGGCAAAAACCATTGTTAAGGCCTTAATTAAATTCTTCACTTTAGTTGGCATTCCTAAGTCTATTCAGTCGGACCAAGGTTCAAATTTCATGTCTGGAATTTTTCAACAGGTGATGCACGAGTTAGGCATCAAGCAGTATAAATCTACTGCCTATCATCCTGAAAGTCAGGGTGCTCTCGAAAGGTTTCACCAAACTTTAAAAAACATGATGAGAACCTATTGCCTCGACACACAAAAAGACTGGGATGACGGCATCCATTTACTTTTATTCGCTGCTCGAGAGTCAGTTCAAGAATCTCTGGGCTTTAGCCCATTTGAGTTAGTTTTCGGACATACGGTTAGAGGACCACTTAAACTCCTAAAAGAAAATTCCTTTCGGAAGATGGCGGTTCGTTAAATCTTTTGCAGTACGTTTCGGACTTTCGCACAAAACTTACGAAAGCATGTGATCTAGCTAGGACAAATCTTCGATCAACACAGAAAAACATGAAAAATATGTTTGATCGAAACGCAGTAAACCGCAAATTTAAACGCGGTGATAAGGTTCTCGCATTGCTCCCAGTTCCTGGAAATTCCCTTCAGGCTAGGTATTTTGGTCCCTATGTTGTAGACAAGAAAGAAAGTGATTTAAATTATGTCCTAATAACTCCAGATAGGCGTAAACAAAAACAGTTGTGCCATGTAAATATGTTAAAGCCGTATTACGATAATGATAGGGTAATACATTCTGTAAACGTAGTGAGTTCTGAGTCTGATAAAGACAAAGACGATGTAGACCTAGGAGAACTTTCTAGTCTGTCTCCCACATCAAAACTCAACAACTCTAATGTCCTACATAATCTGGATTCCAAGCTATCTCATCTTCCACCGAATCAACGTCAAGATCTTCAGAACCTGGTTAAAGAATTCGAACACCTTTTTCCAGATATTCCTACCAGAACAGACAAAATTTTCCATGATGTCGACGTTACAGGTTAAACCCAGTGAAGCAGAAATACCTACGTGAGGAGGTTCAATATCTTTTGGAAAACGACTTCATAGAACCAAGTCAAAGTAATTGGAGCTCTCCATGTATCCTGGTGCCGAAACCTGATGGAAGCTATCGTACGTGTACCGATTACCGAAAAGTCAATAATGTGACTAAGTGGGATACATTTCCAATCCCACGAATGGATGATTGTATCGATAAAATTGGAAAAGCCAAGTACGTCACCAAGTTTGATTTATTGAAAGGATTTTGGCAAGTTCCACTTACTGATCGTGCCAAAGAAATCTCAGCCTTTGTTACCCCAGAGGGTTTGTTCCAGTACAAGGTCATGCCATTTGGAATGAGAAATTCGCCAGCCACCTTTCAACGTCTCGTTAATAACATCATTTCCGGCCTGGACGGTTGCGAAGCGTACATCGAGGATATCATCATTTACAGCAATACGTGGGAAGAACATCTAAAGATCATCCGAGAGTTCTTCAGGAGGCTCAGCAAGGCAAAACTGACCATCAATTTGATCAAAAGTGAGTTTGGGTGTGCACATGTCACCTATTTGTGTCATGTTGTTGGTCAGGGTTATGTAAAACCTGTTGATGCCAAAATAAGTTGTATTTCAGAGTTTCCTAGACCTTCGTCAAAGGAACAGTTGATGCGTTTCCTGGGTATGCCTGGTTATTACAGAAAGTTCTGTCAAAATTTCGCCACCATCACTGAGCCTTTGACTCAGCTACTTCGCAAGAACGCTAAATATATTTGGACAGATCAATGTGAACTGGCGTTTGGAAACCTTAGAGCCATGTTGAAAAGTGCTCCCGTTCTGTCAGCTCCAGATTTCAACCATCCATTTAAGTTAGCTGTGGATGCAAGTGATGTAGCTGCTGGTGCTGTTTTGCTCCAAGAAGATGAAGACGGGATTGACCATTCGGTGTGCTATTTTTCCAGAAAGTTCAACAAACACCAGAGAAAGTATTCGACAATCGAAAAGGAATGTTTAGCTCTGGTTTTCGCTTTACAGCATTTCGAAGTTTATGTCTCTTCCTCAAGTCTGCCGATCGTTGTATTCAGTGATCATAATCCTTTGGTATTCCTCCACAAGCTGAAGAACAAGAATCAACGCCTATTGCGATGGAGTCTAGTTTTACAAGAATATAATTTGGAAATCAGACATATTAAAGGAAAAGACAATTTGATTGTGGACTGTCTTTCTAGGCCATAGACATGGTTAAACATTTTATATTCTAAAAAAGAAAGTTCTATCAAACTTCTTTTTTTTCTTTAAGAGGGAGGGTGTTACGGATATGCTTATCCTAAGACAGTTAATTAACTAGACGTTATTTGATCACTGAACCACTTAATAAGTACTTGTAACCAATTAGTAAATACTTGTGACTTGGCATGAGTCAGCTATGATGTCATTTAGTAATTACGTAAATATATTATATATAGAATGAAGTATGTTACTATAATTATATACTCTAGAAACTGTATAAGCAACCATCGAACATATATCAGGCATGCATATGTATGAGAGTGAGCTATATGTATCAAAGTGGTTACGAAGTCAGTCCTGGAGTTCCTGCCGTTGGTTTTATTATTCCTTCCTTTTCAGGTCCATACGGATTGTTAACCTGTGTTGGAATCTCCTATTGACTGTTTCGTTGTGTGCAGACGACAGATAAGTTTCTGAACTTTAGTTTAGTTTTAATCGTTATAGACATTTTCAATATCTGTTCTAAGTCTCTTGTTAATTAAATAAATAATTGTAAAAACCAAACAGCTGAGGTTACACTTTTTGTTGCGTATAGCGGTCACGTAACAGGCCAGACAGCTGCAATTGATTGAATATACAGAGCAGGAAATCAATAAAGCAAAATATCATTCGATTTATATGAGACAGGTACCTGAACATTTTTTTAATAGGTGATGGTCAAAGTAAAATTATAACGTAGTAAACTCAAATGTCAGAAAGATGCATGTATATTCAATTTTTAAGGACCAACTGGGAACTAGAAATTTAACTTAATAATTGTGACCTTTGGATTTCTAATTTCAATTTTTTGCAATTGCATGTGTTAAATGTGCATGTGATCAAGTCAGAATTTAAAAAGGAAATTTCATCTCTTTAATGCCAAATAATCCTGCACCTAATTCTCAGAGTTGGGGATTTGCTGCAGCCATATATTATTTAAATACTGTAGTGTACATGGACTACAGCAGTGAAGGAAAGCATATCAGGAGAATGCAGGTTGATTACCAAATTTCATTCATAAAATATATATATATAGGCACCACCATAGTATGTACAAATTTATATGTACACACATGAATTATACAATTTGGGAATCAAGCCTGCATTCTCCTGATAGTTATATCATATAAATTATGATATTTTAATCTAATTATCTCACCTGCTACATGTATTAGAAGGTTGTGAGTTCAATCACCTATACAATTGATATTTAGCTTTAAACACATTTCAAAATATAATATATAGGCACAGTGGTAGATACACTTTGTTTATACATGTATAATATTTTAACAAACTTACATCCAATATTGTTCCACTAACTGATACAGTATTAATTTGCAGTCAGGAGACACCCACCCAGCCCAGTGTCATCAACACTCCGTGTTTGGTCACAACGAAATCGGCGGTGGGGATTGAACAGGCCTTCCTTTATGTGGACACCCAGTGTCATCAACACTCCGTGTTTGGTCACAACGAAATCGGCGGTGGGGATTGAACAGGCCTTCCTTTATGTGGACAGAGTTCTCATATGCCAAGTCAGAGTCCAACTGTAATTGGATTACTGAAGCTGTGGCTGGCAGCCCACTATGTGTTCAACATCCACTAAAAACAAACTCCGTTGTTACTTTCTTGATAAACTTACTTGTATTGACCATCGAGAAGATTTGTGTTGCTTAAACTGTAAATTTCTGTTGAATTGTAAATGTATTTCTACTTAACTATAGTCTACTTAACATTATTTTTTCCCTGTATGTATATATAGTGTATTCTGTTTAGTATATAATTTTGTAATTATTGTTATATTTTGAGGGCCGTATGTTAGATAACCTTTTTGGTTAATACGTCTTTTCCCTCGTGAAATAAAGTTTTATTCTACTCTACTCTACCCTACCCTACCCTACCCTACCCTACCCTACCCCACCCCACCCCACCCCACCCCACCCCACCCCAGATATTAACTAGCACAATTTCAGATCGGCACATTTTTCTACCTCGCCCACGTCGCCGGTCGGCACGTTTATCCACGGCAAAATGGCGGAAATACGTCGGAATCACGAGCGCTGATTGGTCAAAGACAATGCAACTACGTCGGAAGTAAATTACTTGACGTCCATTGAGCGGTCAGTTGTTTTGATTGGCTAGCATAGGATTATTTTTAGTGCTATCGCTTGAATAAGCGTGCCTGTACTCAACTTGAGATTTATCGTGTATGCTTTGCTATGTTTGAAAGTTGAAATTGCTTGAGTCAATACTGATTTTTTTCTTAAACATGATTTCGATAAATGTGATGAAATGTGTCAGTACAATGCGCTCGAGAAAGCAACGTGCCAACGATGAGAAATTCAGACAAATCTATCACAATGTCTCAATGGAAATGGAATCGTGTATACTCTTTGATCCAAACTCGAAAGCTTCTTGTATAGATTGACCGTGCAAGAAAAGTCCGTGCGAATCGTGAATTATTCAAACTGGATGATGGATGTATTTTATCAATGTTAGTTTTGCTTTAGTGTCGCACAATGTTTATAGGGCACAACGTTGTAGAGTTTTGTTTAGTTGCCTCGACTACCCTTGGCATTTTGTTACACGGCCAGACCGAAACCTGATATTCAAATCTAAAGTTCTGTTAAGTCAACGACAACAAGCTGCCTGGGATTGACACGAAGCTTATAATAACCTTTTTTGTGGACAGCGAAACAGTCAAAACTTTAACATACAGTTACGAAGAAAAGCTAAAACGCTGTCCTGTCCGTGTGTTGTCAACGTTTAGTCAACTAAGAGTTTTCATCGTTTTTCGTCGCTTGTTGGTTTTATATGGCTGTTCGCTTGGAAATGGAAGGTTGCTTTGAGAACATTATAAACATGGATACTGAAAGTGCATTATATTGTTCGGTGCTTGTGATAACTCATCTGTAAGTTTTTTCAAAGACACGACACGACGAGAGTCAGCATGTCAGGAAGAGATTTGTCTGAGTTTGGGGCATTTTATTTCGTTTTCCCAACGTTGTTTTGTTTTGTCGGGTCTGGGATATGGAAAACAGATGAAGTTTTCTCAAAAGGTTTACGTCCTGTAGTGGTATGTCTTCTATATATTTGTGTATATTTCAACGACCCAGCCGGCAAAACGGCGTCGGTTCGACGTTGAAACGACGCCACCCTCCGACGTCGAAACAACGTCGAATGAAAGTTGAAAACGCAAATCGAGTCAATGTTGGAATATCGACGTCCTTTCGACGTTGGAATATCGACATCATTTCGACGTTGGATTATCGACGTTGAAACGGCGCGTCGACGCCACCCTCCGACGTCGAAACAACGACAAATAAAGGTTGAAAACGCAAATCGAATTATTTGAACAAGTTGAATTATTTGCGATTCATATATATTATATTTATTCCTAAGAACTCCGTTCCTGACAAGCTTACATAGCGATGATTATAATATCCAGTTATATTTATGCTAGTAACGTTCCACTGTTAATTCGTAAACATATAAGCAAATACCTCCAAAGAAGCTAACTGTCCTGGCGACGTCTATACAAATATTAGCATATGTCAATTATACTGACGTCCGTAGTAGTCCGTAGTCATGTCTATGACGACGAAGAGTTGTCTTTGTATTCAGTAATATTTCGATATCAGGACCCAGTTTGACCATCGAAGAAAATCATAATTATCCATGTAGTAACTGATCGAAGTTCCTTAGGTGCGAACAAGAATAAAACCAAGTCAAATATTTAAGATTGTCTGTCTGTCTTCAATACACTTTTTCGATAATTACATCACGCTTCATGAAAACTTGGCTCCCAGGCCAAGTTTCACAATTTTGATTATCATAGTAATCCCGCCATATTTGTTTATGGAAGAAGATGGCTAATAACGTCCAAACTACATATGATAGAAATACATCGTGTACGTATGTTGTTAGGCATTTCATAAGCTTTTATTGATGTATAGTTTAAGTTTCTATGTTGTGTGTAACTTTTTAAAATGTCCAAAATGTTTGCACCATATATTGCTCGTCAAGTAATAATAATAGACTTCTCACAACTTTTGTAGAATTTCGGATATTGTTGTTAAAATACATAACATACAACTTTGAAACATATATCAAACAGAAGATACTGTAAAATGCTATTTGCAGTAGAACTTTCAAGTTTCTAGTTTAAGAGAAAGTATTTTAAAAATGGGAAAACGTACTATTATCTTGCTCTGAGTTGTAAACAAAACAAACTGAACAAATATCCATCAGACCAAGATGATAGTACGTTTTCCCATTTTTAAAATACTTTCTCTTAAGCTAGAAACTTGAACGTTCTACTGCAAATAGCATTTTACAGTATCTTCTGTCTGTTTGATATATGTTTCAAAGTTGTACGTTATGTATTTTTAAAACAATATCCGAAATTCTACAACAGTTGTGAGAAGTCCATTATTATTACTTGATGAGCAATATATGGTGCGAACATTTTGGACATTTTAAAAAGTTACAGCCATCTTCTTCCATAAACAAATGGACGTTATTAGCCATCTTCTTCCATAAACAAATATGGCGGGATTACCATGATAATCAAAATTGTGAAACGTGGCCTGGGAGCCTCGTTTTCATGAAGCGTGACGTAATTATCGAAAAGGTGTATTGCCGAGGTAATTGGTTCTGCCCCTGTGGTTCTCGTAAGGTCTTCCCATAGCCGAGTCAACACGAGGTCGACTTCGAGGCAACGAGATCGACTGTTGTCACTCAGTATTTTAAGCCTCGATTTATATATCAAAAGGCAAACGTCTAGTTGGGAAGGATACAAACAAAGAAAAAGGATATACCGAAAGTTATTGTATTGAATACAATATCGAGTGAAAGACTACTAGAGAGAGATCTCTCTATTCCAATGATCACAAGATCAGTTAGTCTGAATGAATTTAATTTAATTTTAATTCTGCCACAAAATATAATGTATACAGTATACATACATAAATAAATTAAGGCAAGGAAGCCCAAATAGAAACCATAAAGGTTATCTAGATTTGGGCTACCTCAACTACAAATTTTGAAAAAAATTTAACATCATGGAGTGATGGAGTGAAAGATTTTCTGAATAGTATATAAAAAATTACGGAAAAAGATATTAGTGTTCGATTGATGATTAAATATTGACTCAAACTTTAAAATCATAAGTTCCTTAAATATAGGGTCTGTATGTGCATCAAATGCTTTTTTTACCAATAATTCTAATTATTCGTTTTTGAAGCAGAATAATACGATTTAGGTTTGATGGATACGTTGAGCCCAGACCATAATACAATATTGGAGATATGGGTATACCAGGGAATAATATAAAGTACGCAAGGCAGGTTTAGAAAGGTAAAAACTTGCCTTATATGAAATATATGTAAAAACTTGCCCTATAGATTTTGCTATCTTACTAGCAACATGAGATATATGAGGTTTCCAACTTCCAAGATATATGCTCATCAACAATCACACCGAGGAATAAAACCTCTTTAACTTGATTGATTATTTTATTATTTATCTCCAATAATAAGTCAATTGTTTGCCTTTTTTGTCTTGGCTTGAAGATCATGTAATTTGATTTTTTACATTGATTGTTAGCTTATTAACTTTAAACCATTCTGATAATTTGTTTAATTCCGTGTTAATTATTTAAATCAAACAGGATAAATCTTTATGAGAAAAGAAAAGATTTGTATCATCAGCAAATATAGATTAAGAAAAATAACGGTCCGAGGATTGACCCTTCAGGGACACCGCACTTAACACCATTGTACTTGGAACAAGTACCATTGTATTCAACATATTGTTGTCTATTAGAAAATTTAATCCAATCAAGGGCCAACCTCGTATTCCATAATGCTCTAATTTGGCAAATAGAATGTTATGATTCACGGTATCAAATGCTTTGGAAAGATCAAGAAAGATCTCCACTGTATATTTTTTTTTGGTCATTTGCTGCTGTTATTTTGTCAAATAAATAAGTGAGAGCAAAAGCTGTAGAATTGTTTTTCCTGAAACCGTATTGATTGTTGAAGAGAATATCATATTTCTCTAAATATTTTAGAAGACGTTTATACACAACCTTTTCTAATAATTTAGAGAAGATTGGCAAAACTGAAACTGGTCTATAATTAGAAAACAGACTATCAGCACCTGATTTGAATAATGGAATGACCCGAGCAATTTTCATCTTATCAGGAACAACACCAGATTCAATGGATAAATTAATGATACGAGTCATAGGCTCGGAAATACAGTCAATGGTGTCCTTAACAGACCACATTGGAATATTATCAAAACCTGCAGCGGTTCCTGAGCAAAGAGATTTGACAATTTCTACTATTTCAAGTTGCATTGCTGGCTCAAGAAATAAGGAATTGACAAAATTTCCAGTGAGGAATGAGCAAATAGAGCATGACGAAGCAGGCACTTTCTTGGCTAGTTTAGGACCAATGTTAGTTAAATAATCACAAAATTGATTTGCTATTATTTCAGGATTAGAAATTTCTTGATTGTCAATAGTAAAAGATGAAGGTAATTTATTTGTTCGTCTTTTCCTATTGATTACTTCGTTTAGAATTTTCCACGTGGTCTTGATGTTCGTTTTAGCATATTGCAACTTCTCCTCAAAATAGAGGTGTTTGGCAACACGCAACAAATGATTAAGCTTGTTTATTATTATTATTATTCTTTATTTAAGGAGGATAAGTTTTTCAGCATAGCTGGTGGGGTCCTCCATTTACAGCTAAGACCTATAGGTGTTAATTTTACGGAGGGACGAAAACCGGAGAACCCGGCGAAAAACGCTCGAAGCACAGGAGAGACCAACTAAACTCTACTCAACCGTACTAACCCGTCTAACCGTGCTTAACTATTGGTGAGAGGCAGCACCCTAATAGCACACACCACCCGTGCTCCCCACACCACCCGTGCTCCTTTTATACTTCTTATAAAGATTCTCATTTACAAGACTTGGAGTATTAAGGTATTTTTTGTATAATATCTTCTTCTTTTTTTTGATAGATTTCAAGAGGCCCTTTGATAACTACGGTTTTTTAAAAGCATATTTTGCAGCTTTCACTTTTTTTAGTGGAAAACAAGAGTTATAAATCTCTCTAAATTTATCCAAAAAAGTTCCGTACGCATTTTGAGGATTATTATATCCATATAAACCAGACCAAAAGTCTCTTGATCCGTTTGAGCCCCGAAAAGGATATTTCACATTGCGCTGTGTTCACGGAGATAACCATGCTTAACTATTGGTGAGAGGCAGCGCCCTAATAGCACACACCACCCGTGCTCCCCACACCACCCGTGCTCCTTTTATACTTGAGACTTGGAGTATTAAGGTATTTTTTGTATAATATATTCTCTTTTTTTTTTGATAGATTTCAAAAGGCCCTTTGATAACTACGGTTTTTTAAAGGCATATTTTGCAGCTTTCACTTTTTTTAGTGGAAAACAAGAGTTATAAATCTCTCTAAATTTATCCAAAAAAGTTCCGTATGCATTTTGAGGATTATTATATCCATATAAACCAGACCAAAAGTCTCTCCTCAGTCATTGTTGGTCGGAGATAGGTCTTGATCCGTTTGAGCCCCAAAAAGGATATTTCACATTGCGCTGTGTTCACGGAGATGGTCATGGCAGTCTGAATGAGCCTGAGTAATGTTGGAAAGGCATCCTTGAGGGGAACCAACTGCAGGACAACTTCACGGATACTTTCAGCCAGTGGTTGCTTATTGGCCAATGTACGTTTTGCCAACCTACCTTCAACATCAACTTCTTGCTGATCAAAACCACAGGCTTCTACTAATGGTTTCAGGTGAACTGGATCTAAGAAATGTTGGTCTTTGGGATGACAGGCTTGAATTGATCTCATGATCTCAATATTTTTCTAATCGAAACGTCGCCTTAGCCCTGCCAGAAAGGCATCCAGCACTGAGATGCCAAAGAAATTTTGTATTCATCACTGGTTGAAAGACTACTCCTCGATCCTGTAGACTCGAGGATGACAGAATCTGCAAAACGAGAAGGAGATTCCCGCTTTCTGAGCTGGCGAGGTGCATGCTGTTCGATATTGTGCAGTTCAGCTACACTATGCACATAGCCGTATAAGTGGCTCCACGCTTTATCATCACGAAACTCTTCACAGTTTCCTTGGTAGCCAAAACTAAGCTGCTTGCACTAGCCAGATCAACTTGAGGACTCTGGAGTTGGTCCGAAAGGGTCTTTGTACATGATAGTACCCTGTCAAATATGATTAAGGAGATGAGGAATTTCAAACTCCCAACTTGAAGATACAAGCCAGTGGCTACAACTGCTTTATCCCAATCAGGACCATCCCCAATTTCATCCGGAGTTGATAGCAAGGAATGATAAGTGCGACAAATGGCATTAACTGCATTAACAATTAATTTTGGATCAAGCTGGTTCTCTTGGAGGGTGTTTGTGATGTATTTGGCCAGACTTTCCGCGGTGAGACTGGTTGCTTCGACATAGGTTAAAAAATGTCCATGAATGACAGCAGTTTTCATATCCACATACCTGAAAACAATTGCAAGCTGCTCCATTTTGCTACGATCTTTTGACTCATCTGCTAACAGAGAAAACACCCCGGCCTCTTTAACGTTGCTGCATACAGTGTTTCTTATCATCGTTCCAATGATATGTAGCAGTTCGTTTTGTACCTCAGGTGAAGTGCAAGTGGCATTTTAGGCCCATTTTGTAGCTTATCTTGAACAACACTATCATGACAACCTACTAATGTAATTAATTCAGCGAAGTTTCCCTTATTCAGAGATGTTTGAGATTCACGATGTCTTATGAGGGCTAGATCTTGACCACATCAAAGAATAACTTCCGCTATTGTTTTCAGGAAATGTCTGTTATCAGTTATTTGTTGCCTTCGTGCCGCATTTAATCTACTGTCCACAGAGGTTCCCTGTTCAGCATTCTTAGAAAAATCTCTCCACGATAACATTGCTTGCTTGTGTGTAGTGCAGGTGTTGTGGCATACAAGTATTCCATCTTTACCAGAAACATGTTTCCAATCCCGAAATCCAACTCGAGTGAATGCTTGTTCTGCTTTTCCACAGACGGTGGTAAACAAGCGGAATGAGTAACAGAAGGCAGCATCTTTCACACAGGTGTATTCAATCCATGGATATGTTTTAGACTATACCGGGTTGAATGACCTGGACCTTTCTCCAAATTGCGTAGTAGGAAAACGCGCAATAATCGGTTGAACTGGAGACTGATGTGTACCAAGTGCAATGTCACCTGGTGCATCCACTGCAGTGACTATTATGACTGCATTCGCAACAATCGAAGATTCTTTTGTAGGACTTTCTCTTGGGTGTTCTAGTTCATAGGTTGTTTCGAGTTGTTGTACAACAGTCACATTTTGTTGAAAATCTGCATGCACGGACTCCTTCAATAAAACCATTCGAACGTTTGTCAGACTCTACATTACATTGAGTTGGTTGACTTTGTTGTTGCTCTTGTTGTACTGACTCTGTTCTACTGTTTATTGAATTTATTTTTTTCACAGAAGAAATGCAAGATGGCGGAGCCTGGAGGTAAAGTTTTCAATACCAGTCCTCTCATTCGTATCTTACGAGCTGAATTTGAACATTTATAGGCGTGACAGAAATTTTGCTCGTCTTTGTACAGTTCGGTGGTTTGGCCCGTAATAACTCTAGTTCAGATTTTTTAAAATTATGAATATAGTTTCCCGGGCACAGACAAGCATTGTCCGGACCAGTGCCCTGGTGGCCCCGGCCTTGGCTACGCCACTGTTGTATTATAGTTTTGGTGAAAGGTATGCTGGTGTGATTAATTTGACCTTACAGATGCTGTGTACTGTAGTAATCTGATTGCAGTTCGACGCTGGTTGGAATCTTCTGTTTATCTTGTGGAACTCCGATGATCTTATGTTTTGTAAGCACATTATATAATTCAATCCATAAAGCAAAATGAAAAGAACTTAACATTAAATCAATATTCGTAAATCAGTAGGAGGATCATCTTGTCGTGCACTTGATATCTTACGTCAACATTTCGTTCGATATTCTCAGATAAGATTATTTCTTTTAACTGGTAAAATCTCGGCATTTGCATGGTCATTATCTGGCATACAACCCCTATATAAGTGCCATTATTATGAATTAAGCATTATTGGATTCAAATCGACGATACAAAATGGCAGTGGATTTTGAAGTTGAGTGCGCAGTGACGTACTGCGTAATTTCTTGTCCAGTTTTTCTTGACGGCCATATACATCCCTGCTCAAAACTTGGCATCTCCAGCTTTTGAACAAGGCTCCTTGTCAAGGCAAAACTTGTCAAATTGTGTCGTGCACACGAGCAAATAAAGAGTGTCAAAAGAATTAAAATAACTTGTCAAAAGAATTAAAACTCGTCAAGAAAAACGTGTTCGTGTGTGTGGTCATGGACCTTCAAATAACAGTCATGCAATGGCAGGTGAATTGTTTGGGGTTTTTTTTGCACAAAGTTTGTCTGTTGGTTGTTGCAGTTTTACATATGTTTTTTTACTGAAATTGTCCTTGGGCGCTTTTGTTTATTCAGTATAAATCTAGTAAACAGGCAGTTCGACAGTCTGTTTTCAGTTTTTGTGCAAACAGGCAATTTGTCCGAGATATTAATATATTATAAATGTTAACGATTTTTCCTGAGGTTTTATCTCACTTCACGGTTAATAGACGGGAGACTGGTTAGGCTAGCCGACGAACTTCAAAGGGGCACCAAAATGATGTCGGGAACCATCGAAAAAACGTGTCACGTGATGCGCAAGCTGCATTGCTTCGTAAACATTGAAAGGTGATACATAGGGAGTTATTGACATGAAACTTGATATGGACTTTGAACATGTCTTTTGGCAACATGTGGAAGAATTTTCATCGCTTTAGAAGAGAAACGCGATTTTTATCGTCATTTGAGCCATTTATAAAGGCGATCGCCGTAGAGTCGAGTGAGTTCTTGGATGTTTATTGTTGGTAGTTTATTTGTATCACATGAATATTTCAATCATTGCCACTAAAACCGGATATGTAAAGAGTGAATTCAAGGATATCTCGAACCACGGTTCTCGAAGGAAAGCGGAGGAATCGAAGGCGGAAAGTTTAATATGCGCACTGCGCAAATATAACTATAAGTTTGTAAATCAAAATACGACTTTTTAATTTGTATATTACGAAGCATACAAACATTCAAAGCTTTGCTGACATTTTGTCGAAAGACAAATAAGTATATTAAGCGTCTACAATATTTTCATGGGTTTATATTAAAATCCTGCAGTTGTGTGAAGTGTGAATTGTATTATTATTAAAAACTAGGCTCCAAGAAATCTTGATAATTTAACCTTATACAGGTACAGTAAACCAGGGGCGGATCCAGGAATTTTCATACGTTAGTCAAAATTTTAGTTGTCAACACTCAGGGGCGGAATTTGTTTTTTGGGGGGGTTGTATGATTCATCATAATAACGCGCCCCCCCCAAAAAAAAAAGGCGGCTGTTTCGCCCCATATCAGGGCTCATCAGCATGTCTAGGAACACATAGCTAATACCATAATATATGACAAATTCGTGATTCCGACATGGACAGCCTTAGGAAGGCCGAAAAAGAGCAAACTGGTTTTAAGGCACCAGTCACCCGCCTTTCACACCTCTGCTATAGAGCAAGAGGAGTTTGGTTAGAAAAGGGTGACTCCTTGGGACATTTCATGAACGTGAAATTGCTAAATTTTTCACATTATCCCAGTCAATTATAACCCTTTACCCCCCACCCTAAACCGAAACCCACCCACCTAACCTAAAACCTATCCTAACCTAAATTTGTTCTATTTACATACAATCGTGAGATTTCAAAAGTGTTTATATATATAACTGTAATGTGATTTTCAAAAAAAGTACAGATAAAAACGTACAAAAAGACTTATTGCTAAGAGGCATTACCATTTTCATATACTAGTCAATATGCCCATCAGTTAAAGCATTTTGTCCTGCAAACCCAAAGGCAATTTTGGCAGCCTGGCAGGTTATGATCGTATTACACCACACCATGCTGTCGGTCTATTGATAGCCTAACAAAATAGACTAAATACAAATATACAATGCCACTTATTTTGTTCGGTGAATAAATATATAGAATAATCGATACCTAAGTCGAAATCTTTAGCTGATATTAATTGATATTATAATGCTTTTATAATGCATTTATATGATTTAGATATTAATAACCTTTTGACCGCAAAAATATGCTAATTTGGGAAAATTCCATCGAGATTATTTACATATAGAAGCCTAAATAATTGTCATAAATACCGTCAAGATCGGTAAAAAAATGTGACCAGTAAGAATACGAATATTATTTTAATTAGCCAATCAGATAGCTTGTATACGAGCCCCTGATTCCTAAATCGGTCAGAACTCCCCACAGATCGGTCAAAATTGCTGATCTCCATGGAGATGAGCATATTGACCAATCAGATGGCTAGAATCTGACTCAGATCGGTCAAAACTCACGCGTAAGTCCGCTGTTCGTTGACTTGATATTACTTTACAGAAACTCAGCCGCAGCATGAAACTTGATAACTGGACTACAATGTTGCCGCTGCTTGAAAATAGATAACTGGACTACCATTCGAATTTTAATTAATTAACTATTTAACTCCGCAATTTTTACGTTAGTCACGTGACTGGTTTGACGACTCCTAGATCCGCCCCTGCAGTAAACGTCCACTACTTTATATATGAATCCACATACATATTTTTACCAAACTGGTCTGTTTCTTCTAATAGAAACTTTAATATATAGTAACTTGATAGTAACTTATAACCAGGGTGTCAATGTTTTCAATTAATAATAAATTATTTTGCAGTGATCCTATTAACTAATTATTCCAAAATATCACTGGATTTTTTTAATAAAATATTTGTCTATATTTAATATTCTCAACCACTGGTCATTTTGAAGTCAATGCTGTTTTGATTTTTGTGATCAAATAAGATTTTGGTACTGTCCTTGTTTGGTGAACGCTTTGCTAGTACCATTCAATTAAAATGATTTTTTAAACCTATTTAAAATATCAGGTTAAAAAACGTTATGTGGAATGTTGTTTACTCTCTCTCTCTATATATATATATAGGCCCATTCACACTACACTTGATTTTTGGCAGGGCTTGGTTAAATTGGTACCCGTAATCCAGGACTGAATCCAATAGACAGGTCTGATGGTGTCATTGATTCATTGTCTGCATAATGAGGTTTGACGTTCGACGTGGGCAAATTCTCAGTAGGATACTTCCAACAACCAAAACTTATCATTTACGATCTGGGAATTAAAAACAATATCAGTTTTATAAATTCGACATGAACTACATCAGAAAGCCCAGACTTTGCCGTGAGTATAACAAGACGCGCAAACAGAACAGAATATTTAAATCTACTTACTTCTAGGAGTGCAATTTGACTTCGCAAACGTGAACATTGCTCTTCGCAATAAGTTGATTCAACTCCTGATTTATTTCTCTATTTTGCAAATTAATCGACGCCATTCTTGTGTAGATTTTGTCTTTTGCGAGTTCGTCAGTCACCATCATCTGCGCAAGCAACCGGGATTTAGAGTGAAAACCACTGATTTCTACTGCTCGTGGAACCAAAAAACTACCAGTTTACACCCGGCGTATCTCCAAACTAGTATCTGAAAGCAATATTACAACAAAACGACCTAAGTGAAGTCGCAGAACGGAATACTTTCAACGTGGATTTTCCAGACCGCAACACTGTGTTTTTGAATCAATGCAGCTAGCGCAGCACGTGACACGAATTTTGAGTGAATAATAGCATTTTTGTCACGTGGTACAGCTAGCCTAACCAGTCTCCCTTCTATTAACCGTGCTCAGTTGTAGCTGGTAAAGTTTTATTACATTTTTTATGGCAGTAAGTTTAAGTGAAATTAGTCTGTTTGTCAAACAAGTGTAAAAACCTCATTGGCAAGAAAGTAAAATCATAGAGGGAGAATCTAGTCATTGAAAGTAAATATATGTATAATATTGAAAGTATAATATTGCCTATATTTGCAAGTGAATTGTTATTTTTCACACAAACATTTTTAATGTGTCGAGTCGCTCTTCTAGACTTTGTCTACACATATTTTGTTGACTAGAAATATAAATGTCTTTGTCTTTTATGTAGTAAATCCTGGTATAGAAAAGTATGCTTTTTTAGTTGCTTTGTTACATTACATGTATTATACACTGTAAAAATGGGTGTGTTAAACGTGCACACGTTATATTTGTGTCGTTCTAACACAAAATTTGTGTTAAAACTTTGTCCGCTCTTTTAACACGTACGGACACGTGCTAAATATTTTTAATAAGTAATAAAAACCAATTAACCCCAGCAATCGGCAGCCACCATATTGGATTTTTGAAAACAAAATGTTTTCAAGTAATCTTACAAAAATCGTCATATAATTGTTGTTTACTTCTGTGATTGAACTAAGAAAGTCATTTAAAGTATTGTAATAAGTAATAAAGGGAATTACTGCAAAAATTGTGTGTAAAGTCAACACGTTCTTTGTGTTCATATAACGCAAAAACCGTGTCAAAGTTGTATGATATTTTTAGCACGCAAACACGCGTTTGACTTGTTTATGAAGCACGGTTGTTATTATAATAATACTTGCACGGGTATAGAAGCATTTTTCTTGCTCAACTGCAATACTGCGCGCATAATTAAACATAGTAACCACGTGAGTGCTTATATGTGTGAATTTGTTGTTTACTAGCTAGTGACTAATGGCGGATGGCTTGAAAATGTGACTTTTGACTTTTGCGTTGGTAAACTGTAACCAAGGCAGGAAAGAGTCGTGTTACTTGGCATAAAACACCTGAATGCCCTGCCGAAAGCCTTCCATCGATTGCAATAAAACTCCAAAGCCTTCCATCGATTGCAACAGAATAAAACACGTTTACAAAGCAAGCATATAACAAGAACGCATTTTACTAGGAATACATGAACGCAACAACAACCCCTGGCCCGCTTTTACATGCTTTTTTGAAAGGATGACAAAACTGATTTAAATAATTTAATGAAAGTTGAACATATCAAAGCAAAACTTCGATTTCATTATTAAATTCTGGTTGTAAAAAAATATATTGTTTTTAGGAGGTTTCAAAAGGGATTAATTTTAGCAAGCCTTTAAATGGCTTCTCTATGCATGTACATTTTGCAAAGGCAGAATTAAAAGTTAACAGCTCAAAAATTACATTTATAATAGAGTGCGAGAGTGTGAAAAAATTCAGTAGAATCGGATTCCAGAAAGAAGAATTAAACAGACAACGTTTCAGTCGAAAATTTGGAAACAGCCAAGAAAACCGACAAAGCCCATGAGTATTTTTAATAATAAAATGTGCATGCACGTCCACCACGGTTAATATAAGCCTTAAAGGTGGTGTTTTAACTTATGACTTATAATTTGGAAGAGCAAAGGGAAAGCACGAAAACGTGAAGCTGTATATTGTTTTAGGACATCAGGACAAAATACAAATCCCCTACCGTTAACTTTAAAATGATTTTGAGACCACTGAGTGACCACAAACACTGCAATTCAGATCGAGTTTTTGTTTACCATACGGCGTTTGGTTTCTTCAGGTTCACTGGTTTCGCTTCAAGATATATTAAACCGGCTGTTTGTATCCTTTTCTTCGTTGTTCTGTTTTAATTTAAGTAGAGCAGGCTAAGCAGGTTTAGTTTTCTGCATCGCTTGTCACCAGTGTCCAACTATTCTTACGCATGACACCGTACCAAACATATATATAAATAAACTATTTACGTCTCCCTCGCTTTTTCTCCACGCGTGTAAAATGGATTCCACGCATGTCGAGATTAGCACCCTCACCGTGCTCCGGGCCTTCGGCCCTACGCCCGGGCTCGGGGATTAATTAAATGGCGGTTACTTACATGCATGAGAAGCCATAGAAACAAAAAGTTTAATTTCTTAATTGTCCAACAGATTGTCGAGACTCTAACTAAAACTACAACAATAACGCTTGCCGTTTTCTTAACTCTAAGTTATAAATAAACATAGATGTAAATTATATTTTTTTAAATTAAATTTTATTTAATTTTA
The DNA here is from genome assembly GCA_035771165.1 of Paragorgia papillata. Taxonomy (NCBI): domain Eukaryota; kingdom Metazoa; phylum Cnidaria; class Anthozoa; order Scleralcyonacea; family Coralliidae; genus Paragorgia; species Paragorgia papillata. Next base: position 218,761 of record JAWNZC010000194.1, on the reverse strand, counting down.
TGTTTAAAGCAAAATACGAGCTTATGAGGATGGTTATCGCCTTTACAATTCCTTCATGGACTTCACATACTTGTTTTTCAGAATAAAAAATATTTGCCGTATTTCTTTACCCCTTTTATCGCGAGAAACCAGAATTCCAGAAAGCAGAAACGGTTCATTTCCTTGAGTGAAAACATCTGCAAGCTTGCGTCCAACCTGTAAACGTAGATGATGAGCTTTAACCGGAAATAACTTAAATGAAAACTATATCAGTTGATACAATTGAGGCACCAGCAAACTACTCTAAAAAGAAAAGGAAGCATTGTTGAACTCTAATAAGAAACCAATTAACCCCATCGGGTAATCTTACAAAAATCGTCATATAATTGTTGTTTACTTCTGTGATTGAACTAAAGTATTTTCAGCAAGTTCTGGCACCTTTTTTAGCGATTTGATTTTTACTGGTGGTCTCGAATTTAGAGCAAAACACAAACGCCAGGTAAAAACAATTTTTCCTTGGCCAACACGTACTCTACCTCTGCCTTGTCCTCCTCTGCCTTGTCCTCTTCCTCCGTCCTCTAACTCTTCCTGCTACTCTTTCTATTTTTTATTATTATTCTTTATTTAAGGAGGATAGGTTTTTTCAGCAGAGCTGGTGGGGTCCTCCATTTACAGCTAAGACCTACAGGTGTTGATTTTACCGAGGGAGGAAAACCGGAGAACCCAACGAAAAACCCTCGAAGCACAGGAGAGACCAACTAAACTCTACTCACATGAGTCCCCACCCCGAGAACGGGGCTATTCCCAGATGGTCACCCATCCAAGTACTAACCCTGTCTAACCGGACTTAACTATTGGTGAGAGGCAGCGCCCTAATAGCACACGCCACCCGTGCTCCCCGTGCTATATTTCTTCGTCGCTTCTCTCGGCACTCACTACTTTGAACTTGCAGAAACTTTAAAAACATGCAGGCGTGTTTTTACACTTTTAAAACGATCGAAAGTTCCCGGATAATACTCTACCACGAGACAAACTGTTGGGGCAGCGGACTTCTTATTTATTCCCAGAGCCTTTGAAACGACCACGGCGAAACTTGATGAACGACCGAGGGAAACAATACACAAGTTGCTATAGGGCGTGTATACACGTCCTTGGTCGCTCGGTAACGTGTTTGAGGACGTCTATAGACGTGCTTGGCATTCAAAAGGTACATATTAAAATTTTATTAATGGACGTTTTTTTACTGTCATGCAGTAATATCTTCGGAGTAAAGGACTGCAGGAAATAATTTACATGCAGTGGTAGACATTTGGGTCTTTTGCAGTAAATACTTGTTTACATCTGTCAAACTGACGAGACGGTACGAGACAGAAAATAAGAAGTCCTGGCATAACTTCTTGATGAAAACCCATTGATCCGAACACACAAAAAAATATTTCATTACAGTTCGAACCAGTTTTGTTATCACAAGCCTGGAAGTTCGTCCTGATTGATTTATAAGCGCCGTTGTTTCGGTTGTTTATATGGACAGTGAGTTACTACTGGGTGCTCAAGAAATTAACCATAAAAGAGAGTTAAAAAAAACAGTCTAAAACTTAGATGGAAACTGTTTTCAATGTCATACAATTGAATAACTCAACGTCTTTTTTAATATGCGTCTGATGAGAGTCTGATGCAGAGTGATGGTTGAGCAGCCTCTCATTTCAGCGTATTTTTCGTCAAGTTTTATATGTCAAATTTTTGAAAATAGGTAAAATTGATTGAAATCTACGGAAAGAACCCCGTTGTTGAATAATTATTTAATGAACGGAATCACACTTGAGTTTGGCAAAATATTGGTAATACCACTGTTTCTACGTACTGGTGAACGTGGTATTATGAAATGACATTTGAATGTGTGTATATTTCACCAAACCTGCACGTGCGATTTTTCATTGTTCTTTTCAAACAGTGTTATGGAATCCAGTTTTTATATGTCTTCTAGTTAAAAGTTAGTGATATACTTAAAACCCCTATTTTGCATGGCCTTTTTATCACATACCTCAAACGCGTACATTATGCATGATTTTTTGCAAAGTATTTGTTGAACTTTTTGCAATGCGTAGTAAATCTTGTTGTCACAGGAATCGCCATGATCACCAGTACTATCTTCACTCTCATTTTCTGCGAAAAATCAACTTCAAGTTGTCGTCCACATTTTGTTCAATTTCTTTCATCCCAGTTACCTTTGAGCATTCTTCTATTATTTGAAATTAGAAAAACAAACAAATAAATCGAGCATAATTTTTATTGACCAATCATACTTTCACAACTTTAGCTAGTAAAACCATTAACCTACAGAATATACAAGCATTTTTGCTCCATTGTGCAAATCCTACCAGATTAATATAAATTAATTATTGATCATTATCCCATTGAGTCTACAGTGATTGATATTTTTAAAAAAAATTAAAAGGAGTGCCAATGCACATTTACTCAGATGGTTTGGGTTCTTTAATACTGGAAATTCATTAAATATTTTTTGGATTGTCATTATAGCTTCGTTGACAATCCATTCCTGTCTCTGGAAAAATGTACTGTCCAAAAGCTTTGAGATGACTTTATCACGAGCTTTGCCATTAGTAGATGATGGTCCCTGCAGCTCTTCCTTCATCTTTTCCACCATTTGTGTTATACCCCAATGCATCTACCTCCGGTATAGTATCCAGAACTGCAGATCTTACAGATGCCAGGTCCAATGGCTTTTTGTTTAGTGATTTTAATGAATTGCCGGTGCTGGTAGTGGGTTTACTATCTCGTCTAGCATTTCTAAAGTCTTGTTGCAGTTGCATTAACAATCAACCCTTAAGTAAAGCAAGTATCAATTAAAAATAGAAAATTATAGCCTATGTGGCTAAGTTTACATAGTCTGATACAAACACAAGAGGGAGTTCAGGAGAATTTGAAATTATGGGTGAATCCATGTTGTAGGCACAGGGTCAAATAAGTACTTTCGAAATTTTCCAAACCTATTTGTGTATCGAATAGAAAATTTCATGATTTTCTTGCACTGCTGAAGTTACCAGAAAATTGGGTTACTCAAAGTATCGCACCTACGGAATTCTGGTTTGCCGCTCTAGTGCTTTATCATTTGAGCTATCGAGTCTATCAGCCTGGATGTATGTAAACTCAATTTATGACTGTAAATATCAAATGTACAGTATGATTTATAATCAGATAAAGTTTTATATTCTTGTTGACTATCAGATTTAATTTTTCTGAAGTTTGAAAAATCAGATATAAACTATAACAGATCATTTTTTTAAATATTTGGGTTCAAAATTGGAAAAAGCCAAATTTTCATTTTTTTCTCTTTATTTAAAATTAATTATTGATAATTAATCTAAAAGAGCTTTTCGATAATAACGTCACACTTCATGAAAAGGAGGTTTCCGGACCAACTTCGGACAAATTAGAGGAAGCCACCGTATGTGAAAAAAACCCAACCCAAACGAATTTTATTCACGACTTTCTGAAGAAGATATACCAGGAGCTTCTCTTATAAGGTTAGAGAATACTCTTACAGTCAAAATTGTGTAATTGTGTATTACTGTATTTCTGTAGTCGCTACTGAAGCGTGAGAAAATATTTTTGTCGGAAAATGGGAATAAAAAGTATAAGTATAAGTATAATTTAACTTTCATGAAATTTAATCATAATATAAAAATTTACATTTAGCTGAACACAGGCCAAGCTGGACACAGGCCATCAGGCCAAGCTGGGCACAGGCCATCAGGCCAAGCTGGACACAGGCCATCAGGCCACATTGGGCACAGGCCATCAGGCCAAGCTGGACACAGGCCATCAGGCCAAGCTGGACACAGGCCATCAGGCCAAGCTGTGCAGTGTAAGCAGGCTTGCATCCCTAATCTCAAAGTGTCTGGCTTTTGGTGAAGGCCTGTCATACTTCAGATAAGTCATCCATGCACTTAAGATAAGCAGCACATCTTAGAAAATACCCTCCCACTTTTTTTTGAAAGAAACCTGAACCAACAACAAAAGAAAAAAAAGAATCTAATGGGGGGGAAAACAAGCAAAAGCCAACAAATAAAAAGCCTATAAATTTAGGTATAATACAAAAACATAATATATCCATTTTTGTAAAGCACAGTTGACCTTACCAAAAAAGATGACAACTTGTACATTTAACCACAATCTTTTGCAAGCAGTAAATATTGTTTCTTACAGAATTATTGGATGATATAGTTTTAAAACGATCAACTTTGGCAGGAATGTAGTTCTTGTTTACTTAAATCCATCTTATTGTAATAAACAAATTTTAGTTATTTGAGTTCGCAAAGCATTGTGGTTAAATGTACTGCTGCCATCTTTTTCGGTACGTACCATCAATTATAACCACACATTCCTGGAAGGTGGCATTCATGTCTGTCGTTGATGGACTTCATATTCCAGTTGGAGAAAAGATGCTCAGATTGCAAAGTTGTTTGTCGGGGAAGGCATTAACCATGGTTAAGGATCTTGGGTATTCGCTTAATGCATATGAAAGAGCCAAGGCCAAATTGGAGAAGAAGTACGGAGGGGAGAGACGTTTACAAATAAAGCATTTGACATCCTTACGCAATTGGCAGAAAGTTCGACCTCGCAATCTAGAAGATATGGAAGAATTTCAAGCTGTACTAGAAAGAGTTTTGATTGCCACGCAGGACTGTGGGCCTTTGCACAGGCAAAGCCTGAATTTAACTGCGAAAGAAAAGCTATCCGAAGAGGATGTTCAAGCCTACAAATATTGGCTGATGGACCATTCTCATGAAGACAACTTCGAATCACTTGTAGAATGGGTGGAACTCCGAGTACAAGTAATGGAAGAAGCGAAAGAAGAAACCAATGGGATTGGAAAGAAGACAGAGAAACGTGATGAACGAAAGTATGGACGCTGAGATGAGAAATCATGCTTCAGGGGTTTCAACACCAGATCTACAACCAGACGTTGTGTCGTCACCACCTGTAAAGAAGATCACCCACCATGGGTTTGTAAAGCTTTCAAAGACCTACCCACACAGAAGAGAAAGGAGTTAATCACAAAGACCGGTCGCTGTTATCGATGCCTAGCTTCTGGACATCATAGCAAAGACTGCACCAAAGCAAGAAGATGTGGCATTGGGGGGTGCCAAAGTAACAACCACAGCAGTTACCTCCATGATAGTAGTACTCAGAATCCTACAGACAACACTGGAGGACAATTACGACCTGAAGCACCAACCTTCAACCTGAGAGAAGCACCACCCACAGAAACCGGATCAACACAGTCTGGTAGAACAAGTGATATCAACCCACCACTGGACAACGCTCACTCCCAACAGATGACACACACGACGAGAAAAACTGAGAATGTTTCATTAATGGTTCTGCCAGCCCTGATTACCAATGGCAAAAAAAAGCTGAAAGTCAATGTAATGTTGGACCCGTGTTCAACAAGTTCCTATGTTTCGGAAGATGCTGCAGAAGAACTTGAACTGTGTGGACAGCCATTAAATCTGATGATTGCAGGGACAGGGGGAACAGAGATCCGAAAACGTTCCCGCCGTGTGGAACTATCAGTGGTTAGCCTTAGTGGTACATTTTCAGCATCCTTGCAAGCACACGTATTGGATAACATCGCCAGCGACACCCCAGCCGTCAACTGGTCAGAATTGAAAGAAAAGTGGCCCCACATGCACCAAATTCCATTCGACAGCGTATCAAAGCGACGCCAGATTGACGTGATGATTGGTAGCGATCACCCAATATTCCATCTTGTGTTAAAAGAAGTCTGTGGTAGCCTACCGAATGATCCCATTGCTCGTTTGACCAATTTGGGCTGGGTATGCTTTGGTCCTACATTGGTAGAAGAGTTTCGTCGTGATTCACGATCTCACTTCACACGCACGTACCGTAGTAACCAGGTCAACCAGCAACCACCACCCGATGATATTCTGCGCAAGTTTTGGGAACTTGAATCCCTTGGAATCAAAGAAGCAACTGATGAGCAGGTGATGACAGCCGAAGAAAAGGCAGCGACTACCACAGTAGCTGAAACCCTGAGATTTGAGAATGGATGGTACGAGGTTGGGATTCCTTGGAAAGATGGAGAACCGAAGTTGTCAGACAACTACGAAGCGGCCATGGTACGACTTGAAAGTCAAGAGACGGCCCTCAGAAAAAAAGGTCCTGACATCATGAAAGCCTACTGCCGAATATTCGAGGACTATCAGAAAAAAGGCTATATCCAGAGAGTACCCAAGACTGAGGTAGAAGAGCAGTGGTTCCTCCCTCATTTTCCTGTCATCAAACCAAGCAAAGAGACGACCAAAGTTCGTGTTGTGTTTGACGCCGCGATGAAGCATGATGGGAAAAGTTTGAACGACAGCATACGACCAGGGCCAAAACTCCAACGGGAAATAATAGATGTTCTCACACGTTTTCGTCGAGCGCCAGTGGCTTTGACGGCGGACATTTCAGAAATGTTCTTACAAGTTGGTCTGCAAGACAAGGACCGTCCGTACCATCGATTTTTATGGCGTGATTTTGATTCCTCAAGAGAGCCTGAGATATATGAGTTTCAACGACTGCTGTTTGGAAATACTGCATCGCCATTCTGTTCGCAATATGTCCTGCATGCCCATGCTCAAGCTCATGCAACGGAATTTCCAGAGGCAGCAGAATCCGTCGACAACTCAATGTACGTTGATGACGTGCTAGACTCGAGTGAGACAGTCGAAAGTGCTCAGCACTTGCAATGCCAGTTATCCGACCTGTTAGGCAGGTTTCAAGTTAAGAAAGTGGTCTTCAAACGAGCCAGCAGTTATTGCAAACATCCCTGCGGGTGATCGGTTAACTGCTGTTGTTATCAACAGGGAAGAGCCATCCAGAACTAAGACTCTGGGAGTTTTGTGGGAAGCTGAAAGAGATGTATTTACCTTCCAAGTGGATCAAACTGACGCGAGTAAAACACCTACTAAACGGAATGTACTCATTGCCATAGCAGCATTATACTATCCACTTCAATTCCTTTCACCGTTCATCGTAAGTGCAAAAGCCCTTATGCAAGAGATTCGGAGGGCTGGATTGGATTGGGACGATGTTCTGCCAAGGGACTTGGCAACTAAGTGTGAGAACTGGTCCTCAGAACTTCCGCACCTGTCGCATGTTGCCATCCCACGTTGCTTACGCCTTGCCAACCCAGAGAAGACTGAGCTACACCTCTTCTCAGACGCCTCTAACGAAGCCTATGCATCGGTCGCCTATTTGGTATGTCAATACCCAAACGGCAGCCCGTCGTCGCGCCTTATTGCATCAAAGTGTCGTGTCTTTCCAGTGAAAGCGATGACAATTCCTCGACTGGAGCTTATGGGTGCTGTGCTTTCAAGCCGTCTAGCCCAGAGTATTCTGAAAGTGCTGACTGTCGACCGAGTGACCTTCTGGACTGACTCTGAGAATGTTTGGTATTGGGTGCGTAATCAAAGCCGTCAGTTTAAACCATTTGTAGCCAACCGGATCGCGGAGATTCAACGCACGACAAGCCCTGAACAATGGCGGCACGTACCTGGTACGATGAATCCAGCAGACTTACCAACAAGGGGTCTATCTGCCGTAGACCAAGCCAAGAACACATTTTGGATGGAAGGGCCAACATTCTTGAGAGACGACGAAACATCCTGGCCAGCAGCGCCCTCCAGTAGAGATGAGACGACGCCTGACGATTGTGAAAAGCGAACGGCACAGACGTATGCGACGAACACGTGTGTCAACTCTGGTATTGATCCAAACCAATTTTCAAACTTCCGTCACCTATGTCGTGTGACTGGATGGGTACAACGATTCGTTGCAAACTGCAGAACCTCGAAAGAGTCACGAAGACATGACAGAACGCTGAAATGTCGAAGGCAGAAATCTTTTGGATTAAGCAAGCCCAAGCAGAGGTTTTCCCAAAGGGAGAGAGAGAAGAGTGTCTACTGCGACTTAGCCAAAAGAATGACGGTGATGGCCTACTTCGGATCGATGGACGCCTACACCTTGCTGATGACCTATCCTACGATACGAGACACCCGATCTTATTGCCAAATAATCATCCAGTGACACGACTTATTGTCACGGATACACATGAAAGACTCGGCCATGGTTCTGGTGTGGAGCATACCCTAACGCGATTACGAGTTCGTTTTTGGATCGTGAAAGGACGACGCGCAGTACGAAACATCGTCGAGTCCTGTCCGGAATGTCGGTTACGATTTTCCTTGAAGAAAGCTGGTCAGAGGATGGCCCCTTTACCCAGATCGACACTACACTCGTTAAGAGCGTTTGAAAGAGTTGGTATTGACTATGGAGGTCCGTTTTTAACGAAGCAAGGACGTGGTAAAGCTAAGGCCAAACGCTATCTCTGTCTCTTCACCTGTCTAGCAACCAGAGCGGTCCATCTCGAGATGTCATATTCGCTAGATACTGACTCATTTATCAATGCACTTACCCGTATGACATCGAGGAGGGGGACGCCTATCTATGTCATCACGGACAACGGGACCAATTTCGTAGGCGCAGAACGTGAGATAAGAGAGTTGGTTGAGGCCCTGGATCACGACAAGATCAGCCAAGGAACAACCAAGTATCACAACATCGACTGGAAGTTCAACCCTCCATCTGCTCCCCATTTTGGGGGTGTTTTCGAAGCGATGATAAAAAGTGCTAAAAAGGCAATCAAGGCCATCCTAGGAGACGCGGAAGTTTCTGACGAAGAGCTTCACACCGCCATCTGTGGAGCTGAATGGTTGATGAACTCGAGGCCAATAACCTATGTTAGCTCCGACCCTAACGATCTTTCGCCGCTTACTCCTAACCACTTCATCGTTGGACAGATGGGAGGACCATTTGCTCCCGAAGCGCTTGATCAAGCCGAGGTGCACAACCCCAGGAAACGATGGCATTGTGTGCAACAACTTTTACAACAATTCTGGAAACGCTGGAGGAAAGAGTTCCTTCCACGCCTTAATGTAAGGAAGAAATGGTTTCATCCAAGACACAACTTGAAACAGGGTGACGTGGTGCTGATTGCGGAGCCCAAAGCCAGCAGAGGAGAGTGGCCTCTTGATCGTGTGATGGAAGTATACCCTGGTGTTGACGGTCTGGTGAGAGTTGTAAAAGTGAAGTCAAAGAACAAGGAATATTTACGTCCAGTACATCGGTTGTGTCCTCTTGAGTATGTCAAAGAACACTCGGACAATTAAGATAATTAAGTATAATTGTGACAATTAAGGTGACCTCAGTGAGCGGAAAGACACTCCAGAACTATGCTTGATTATTAATTCGTTATAGATAATACTGAACGTTCCCTCTCGGACTTTAGACTTATGTACGTGTATTTTAATAGTTATCGAATGCCTTGCATTCCGGAGGGGGATGTTAAGAAACGACATGTTAGTTGCATGAAGTACATGTTATTGTTGATATTTAACCGCTGTTATGCTGGTACGTGGGCGCACATCTTTCTAACCACATGTACGAAAGTGGAAGCCATATTTGTTGCAAGTTTTTACGCCTAAGAATATCGTGAATACTATCGTCTGTAGTGCTTTTAATGCCTGTTCTACCCGTCGAGAACCGGGACGAAGGAAAGTACCGAAATATTATGTTGACTGGCCCAGCGAACTGCGGGAAAACGTTCTTGCTCAACCCATTGAACCGCGTTTACAAAGTATTCACGAATCCGGCAAGTACAAGCTTTGCTTGGGTTGGAGCCGAGGAGGCTGAAAGTATTGTTTTTGAATGACTTCAGATGGTCCCCCCAAATGATTTCATGACACGACCTTCTACTCATGCTCGAGGGGCAACTTGTACACTTACCAGCCCCCAAATCGTACTACGCCAAAGATTTGGTGTTTGACGGTGATACGCCGATCTTCGCCACAAGCAAGCACCCCTTAGTGTTTGTGAAGAACGGTGCCATCGACGAAAGAGAGACCGAAATGATGAGCGTGCGCTGGAAGGTCTTTTCCTTCAATTACCAAATCCCTCGCGAAAAGCAAACGGACATTGTTCCGTGTTAAACGTGTTTCTGTCGTCTTATTTTGGGTGAATTCTAGCTCGTTCCTTTAAGATTTAACTAAACCATCCCTGTGCTTCACGTTTTGATACGCAAAGGACTTGTTGTTTTCCAGAACGCTACATGCAGTAAACCAAAGTAAATGACAGTATACCACGCAGTCAACCGCAGTAAACCACGCTAATTTATGTAAAATAGTCAATATGAATAATTTTATATAACTTGAGTGGTTTACTGTGGTTTACTGCGGTTTCCCTCGGTTTTTGGTATTGTGTTTATTATAGTTTATGGTGGTTCACTGGTAGTGTTGAATTCATTGTTCTTTCTATTTCTACCAGCTGCTGTGGTGCGTTGTGTCTTTATGTATGCTACAAACTACCTGAAACTTTTAAGGCAATGTTACGGCGCTTCACTTGATTTATATAAATAACTTGAGTTTATTGCATTCCGCGCGAAAACGATTACGTGCACAGTATGTGACGTGCGATCTGAAACTATAGATTGTTAATGCACTTTTTTACAAGACGGACTCAGCAAAAGCGGCACTCTGTGCATGGTATAGCCACAGTTGTACTTGCATGCTTATATTAATGCGCCTCGAAATGAGGCTCTGATACGCTTTGTTTTTTTTTAATTATCCCATCTGTTTAATAATAAATTCTATTGAAAGTGCAAAAGTTAATTAAGTATATACTACATGACCTATTAATGAAATTACACAACTTGTCAATTTAATATTTGATTCGTCTTCCTTTACTGACAATGATTTGTTTAATTCTTTTAGGCATGCTTTCTATAGTCTTGTCTATATAATTAGTTGAAGTGTTGAGAATGGTTGACTTTACTCGGATGACAAACTCGTTCCATGTCTCTCGGTCGATGTGCTGTATTTTCGCATCATTCCGGAGCTGTCTTTTTACGGAATGAAAAACGTTCTCTATCGGCGATCGAGGTGGAATTTCCTTCAGTTCAATGCCGAGTTTCAACAATGATTTCATGGCCTGCGCTGAAGTTTGCGACGGATTGTTGTCCATAACAAATCCTTTCCGTGAACGGGATGTTTTCCCCATCTGTCGAAACATGACGGGAAATCGTCTTTCGATGAAATTGGAGAAATAGCATCCTGACATCTTTTCGTATTCCTCAGCGGAAATAACGCCATTTTTTCGTGCAATTGCGACCATTAGGTGAAGTCTTCTACCTCCGGCTAAGTCTTTCGATCCTTTACCTGTGATACACAGACCCTCGCTCTTCTTGCGCCATAATCTTGCTCTTGGCGAAACCGCTTCTTGCAGTGGATTTGTCTTGTGTACAAACGAGACACCATCTAAGTAAAATGCCACATCGTCCGTCCAGAAGGATGAATTCCATTTTAATGCCGTCCTAGCGTATTTGAGTCATCGGTGGTGATCTTTCTCACTCAGAAGTCCTATTTTGCGCGTTTGTCGAAATTTATAACCGAGTTTATTGAGATACGAGACAAAAGTTCGGTATTTAGCTTTTGTGCAGTCGATTCCACTATGTTCGACAACGTTCATACCTGTGAAGTTTGGATCGACCAAGCGAAGCCGCGAAATGGAACAAGAACGTTTTCGTTGGTCACGCTGTGTCAATAAGCACGGTCGGCCACGTTTCTTCGATACGTTTGCAGCTTTATTTTCTTTCTTTCTTTCTTTCATCCTCGTTTGCTAGTCGCAAAACGCTTGATCTGGATATTAGTAGTTTCGCAGCAATTTGCGTACACGAGTGGCACTTTTCTTTTTTTAATAGCACAACTAATGCTCTTTTCTTATCGCTGATACGCTGAGTAAAGACCATTGTCCTGAGCAACAACATCCGAGTAAATTAAACTACATTATTGATGACGTCACGTAATTTGATGCACCCGCACTTGCGTATGGAGAGTTTATAATTGGTCCTATCATACCAGCAGTGACGTACTGGCAACGTAGCTTCAGAGCCAAGCTAAAATATTCGACTGATTGTAGACTGACGTATTTCGGACAATCGTTGCATAAAATGTTAGGACAGCTGCTTTGTCCGAGGGTACTTGCCCCCCTCTCCCCCCATAACAATGTTGCTTCCGTCACAAATCCGTTGTTCTGCGACCTGTTCGTAATCTAAGACACTCTATGATGAACAACATTGAACTGGGGGGAAGGGGGGGGGAGTTTTTTGCATTTATTGTTATTTCATATGATTTTTTATAAATGAGTGCTCCAACTAATATCTGCAACGATTGTAGACTAGAAAATATCATATTCTGTGTTTTAAAACAAACACGCAAAAATATTGGTTTGCAAAACTGGAAAAAGGTATCAAATTACATCTTTAAAATTTTCAATGTTGAGCACGTAGCACCAAAACCATCTTAACTCTATATGTAATAAGGATTACTTTGACTAAGCTGTGACTTGGTGTCTCCTCTCTTTTTTGAGAAACAGGCTAACAAAGACATTAAATAATTTTTTCTGTAATTCTGATGCCTGAAGTACAGTACTTCATGTAAGCATTTACCGAATTTAAGACTTACTGAGACAAAATGATTGGCATACATGAAGTAGATTCCTATTTTCTTCAAGGTTGATAGTCAATTACATCAAGAGTTATAGAATGTCTTCAACTGAAAGTTTAAAGAATTGCTCCATTGGAAATCATCTGAAAGAAGAGTGTCATTTAGGTGTGCATACAAGGTCGACTGGACTGAAATCGGTCAGCATTTTAAAGGCAGAACAGGTCGAGTTACTCTCACTGAGAACAGGGATTTCAAACAGCCCTGACAATGATATTTGTCTGCACCGTGAGCAGGCAGTTCTTATGAGATATTCTCAGTACCAAACAAGCTGCTGTGACCCATTCAAGAAACACCAAAAATCAGTTAGAGGCTCTTACGAGAAGTGTCCTTGGACACTGCTAAGGATTTTAACGATATAAACAGAGTTATTCCTGGAAAGAGGGTATGCCCAACTTGTCGCAAAGAACTTGTTCAAAGGCATTGGGTGAGAAAGACGAGAACTTGTCAAATGAATCAGATTCACAAATGGAAATTAAAGTGAAAGAGAAACTCTGTTTTCCGGTAGCGATGAAGAAATGCTAAGGCATGATCTTGACACAAGTTTAACAGGCTTGGAGTTGAGCCCTATCAAGTTCCATGGTGTTACATCTCATTCTAAACTTGCATTAGGCAAACGCAAAGCAGCAGTTTCAGGAGAAACTGAAAGAGCAAGAAACTACTCTTCAGAAACGTGTGGCAAAAGTCATTGATGTAAATCCAGAAGATCTGAAACCATCAGAGAACAATCAACCACCAAATTACAAAGAAATGAAGGAAAAAGCGGATGTTTTAGACAGACTTGTTGGTCTCATTGAAAGACAAGATCAAAACTTCCAACAAAAGGCAGGAAATCCAAATAGACTGTTCCTCCCCTTCTTGGTCTATTGAAAAAACTAAAACAGAATTTGATGTTTTTTGGACGTCAAAGACATCAATACAATTGAACAAGTACTTGCTAATAACTTAAAGGTAGCAAAGATAATTTCAAGTACATCTACTGTACATAGTAGACAGGACGTGGACCTGAAGAGGACGTCACTTGACCGGTAAGACTGGGTTGAGGACACCATCGTGTCAAAGTATCTGGGAATCTGGACACTTTTTATCTAATAATCCATGGATTATGTAGAAAGAAACTTTGTAGATGTTTTTCTGCCATTGATTTGCCCAGTATTAAAGGGTATTGGCAATAAAAATTAAGTTTATCTCATTTGAAAGAACTCGTCGAATGGTATATCTGTTTTGCTTTTTTAAATCTTTCGAGCAAAGACAGCGTGCTGTCCGCCATCTTGGAGTTATTTTCGATATACAAAATTATGCATGTGACGACATAAGCAGGGTAAAGTGAAATTTTTATTTTGCCAACCTGATGACATTATGAGCTAGAAACTCGATTTTGTTGCGCTATTTCCATTTTAAATTGACCCACAACATTTAAAAAGCCTTCTGTGGAAATTTGGTCACCCACAGAGTAGTTTCATCAGGTTTACCCTGCTTGTGACGTCACCAATTTCCTAGTTAATTAGACCCAATATTACAACAAGATGCCGGACAGCACGCTGTCTTTGGTTGAAATATTTCAAAACACAAGAAAGATACAGAAAAATTACAAAAGGTCTTCTTATACCATTTGACGGGTTCTTTCAAATGGGACAAATTTAATTTTTATTGCCAATACTCTTTAAGACAAATTTTCTAACGCAGATATCAGTAGGAGAGATGATTGTCAGGCCACTGCTATTTTAACTACTTAGTACTGGACAATTATTGTGAGTGTGTCTGTATTAATTCAGAAGTTCTCGAAATATCATTTACCACATAGTATCGACAGAACTTCTCTTTTGTTCATTAGCTTGGTGTGATGACTTATGTTTTTATTAAAATAAATCCACGATTTCTATTTTCTGGTGTGAGTGCTGTCGCCATGTCGTGATGCTTTCAATATTTTTTGTTTACCTGTGGTTCAAATTTATGGTGATGCTGAGTTTGTGTTACTGTACGAGTACAACCATTCAAACCCCATTTTTCAATGCTTTTAATTTGGAGACTTGGGATGACGAAGAGTGTTGTACAGAGCTACGGTTTGGCAAACATGATCTCCCATTAACTTATTAATGCAGTGTTTGCAAATTCCTGAAAAATGTCTGCCAACAACGAACAACCTGTAGTGGAATGGACGGGTTGTGTATTCTCTTGAAAAGACTGGCATACCCTTGTAGATACACTGACACGGCAACTCAATTTGGAAGGAACCCAACCGAAATGTGGCTTATCTACAATACAGTACTGGATAATATCTACGATATTCACCACCATCCCCTTGAAAGCTGGGATTTTTCTACATTTCCTCGACCAAAGTACAACCAGAGAGTGATGTATAATCTTCGTAAGCGAGTCCATTCCATAAAGTTTCAAAGCATTGTTTTACCAAATGGTCCTATTGCGAATCTTGCTGGTCCATTTGAAGGCAAGCGACATGACAGCACTATGCTGTACGAATCTGGTGTGCTACCTAACGTACCTGAGACGTGTTACTTTTACAACAACCAGCCACTTTGTTTATATGGTGATCCGGCGTACCCTTTGGGAGTCCACCTTCAAAGACCCTTTAAAGAAATACAACGTACCCCCGAAATGCAAGCTTACAATAAAGGTATGAGCGAAGTACGAGTTTCAGTGGAATGGATGTTTGGAAACATCACAAAGTATTTTAGTTTTGTTGATCTTAAAAGGCAAAGGAAAGTGAACTTGAGTGCTGTCGGTAAGATGTATTTTGTTTCTGCATTACTCGAGAATGCCCACACCTGTCTTTAAGGAAACATTGTTTCACAAGCACTTCAGCTTGAACCACCTTCACTACAGCAATATTTCTGGTAATTATGCACTTCTTTCTTACTTTGTATCCTTAATACTTAATTTAATTGCAACGTTGAACATATTGTTTTGAACATTAGAAGACAAAAATTTAATAATTTATTAATTATTATGATACAATTTACATACAATTAATTTAATTTTTTTAAATTTATTTATCAACATTTGTTATAATAATTACATTAAATTAACATTTTTTATAATAATTAACAATTTATATTCAATGACAATTTATATTCAATTAACATTTTTTATAATAATTAAAATTTATCAGCAAATTAACATTTGTTATAATAATAGTTTGTATTATAATATGAATATAGTATAATTGTTTTTATGTAGACAACCACTAAAATTACATTATTTAAATGAAATTCACTTTACCAAAGCCACCCAGTATTGAAGCTGCCTAATACAATCATGATTTTTTTCACTACCTGAAAATTGTTTTGTCCAGTTTTGACAGGTTCTTTAATATGTTTTTGACATATGTGCTTATCGCCATTTTTGCGTAATACAGGGCCGTCTCTAGGGTATAGAATTGTATTGGTGTTTTAAGTAATTTAAATACCATTATATCAAGTTTACCACATGACCAATGGAGGCAACGGCATGTGTCAATACACCATCTAAATCTAAATTGAAAGTTATCTAGAAGAGAGCATGCTGCATCCAAATGCTAAGGCATCCACATCACCAACAAGTTCCAGCCCCCGTCTGTAAGACAATTGTATCTTATCACGTACAGCCAAGCAAATCTTACAAAATTTCCCACCAGAATATTGTTTGCACAATGCGTTGTAGATGCTTTTAAAAAAACTGGGTTACGAGTTCAACAGTGGGTATGCTGTAGGGAGAAACACAGGCATGGAGGTGAACACTACCACATGGCAGTTAAATTGTAGCGCGTGTGACGATGGTTGGCAGTCAAGACATTCCTGCTGGAAAAATATAGAATCACCGTTCACTTTTCTAATGCCCATGACAATTATTACACTGCTTGGAAGTACGTTACCAAAGAAGATGAGCAGGTTTTAGAAAGTGAAGATCATCCAGACTTGTGGAATTCGATGCCACCAAAAACATTGAAGGCCAGTGAAAAAAAAGGAGGGAAATTGGTCGAACGAAGAGGTCAGACAACAAAAGTGATGAAGGTGCCGGCCCATCTAATCCAAAGATAAGAAAGCGATTATCAGCTTCTGAACTGTCAGAAATAGTGTTAGAAAAAGAGATAAAAACTATAACGGAATTGCTAGCCCTAGCACAAGAGCAAAAAGAAGAAGGCAAGAATGATATCGCCGAATTCGTGGTAAACAGAGGAGCACGAGTTGTCGCCGAAGTAATTGATACGGCATGGGAGATGAAGTATGTGAAGGAGAAACTAGAGCGCTCCAAACTCGAAACAAAGCAAATTGGAAATCCTTCAAGATGCACTTTCCGATGAATGTGTTGCTGGATGCAACGGGCTATGGTATTACTCTGCTAATCAAACATTAGAGGGGAATGGTATTGAGAAGTCGTCATTCACCAAAGTTGTTTTAGATCTTCTGGACAAAGGACGAGGCAAATACAGAAATATCTTGAACGTTGGTCCTGCTAATTGTGGAAAAACCTTTATGCTAAACCCGCTGAACAAGATATTTCACACATTTTCAAATCCAGCAACATCAACGTTTGCCTGGGTAGGTGCTGAAAAAGCTGAGTGTGTTTCCTGAACGACTTCCGATGGTCACCTCAAGTAATATCCTGGCACGATTTCCTCCTTATGCTAGATGGCCAAACAGTATACCTTCCGGCCGGCTCCGAAAACTTACCACGCTAAGGATATTTTATTTGACAAGAATACGCCAATTTTTGCCACTGGAAAACACACAATGGTGTACATAAAAAACGGAGTAATCGATGAAAGGGAAACGGAGATGATGTTAGTGCGATGGAAAGTCTTCTATTTTAACAGCCAAACTCAAGAGGCAGAACAACGTGACATTCCTGTGTGTGGAAAATGTTTTGCTGCATTTATTCTTAATATGTATACACTGAAAAAATCAACGTCCTTCCATACTATGTAAATAGTATGTATCTTGTTTGTAAATAGGCTGTAAATTGCATTTACTGTACAAACAAAGTGCACTTTGACATACTATGTAAACTGGTGTCAAACTTTGTAAATTGCTTGTAAATTGTTTGTAAACACAGAAAGCCTTTCGTTACTTGTTTGTAAATACTTTGTAAATTACTAGAAACTCATTGTAAATACTTCGTAAATTACTAGGAACTTCCTTGTAAGTACTTTGTAAATTACTGTTAACTTGTTGTAAATAGTTTGTAAAATACTAGGACCTTGTTTGTAAATAGTTTGTAAATTACTAGGACATTGTTTGTAAATACTTTGCAAATTACTAGGAAATTGTTTGTAAATACCTTGCAAATTACTAGGAAATTGTTTGTAAATAGTTTGCAAACATTTTGTTCCTTTTCGGACTTACTCTAGTTAAGAGAAGGCATGTTTACAGTTAATAGAGTTTGGACTTAAATATGGTTGGTAAATATCACCACAACACGGCATGTAAAAGTCAAACTGTTTATTCTAAATTATAGTCAAGATTAATTACAAGAAGTGCTAACAGATTTCTTTTACTTAATATATTTAAAACAGTACAGTATTTTCTGCTTATCATCAAGGAAACATGTTAATAAATAAGCAATATGTTAGCACTTGTCGTTTTTGCACTACAATATATTTAGTCAGACTTGTCTATAAAATGTCTTAAATTAACAAAAACTATAAGAAAGATAAAATGTTGGTATATAGAAACGACTACAATGTAATATAATGATCATAAATGATGAACATGATTAGTACATGTTATCCTAAGAGAAATTCAAGGACTTTTCAAGGCCGTATATCGCGAAATTCAAGGACCAAAAGACGGCTTTGGAAAGCAGTGGAATCACATTCTGATGTTCTCAGCCACTTGCAAGGATTGAAATTAGCCTTGAATGCAAGTACTTCATACATGTAAATATCAAACTTGAGCAGATCCTGACAAAATTATATTTCAGAAAATTCCATAAAAACATATTATGGAAGATTAAAGATTTTTCATAATTTCAAGCACTTTTAAGTCTTTGATTTTCTATATTGAATGAATTTCAATTACTAGTAGTTGTGTTGGTCATACATTAGTAAAATATAAATTTGCATTAAATTGCCTGGCAAATTTAGAAATCTCTCCTTGTTTTAGGGAATTTAAAAATAAAATTTCTGGTCAGAACAAAATAGGTGATCATGGTACAGTAATACTATTACATAAAATGATTAGCAGTTATAAAGATTTCAAATTCTCGAAACTCATGGCCTTCTCTCTTCATCTATTCTTAAATGTTTTTTTGATTCAAACAAATATCGCCCAAGAACATCACAAAGATGATCTTTTGTTGATGTTTTTGCAACAGCAATCTTGTGCTTCTTGCACTCTTCTTTAAGTGTCTTTATCTGAATTTTTTTTTACCCCCATATGGATTTGCCTTGTAGTAGTCAAAGTGAACCTATTAGGGTCAAGTAAAATTTGCTTACCAATCCAATATTCAACATTTCATTTTGGTTTCTTTCAATATTATCCTGTCTTTTCTTTAGAAATTCATTCTGAAATATAACGGATGTATATGAAAATGTAATTAGATGTGTCAATTTCAAGTGTCGAATAGGCACTACATGCACATTAAGGATTGACCTGACAATGCATATCATGGTTCACTTTGGCAGTAACATATTTGTAAACTGTTCTTATTGTCCATGTGCATACACATGTATATTTTCATAGAAGCATAGCCAGTCTGTGGACAAGCCAAAAAATTGCATCATTCTTACCATTTTACATTCATCATCCATTGTAGAATATATGTTGCCTTCATCCAATTTAATAACTTCCTATGAAAAGTAATCAAAATGAATCAATAGTTTAGTCCAAACCTGTAAAAATCAAATAAAAAGACTCTTGTCTAAATTTATATACATATTCATTTTATATACAGCTAATTCAATTAAGGTTGTCCTTTAAGATCAAAACTCAAAACTGCAAAACCTCAAACTCTAAGCGCGAAAAGCACGAAGGGAGCTTGCGTGTGCAGGTAAGTTTGAATTATTGCGGGTTGTGCATGCGATACATTGTGTATGCTCGAGGCATTTTGTGTCACACAATCCGCAATAATTCAAACTAACCTGCACATGCAAGCTCCCATGGTGCTTTTCGCGCTTAGAGTTTGAGGTTTTGTGGTTTTGACCTTAAAGGACAACAACCTTAATTGAATTAGCTGTATATTAACCTGTTTCTTACTAGGCTGGCCAAAACCCGACAAATTATTATTTTATTTTAATGCCAGAGGATTTAATTTTACTCAAGTGCAGAACCCTAAGAGGCAAAGGGTTGAATTAATTATGAAAGAAATGTATAACACAGTGGACTTACACTGTATATACATGTACAGTACATGTAGAAGACCCCATAAAACACCATACAGTATACTATAAGGGGTAGCTATGTACAGCTTCATTCATGTACAGCAAAAACTTACCAATCCTTTTTCATTAATGTCTTCTTCAACTGCCCCACTGACTACAGGTACATGTACATCAATATCCTATAAAAGATAACCATGTAGCAACTGAGTGTACATATAATAATTACATATATACAAGCTATATAATAATTATGAAATCTGATCTAAATCTAAAAATAAAAAATATGCAGTGTGAGGTTGACAGTACCTCTTCATTACTCGGCCTGGTCTTTGTACATGATGACCACTGGCTTCTTGTGGTATCCTATTTTTAAAGAAAGTATACTTAATAGTACACTCACATATAAGATAAATTTTCCCTAATACATGATGGCATACATAAATTGTTCGGTGTATATACTGTATATACTAACACAGTAATTTTCAGAAAACTACTTCTCCCTTTTGTCCTTTATAGGCACTTGGCTTTCTCATATCAGGTAACTTGTTGCCAATAAATGTTCTTCCTCGTTTTCTATCACAAGTTACCACCCCATGTCCTTTAATTTTGTAAGTGTCGTATTCACTAGAATTCAGGATACTTTGTGCCATAAGCATGTTTTCCTGGGCTTGTTTTGTGTCAGTCCCTGCTGAGACTCGAAGTCCTCCAGCACCTTGCCACTATAAAATAAAATAAAGCAATTATTGAATCATTAATTGATTAGGTGAAAGTATAGCATCTTGTTTTTTAACCAGTCAATACCTAAAATAAAGGAAAGCACGGGTCGCGTGTGCTGTTAGGGCGCTGCCTCTCATCAATAGTTAAGCTCAGGGGCGGATTTAGCATTAGTCAAATAAGTCAGATGACTAAGGTGAAAATTGTTAAGAAATAATTATAAATATCATCATATATTAACTTACTAATTGGTCTAAACAAGAAAAATTGCGAGGGCTGACTGGCTTAGACTTTTGCAGGATTTGGGCCGATTTAGATATTCTGATTGGTCCAAACCAGATAAATTGCGAGCGCTGACTGGTTTAGGTGTTTTGCAGGATTTAGGCCGATTTAGCCAATCCCGGTTTAGAATCTTGCAGGATTTAGGCCGATTTAGCCATTCTCATTGGTCCAAAACAGCCAAATCGCGAGCGCTGACTGGTTTAGAGTTTTGCAGGATTTAGGCCGATTTACCCATTGTGATAGGCCAAAACGAGGCAAATCGTTGAATCTGATTGGTTGATTGCTTTGCCGAAAGTATGCCTTACCGGAAGCCTGCAAAATGCGGTCTGCAAGGTCTTCTCGTTCAGTCTAATTCTGTTCGATCGATTCATCAGGCTTCTACAAGCTTGTTAGATCGTGCGTTGTCAATGTGTGCTTTAAAAAGCAGCGATGATGTTCTTTTGCGGCAAATGTATGTTGATTTGTCTGCGAGAATCAGTGCTTGTCGAGTACGGGCGGCCGGTCGAGAGCATTCCCCCAAGATTAGGAAGACATCGGTGCTGAGACGGTCTATTTGCCACAACACATGAAGGCGGACAAGCTAGAGTAAGCCATATGTCGCTCTAAGGTAAGCTTATAGGTACAGTAGTTCATCAATATGGATTCAATATCGATGTTAGTCTGTTGTCACTTGTCATGCTACTTCCCTAACCTTTGTTGATATCCGTTCCATATTAGCATAATCTGCGTTGAGCACACTGGTATAAACCAATGCTATTAAATGGTTCATGTAGTACTATAAACACTACTTAAGTAGTGTTTCAATTCTAGATACTCACTAGTATGTCATAATCATGATGCAGAGTCAGATATTTGCCTTTCTACAGTAGTTTGCATAATACATTCGTCCTCAGTTCATTTACAAGTCAGTTAATTGTCTATATATATATAACATATTGTATTATAAGTAATAACATAACTTTTAAACATAAGTAATAAGGTCTGGGCCTGGGGAAACAGATCAAAAGCTAAGCAATAAATATCTACATGACATTTCTACAAATTTCCATGTATTATCGTTATACATCAAGTAAGCATTCTTCTCACATGTGGCTATTATGAAATTTTAATCTGATAATTGCACTGGACAGGAATTGAACTTGGGTTGCTGGTGCCTGAAAACCAGACAGCTCATAGTAACATGGGTTAGTAGGGGGATGGGTAGATGGGGGTTAGAATGATCAGGATGATGTAGAGAGTTGAGCTCCTCTATGTCTATGTCCATGTAATGTCCATTATGGTCATTAACAAAAGCTTCTCCTGACTCCTAACCAGACATTGTCTGCTTGGGTTGAGGTTTAAAAGGCAAGTATCAGGCATTTGAAAGGCAGACAGCTCTGGGTAGGTGGGGCTCAACAGCCATGGAAGGTAGCCCACCTTAATGCTCTGGGTTATGCAGAATGTTAAATTCAGCTAGACCGTCACTTGTGTGTTGGTCAGGCTATATCCATGTTGGATTCACTGACTGAAACAATGTAACTGGTGTTTCCTAGGCATGCTGATGAACTTTGACATAGAGCGAAACAGCCAACTTTTTTATATTAGAATGTGACCACATATCTCTCTACTGTTTATTGGATTTCCCCACCCTCATTCCTGGAAAAACTTAGCCTTACACACTTGCAAACTATCACAAGGTTTCTAAGACAACAAGAATTAAATATCGAAGTCCAATTTAGATAAAATGTTTCTTGAAAATGATAAAATGTCCATTAAAAACATGGTTTAAAACATTTAAAATTTTGCTCAAATGTGCTGTCAGAATGCAGGAAATGCCATTTCAGAGATCCAAATTTCAAAACATTTTTTGGAAGGCATGCCCCCGGACCCCCCTAGAAATATGGGCTCACAGCAACTTTGACTAAGGTATCAAAATTCCTAGATCCGCCCCTGAAGCTCGGTCGGATGGGGTTGGTACTTGGATTGGTGACCATCTGGGAATGACCCAACTGCAGTTTAACAACCACAAACCTCCATCATGTTGGGTTAAATACCTTGCCTAGGTTAAAATATTCCTGGACCTTTCCTCATAAGAATCCCGTAAAAATGTTAACTTGTGCAATTGCAAACTGGGCCTCCATGTTCGTCTTTTAAAGCTCCAAAGGTTTCCTTTTTGGAACTTCTACCATTATGTCATAATTTCATGCACTTTCACTGCTACATGCACTTATAGTGGAACTTGGATGTGTCAATATTAAAGAAAAACATTTTAATGGACTCTTTAATAGGAGAAGGCAACATATGCCCTGGGCACAGGGGTTCCAACCTTGAAACAAAGTAGAAAGATTAATTTGACATCCATACAATGTTGAAGCAGTCTATGTACATGCTGGGTACATGTTACAATTTCTAAATTTGAAGGGTAAAAGTCATGTATTTGGCCCTATTGTTAATTCTTACAGTCACTGTACTTTGCAGAAAACTTCACTTCTATAAAACATTTAACTATGCATACATACCAGTTGCGAGCCCTTGTAGTTCATTTCTTAATTTAAGAATCATGCACAATGGCAAGTCAAAATTCTTAAACATAGCATCTGCCAAGTTAGTCAGCAACTTCAAGTCTTCAATAGTTTCAAACTACAAAAAAGATTGTAATACACATATATGTAAGTAAGGGCAATCTTATTGAAATCCGGTTTGACTGTAATTGTTAATCCACAAGCAAAGTCATGCCGCTGTTTAATCGTAATGATGAATTATTGTATCGAACATATGATGGTTTTTCTTGCACACGTTACTAAAATATTTTATTTATGGTATTAAAAAACTACCCGCTGAGATAAAAAACTGTGCATTTTCCTTCATTTTGTAGACAAAACAAAGAATTTCTAATTAACAAAGCAAAACTATCCTGGTGATTAATTTTTTTATTTATATTGTATCATACAACTTTTAAACTTATAGAATTTTATTTATTTATAATTTTATTTATATATTACTGTTTCTTACTTATAATTGTAATAATATAGTATCATATATACTACCTTAAAACAGTAACATGGAAGAGCCACTTACTATAGTTGGATATGTTAATTAAACTGCTATTATTATTATTAAATATCAAAACAATATGTGGATTGTCGCCATGTAAAGTAGTTTAATAAAGCTAAGTTTTCGTTCCGTTGACCGGGGGGCATCTTCAGAGCTTGTTCTACTTGTTTACAAACGTCATGTGATGGTGAATATTACAATGGCTACAGTTTTTGTTTGCGTCATGCATACAAACACTGCTACAACTACTGGACACTTATCAATCATGGAGACAATCCACAAATTGTTTTGATATTTATTTTAACTCCATGCAAAGCTTTAAGAACCATCTATCTACAGACACGCGTTTCGCTGTACTACATATATGTATACACGTTTGGAAATGAGATCCTTTTTTGTCCAGCGTGGCTATCCCACCCACTTGTTAGACACTGCTATTAACAAAGCATCTAGTATTCCTCGTCCTGACACTTTAAAACAACCTTTAGAAAGAGTTTCTGATAATAAAATACCATTAGTTCTCACATTTCATCCTTTCAACTACAAAGTTAAGGATATCATTAGCCGCAATTTTCATATCCTAAAGAATGATCCTGAAACGTCAGCTGTTTTCACCGATAACCCTTTAATCTCTTTTCGGCGTAATAAAAATATTCGTGATGGTTTAGTGCGTAGTGCCCTTAGAAAAAATCTACTGGCACCTGCGGGTACCTTTTCTTGTTCTCGTACCCGTTGTTACACGTGTTCCTTTCTTAACTCCGCTACATGTATTTCGGGACCTAAATCTAATTTTGTTACTCAGCATAATTTTACTTGCATCTCTTCCAACATCATTTACTGTATTTCTTGCAATAAATGTTGCATGCTTTACATCGGTGAAACTGGCAGACGTTTATCTGACAGGTTTGCTGAACATCTTCGTTCCGTGAGGAACAATGATGTTGACAAGCCTGTTGCCCGACATTTTAATAGTGCCAACCATTGTATTTCAGACATGAAAGTTTGTGCCATCTCACCCATTTCTGGCGGTAATATGTCAGCCGCAAAAGACTAGAAAAGCGTCTCATTTTCAAAATTGGTACCAAATTGGTATCATCACTCACGGACTCAACGAACGTTTTTCTTTTATTTAACACCTCTGAAGACGTTGTTTCTGTTCAGAAACAGTGTTTTCACTTTATTAATTTATCTATTTTTACTCTCGCTCATCCTCTTTACACCCCCTCCTTTTTACTCATCGACGGTATGAATAGCAAATGTCTTTCGCATCTCATTATCTATTTGTTATTGTTATTTTGCTTTGATTGGATAATTTTTCGCATCTCATTATCAATTTGTTATTGTCAGTTTTATCTGATTGGCTTATTTTTGGTCACATGATTACCTTCCGTATATAAGCTCATTGTTTGTTTACACTCTTTACGTTTCTCTCTGACGAAGGGCCTTCGCTCGAAACGTTAGATTCCTACGTTCTCTGTTTCGGCAGTATATCTAACCTAAGTTACTATATTTCGATTGTTATATATATATAAATAAATAAAAAGACACTAGTGGCAGATAAAGTAGAGCCTAAAATGACCCACATATTTTGTTTACTATATTGGCTTACTATTTAATATATTTTCAAAAAAACTGTTCAACATTGTCTATATTCTTGATGTAGTATTTTTACCTTACAATTCATGCAAAACTTTAACATATCTCACAATATTACAGCTCAGAAATATATGCACCCTTTCAAATTTCTAGAATATTCGTTGAGTCAACGAGGACCTCATGGCCTTTTTAACCCGACTCTGTAAATAAGCTTAACGAGTTCTTTATAAGATTATTTAAGATATTTACCTTGTTCTTGGCCACCAACTCATCTACATATTCGCCGAGGCCAACTTTCACCAAGAAACCTTTTGCTTCAGTTTTCTAAAAACGAAAGAATGCCATTTGAATATATGTAGATAATTCACAACAAATATGGTCGACACAATACTTAAGTCTTATTAATAATGTATATCACAAGTTCAACAATATACCCTTATGTATCCTCCATCATACTCTTCCATTTCAGAAAAATAAAGTAGAGTTACAAAATAGAGTTTTAAATTAAGCTTACCTTCGAAGAATCCATTTGATAACTTTAAACTTGAGGATTTCAAACCGTCGTTTGGAAAAGAAAGTGAAAAATTTGAATGTCGGCAACTGCTGTCCAAACAATCGTGTTTTCATTCTGACTCCCAGGCCCTTTAATCGGCGCATCGCAAGTAACAATATGATATTTTTTATAATCGGCCTTTATTCTTTATTCTGCTGGCAGCCATTTACAGTATCTATGAATATTTTTTATGATCAACATAACTTGTGGATAGACTGGAATCACTGGATATGGATAATAAAAACGGCCCACAATTGTACATGTAGTTCATCGCATCAGGTAATTTATACGATAACTGAATATATATTTGTGCAGAATTTTGGGTCATCAGACTTTTATATACAGACTCATTGTATTTTCCTTTGTATCTTCACATGGGGCCCAAGCGTTTCGCTTTGTCTGCTACGGCATTGAAAAATTATAGTTTAAAGTATGTATCGATCGAATAAAGAAGTTTTAAGGACAACATAATACTGTATAAACTTACTTAATATTTTTCTCTCTCCAGAAGCTGATAGTCTGAGATGATCAAAGGAAGCTGAATACCATGTAATTGTCCATTATGTTGTGGGACTTTGCGAAATAAAAGAACTGTTCGGCGACATTTTGAGCATCTTCCATATTCTAGAAGCAGTGATGACACAAGAAGTGCAGAAACTTTGTCTCCAGCTCATTCAGGATAGCGATTTAGATACTACTGGTCATAGTAGGGGTGATTTTGATGTTGATGATGGCAGAGAAAATGACAATGGTGCAGGCGATGGAAATGGTGACAATAATGGCAATGATAATGGCAATGATAATGGCAATGATAATGGCAATAATGATATAAGTAGTAATGGTGATGGTAGTGATAACGACGATGGTGGTGAAGATGGCAGTAGTGGTACTGATGATGACGGGAGTGGTGAAGGAGATGATAGTTGTGGTGATGACAATGGTGGTGGAGATGGTGATGGTGGTGGTGACGATCATGGTGGTGGTGATGATGGTGGTGACGAGGATAATATCAATGGTGGTGGTAATGATGGTGCTGGTGGTGGTGGCGGCGATGGTGATGATAATGACAATGGTGCTGATGGTGAAAATGTCATTGACGAGGAGATGGAAAAGTGTATCTTACGGATACTGCTGTTTAAAATGAAATATGGTTCGTCACAAGAAGAGACACTTAGTAAATTACATCGCTTGTATGAGCTAACCAAAGATGCTCATATTCCTCACAAGACTTGGCCTATGGTGTTGAATTTTTTTAAGAAACTGGGCTATAAGAATCCACGTCATTACAAGGTTTGTTGTGGAACAGACCACATTACTCTAATTGACGGTGATAAGTGTCCCAACTGCCACAATCCAAAGGATCGTTGCATCGATTACTTTGTTCTTGGCCTCAATTTAGAGTCTGTGTTTGCTAGTCAGAGTAAATTGCATCATCATCTTGCCCATTGGAAAGAAAGGGATGAATGGCTTAATGTGGACAACATTCTTGTACCATATAAAGAACTGTGGCATGGCTCAAGATTTCGAGAACTTTCTTATTTCTGGGATGAAATAAGAGAGAGTATTATGCCAACATGTTGCCCCAACATTATATCTGTTGAGGAAATTGTTCAAGCTGCTGGTGTGAATGTGTCAACCAACAATCGCGTATATTTATCCTGTTCCAAATGTACATTTGGTTTTATTCATACTGTAGTGGTATGAAAGGAAGCCCTCAACCAGGCATTCATCTTCCATGACGATGGATTTAATGCTTTTTCTAAGAAGTCAAGAGAGGGATTGCTGCCATACATATCAGTAATGCGTGCACTCTAAAGGAATTGAGACTTCATGGAAAACGTCTTCGGGTTTATAGTTTCATTCCAACTTATTTGCTAAAGGAAGGTATTCCACACAAGCTTGATGCTTTCCTAAAGCCATTAATTCATGAAATAACGGACCTGTATTGATATTCCTATTCCTGAAACCGTTGAACTTCCTGATTACACAATTCATGAAGGAAATCACAAAGTTCGAGCTTTGCTGTTACTGGGGACAGCTGATTTAAAGGCTCATCAAGAAATCATCTTATATGCAGGAGGTATGAACAACAATAGGAGTGAATTTTAAGAGTGCAAGCACTAATAATTTTTTTGATGTATATACTATATGCTGTATGTATAATTAATACTGCATTTACTATATACAGTACTTTAGATGGGAGTGTTTAACTAGGAAATATGCAGTGACATATTTCCATATCCTTACTAGTGAAAATATACAGTAGATGACAGCATTAATAATTTTTCCCACTTTTTGCATTGAATCTATATAATAAAAAAAATTACACAGTGGCTGGAAGATATCAATTTTATCTTCTTGTGGTGAAAACAATACACGTATTTTACTCATTCTTTACACGCATTCGTAAAATATTATTTTCACCACTCAAAGATAAATTAAATTGATATCTTCACACCACCTCACCATGTTATATCCTTTTTTGTGTGTACACAAGTTTTTTTCTTTCTGGCTATTGTGCATAGCTGTGCCTGGTCCACTTAAGGTGTCTTGATACAGTTTTCAACAATTTATGTCGACTTAACTCTCTCACTCCTAAACGCAACATTTGTTCTACTTTATTATTTTACTCCATCTAACGCCAGGTGATTTTACTTGTCAGTGGTAGGGCTGCCAGTAAGTTCGGCCTGAAAGTGTTAATATTTCTAATTTTGAATTCAAAAGTATACAGGATTATCAATTTAATATATCCATGCACCTGATAAAATTGTGTCTTTAACATTAATTTTAGGTGGCAAAGTTGGTTGTCGACGATGTTTGGTCAATGGAATATACATTCCATGCAAGAAGCATTATTATGGAAACTTTGGTCAGCGTTATCGCAATCCAAGTGATCCTAGGACTGCTGCTTATCAATTAGAGAATGGAAAGAGAGTAGAAGCTGCCACAACAAGATGTCAGTGACAACAAATTCAAACAGAAACAGGAGTATGTGGTGTGAGCATTCTGTTTCACCTGTACAAGTTAGTAGTAATACCCCCACTCTGGAGACCAAAGGGATGCCGCCTCATTAAATATTAAACTTATTATTTATTCATTCTCAGGCTCCTGTGGGACCTCCTAACCCTAATCTCATTATTTATGTTTACATCATTATTTCTCAGGCTCCTTTGGGACCCTCTAAACCCTAATTTTTATCCAACCCCCAAACCCAAGCTGTTACTCAACCCCCCATGCGAATACGTCGTAACCGATAGCTCTCCGACTAATTTCCGACGTTACGTCAAAAGGCACTCGACTTTTATAAGTAATAGTAACCAACTTTCATTTATACACTTTACCCCAACGGTGCGTACGGTAAACGTTTGACAAAATGGATATTATTTACGACGAACTAAGGAAAAATAACATTGGTATCGATAAAGACACTTTGTCTTTTCACTTAGAATCCTTACTTACCGAACAACAGGGGTTGTACGATTGTGTAAACGGTCGAATCTGTGGAGATAACTTCGTGAATATTCACAGGGAGATGCAGGCGACCAATTTTGGGCGTATTATTGCCTATTTAGCTTTAGTTCTTAAAGTAAGTGACTCCTGTGACGAAGAAACGATCAGAGAGGCCGTGAGAAGAACGATAAACGATTTGAGATGTATTGACTTGTCTAAATACAAACGAAATAAAACTTTATCCCGATGGCTTGGTTCACTGCTTCTCAGACTGATATTTGCATACTTCCATGTAATTATTGATGTTAATGACTCATTAGGAGGTTATTAGTATTTTAAACAAAAGAACGAGTCTGCGCGAATCCGGGCGACCTCAGAACTTAGACAAAGAAATCCTGATTAATATGCGCGTAACCATAGAGAGTTGAATAGCGTCAACTTCGCTTGGTGTATCATTCGCTTACTGTTTGTTGTCAGAGTAAGATCGTTGTAATGGAGTGTCTTCACGGTAAACTTGCATCTAACTCAACAACCAAGAATGGTTTATTCTGGTTCTGTGGACAAAAGCCTAGCTGTCAGTTTTTCTGCCCTGAAGAAGATTGTTATATGTTTGGCAAAGCTATAGATGCTTTTCGGACAAGTGGCTGTCTGCATCCAATCTGTCCTACCCATCAGAAATTGCCGACACTGCGAATGGTTAAAGACAAAATTAGAGAAAGTTACGGGAGACCTTACTTTGTCTGCTCTGAGCGAGAGAATCCCTGCTCGTTTTGGCAATGGGGGGATGTCTTCAAGAGTCCAAAGCCTTTGTGTAAACACGGAATGGTTTGCCGTACTCGTAAAGTTAAGAAAGAAGGCGACAACCAAGGTCGTCTGTTTTACTTGTGTCCTAATGAAAGACAACATGCATGCGAATTCTTTGAATGGAAACCTACAGAGAGCTCGCCTCGAATTTATAACATTGGGTGTCTTTTTAGCAGTCCATTACAATATCAATACAAGAACGCAGAAACGGGTGAATCGTTTACAAGTAGAAAGAGTGACCCTAAAGAAGCCTATGAAGAATATATTTTTCAAAAAACTGTCGATGCATTGACTGAAGACTTGGGAAAACTAAACATTTGTTGAACTTATATAATTTTGTATTCTAATTTAATACGTAATAAATATGTCTGCATTTATATCGTGTCGTTGACTTCTCTTTATTCATTTACATCTAACCTTTGTCGCGTGAACATGACGTGCTGTGGAGGTTTACCACAAATAGCCCTTCGTAATATTTTTCGAAAGATTCGCTGTATATCAGCGTGCTGTGGGGGAAAAATTGTGATACATTAGATGGCGGAACAGTACCTTCATGATCTGTATTACAAGCCAAAAAGTCCGGCAAGTTTTGGCGGCGTAGATGCCTTATACCGTGTCGTAAGAAGTGACGGTAAATTCCAGATATCCCGAAACAAGATAAAAAACATGGCTTAGACAGCAAGATACCTATACTTTGCATAAACCCGTACGACATAATTTTAAACGAAATCGTGTTATTGTTGGTTGGAGCGATGGACGAGGACTGGGAGACTGATCTAGTAATTATGGATTCGCTTAATGCAATAATACTTCGCTTAATGCTTAAAAAAATAATGGTTATAAATACCGTTTTAACTGTTATTGATGTACTGTCCAAATTTGCGTTGGTGGAACCATTAAAAACAAAGACTGCAGAGAGTCTGGTTAAAGCCTTTGAAAAGATACTAAAGAAAGGAAGGAAGCCTGAAACATTTCATACCAATAAAGGAACTGAATTTACCAACAAACGCTTTCAAAAGTTATTAAAGGACAAACATATTCGACACACAACGATACCAAGGCATCCATCGTTGAACGATTTAACCGAAGGGGAAAATGTGGAAATATTTTACAGCAAAGAATACATTGAAATATACCGATGTACTACAAAAATTAGTGTATTCCTACAACCATTCGAGACACCGTAGTATTGGGATGAGACCAGCTGATGTCAATCGAGAAAACGAAAGTATTGTGTGGCAAAAACTGTATGGTGATGAGTCTAGCAAACCCATCAAATATAAATTCAACATTGATGACCAAGTTCGGATTAGCAAAGCAAGACGTACATTCAAGAAAGGTTACTTACCTAACTGGACCGAAGAGGTGTTCACCATCACGAAGCGAGTACCCAGACGACCGCCAGTGTACAAGATTGCTGATTATCACGGAGAAGAGTTACAAGGAACATTTTACGAACAGGAATTGCAAAGAGTTACAAAGACAGATAGTGACTTTTATAGAATAGAAAGAGTAATTACGTCACGCATGCGTGGTAAACGTAGAGAATATCTTGTAAAATGGTTAGGCTACCCTGAAGATTTTAATTATTGGGTATCAGCCGATAATGTAAAAGATATAACGAAATAAAAATGTGTGTATTTTACAATTTGTGTATTATTCTTCGACATGGTAACACAGTTTTATTTAACGCTTCCAAGCAATAGCTCTATGGAATATTTTCCAGATAATACTGTACCTAATTTTAAAGTGAAGCTTGCTAAAACCGTACAACTGACAGGTGACTGGGAAGTAGCCTTGTCAGAGTTTTATTACCCTCACACATGGAGCGCGATTCGAAAAGGTAGTCAACAAACGTTTCTCTATAACGCTGGAACAAAATATGACGATACCGGTATTATCCCAGATGGCTACTATAACACCATTGCTGATCTGGTGGGGGCTTTAAACCGTAGCATGAACAAAGAGGCACCAGCCAAGATAAATTTTACGTATAATCGAAGTACACGGAAAGTCACCGTCGATGTAAAAAATGGGGCAAACGTTTGGTTTAGTGGTGACATTGCTACAACATTGGGGTTTCAACAAGACACCTTTATTAAAAAGAAAACCCTAAGTCCTTACGTAGCAGATGTTAACGGTGGATTTTCAGCCATGTATGTATACACTGATATCGTGGATGCACAGTTTGTCGGTGATGTCAAAGTGCCCCTACTAGGCCGTAATCCATGGCCGATTATCTTTCAGTTTCGTTGCCCACATTCGGGCCCTACTTAAAAATTTCCAAATATATAGACTTTTACTCACATAAGACGAATTCACTTGTTGTCACTTGCAAAAACCTGCAGTTTTTTCATATTTAACGTTTGAATTTCAAAAATCTCCACTCGCCATAAACTAGAAATCCGCCATTATTCCTCATGAGACTTCATGTAATATACGATATAGATACTATTTCCAGCCTCTTGACAGGGGGGATCTGCGCGGCTTTATTTTTTCCGGTGAGACTTCATGTAATATACAACAAATTGAATTTTTTTTAGTACGATTCGTGGTCATTTATGCACGTCTTTAAACGTAGTAACCTTCGTTTGTAGGACTCATTGTCTTAACATTTTCGAAAAGGCACAAAAGTTAAATGGCATCGTCTGCACACAATCTAAACAATGTTTTGTAATTTGCTGTCATTGTTTCGTACCGGCATCACAGGGGCGTAAACAAGGGGGGCTTGGGTGGCTGAAGCCCCCCCCAGTTTTTTTAAGACAAGTAAAAATAGACAAGTCTTCCCCAACTTTAAGGCCCTATTTACATGGAGGTAGGGTAACCCTCCCAGATGGGTCACGTTTCAGTGGCAATTAGCGGTCAAAACTAGCGCTCGTTCAATGCATTGTCAACAACAATGGCTGACCATATGCCTCAGTCTATCTAACAGGCGACCTCTTTCGAAAATATTAAAAACTCTTTGTTTGTCCGCCAATATCAATTTGCTTAGTGGCCACGCAAATGTAGGGTGACCTTGCTAGAATTGTCAGCCCTGCTAGAAAGATCACCGGTCTACATCATGTAAACGCTCGGACTAGGGTGACCTTTCTGCTAGGGCAACCCTTCTAGAAGGGTCACCTTACCTCGATGTAAACAGGGCCTTAATCTACAATGTCAATATAACTTCATAATAGTATAAAAAATAAGGTGATTACAGAGCCCCTATTAGGGTGAAAAACATTTTCTCGCCAATTCGATTTTCACGCATTAAGTCCTCAGTTGTTAAAATTTGTCTACGCTCCTGAATCATGTGCACGTAGTCTAAGTTCCACTTTCATTGAATATAATCATCTATCTCGTCATCCATGTCCGAACCGCTAATTTCTCCCCCGAGCTCTTCTTCCGATTCCTCATCCGTTGCATTTATACAATCCACACAGAAGCATATATCAATCAGTACACTTAAGTTGAGCTTTCTTGCAAGAACATCGCAGTGTTTTGCAACCAGTCTTACAACTGCATTGAACACACTCCAGCAGCGAATCAGGTGCTGGAGGACGGGTCATCCACACGATCTCTAACTGTCCATCAGACACTTGCCACCCATTTCCATTTGGAGGAGGAATAACCATTTCAGCATCGAGACATTGATACCATATAGCTGCTTGATAATTTGCACGTAGTATGTGTTGGAGTAGACTGTCGCTCGTCGGAGGTAATACGTCATCGGAACACTTTCCCGATTTAAATAGCAAGAACCTGCATTTGTTAACGTTCTCTGACTTCTTGTCGCCATACAACAGGCAAACGAACCTGTTCAGCTGGGTCACTAGATCATCTGATGGAGGGAAAGTACTTCGAAGTGAGGAGAATGTTGAAATGTATAGGGGATTGTGCTCGAGAGTGGCCCACGCCGTTTTCTTTCCTTTTCCATAAAATGAACTCGTGCTGTCACTTCCTAGCAGAAATATCGTATTATTATATTAGCAACACAAATTTTATGTCTATCCGTTTCATTATCATTCATTTAAGCATTACAGCTCGGGTGCGCTATGTTTATTATGTTATAAATTACTGTATATAAGCCAATATCTTATCATATGATATGAATGATATCGCATGATACTACGAAGTTCTTGATAAAAAAATAGATCATTTACTCTGAAAAGGCTAGTTCTACCTTCTAGCAAAAATTCATCAAGAAAAAACTTGTCTTTTTTGTACAGACCTTGAAAAAATACTAGATTACCTGAAAAGGCATGAAAGCCTGGTAAGCATTGGCAAAGCTCTTCGCCCATCATATCTGAAATAACCTTTATGGGTATCACTCGAAATTTGTTCCCTGTTCCAGTCATAAGGAAGATGTCTTTTCCAATGGCCCGTTGCATTGCAATGCAGAGTATGAAGACGTCGGTGTCAGGACTTTTGACGATCACCCTATCGTTAGTACCCGCGGCGTGTTTTGCATGTAATAACAGACGAGTGTCTGCCTCCTCGTGATTACTTGCTAGGAATGGTAATTCATTGCATACCACATGATCTTCGTTTGACGCACCAATAGAGAAACGGTAGCATTTTTCTTTCGATGTCACATACAATGTTGTGAGGTTACCAAAGCGGGATGACATGTAAGTGCGCCAGTGTTCACACAGAAATCCTATCAAGGACTCCTTGTTTTCGCCTAAGCATAAGAATTTCTTCCATTGCTTTGGAACATTCTGATCTTTGTTGAATATATGGACTTTCTGAATCCCTGCATTCTCGGCTCTTCTATTTCGCTCAGAGCTTTTTATACTAATAGCAGGGTACCTGTCTGATACAAAATCGAGTCTTGTAGCATTCCACTCACGAGCCAATTTTAAGATCATATTGAAAATGGAATCACATAACTCGCCAAACGTTTTCCATTTGCCCTTCAACGCATGAAGAACAGCCATAGCATCAATGATAAGAGCGTTGTTATGATATCGTTGTTTGTCGAATTCAGAATGACCATGCCCATCTTAAAAGAAAAGGGTAGATGAAGCACACATTATATATTTGAATTCTAAGAATACCAATCTGTCAAAAGGTGAACATTTTAGCGAAATTTTACTGTACAAAAGGCAATCTGTTGAAATTAAGTCGTCCGACATGCATTAGCAGCAAGACACGTATTTCGTGTTGCTAATGCATGTACATACATGTAGGACGACTTGTACCCAATTCCAAAACAAAATATTTTGTACGACAAACCTTCTAAGATATCAAACAACTTGGATTTTGCTGTTTTCACGAGACTTCCTGATGTTGTTGCCAGTGAAAGAGGGTATGAGCCAAGACTATAGGAAAGCACTTCCTCGAGATCAACTTTACGGTTCTTCGCGATAAGTAACAGCCGCGCAAACAAGTTTCTGTTCATTTTCATATTTATTTCCTTCCCTTTGCTGTCCTTTACGGTTACCCTTTTGCTGGACGGAAATGTCATTATCTTATTGCGTTTCAATTTAACAAAGATATCTGGATTTTCCCCCAAAAGATTCTTGTTGGCAAATTCCACAAATTGTTCTTCCCCAAGTTTCTCCGAATCCAACAGCTTATCTGCAACGTCATTCTCAACCACAAATCCACTTGCCAAACTAACCAGTTTCTCTTGGTCCGCTTCGAATGGGTTGATCAAGCTTGACACAGTAGTCATTACATTATTCACATATTTCTCATAACGTGTGCATCTCGATTTATCAAGGTCTTTGCGGCTTCTGTAACAAGATAAAAAACAGCCAAAGAGTATCCGAACACCCTTTTATGCTTGCATGTATATTTCGTTGGCAGTCATTCACACAGCTCAAAATAGGGAGCAGTGTTATTTCCATGCATTTTGTTTGTCAATATGGAGTTTTCACCTGGTACAAACAAGGCTTAGTAAACATGATAACGGAAAGATTTTTCCCCATATTGATTGAATGGTAATAACAACTGCAAAGTGATCGCTTCAGCTAACTTCGTTTAAATAAATTAGTGCAATGGATACGCTCTTATATAAAATGTTGTTAGTGATTCTATATTTTCTAAAACCAAAGATAAACATTAACAATACAGTACCTTGGTTGAGCGTCTGTCCCAGCCATGCTCTTGCATTTACTTGTAATCGCAGCTCTCTCGGACTGTGATAGTAACCATCGATGGACTGATGAACGGTTCAATGAAAATCCAATAAGACCACCCTTGGTTTTCGAGTCACGGTTTATCGTCTGTTCTATTGTTTGGTCGCAAGAAACTGCAGAAAACCCATGCTCACTTTGACGCTGAACTGCAAAACTTTCCGATAGTCCTGGGAGAATTTCTGTTAAATTAATAAAAAATATCAGTCTACAGTAAATTTCATTTTATTCAAACCATTTATAGTAGATATTATATCGTTATTCTTCTGACACTATTAATAGATACAAAAATGATCGCAATTTTCAGATTTAATTATGTATAAAGACAACTCTGATAATTTTCAACACCTTTGCTACATGTAATCAGTGACCAGAATGCTAGATTTAGCAAGAAGATTTATTTGCCTGATAATACGAACCTGGGTGTGTCTTGTGCAGTGCTGTCATCTCTAACCAATACGCAGTCCCATACCTAGCATAATTAACGCGATTACAAATGAAAAACCATGGAAGCATACATCTAAACGCTGCTAAATGAAGATCCCAGTTAATTTCTCTCGTGGCTCTAACGAACATCAATAAGACACCTGTAGAAAAAAAATACATTTAGAATTCTAGGCCAGATTTATGTATAATGTATTGTAGGACAGTCACAGCCAAGTACTTAACCATGATCACTGTAAGACTGAGAGGTTATTTTTTAACCATCACTAACTAGTCACTGGATAAACCTATTTCGCTTTCACAGAACAATCTGACATCCATCTGACATCCATTAAAATATTTACCTGTCATTTTAATGTACATGCTCCAAAATTCAAATGTTCTCGACTTCTGGGATGATTCTTGTATGAATGCATCATAGCTGTCAGAAATCTTTTTCATCTCTGGGCTTTCATTCAAGACAGTCATAGAATGTTAGTTCAGGAAAGGAATCCATAATGTTGAAAACTGCCGAACAAATTCCTTGCTTTTCTTCTTCATCCATGGAATCTAGGGATGCTTCGAATCTGAGCCGCTGCATTGCTTCGTACAACATTTTATGGCACATAACAGACCTGTTGTAGTGCTTGCCAGACAAAACACGATTAATGGACCCCTCTTTAACAATGCCAGATTCTATAAACACATCCTGCAAGACACAAAAAAAATTAAAAAATCAATACTGGTACATACATGGCTTATCAAGACACTTGGATGTATTTCGTCAGAACAGATCCACAAGACGTACTGCAGTTTTTAGGGATGCGTCCTTCTTGCATCTAAATTCATCCTTTCTACATAAATTAATCAACATGACATAATGTTCAGACTGTACTACTGTAAACTGCTTAAATTAATTCGGCTACCCATTAGAAATCCATTCATTGCATCTCACTGAATATCCTGAGTAATCAGGAAGCTTTTACTTACCTTTAGGCCTCCGTCTTCAAAAAGCTTTGATATGGCAGAAAGGTAGCACATGCTGGCATGGAACTCACCAAGGCGAACAACGAGCCGGTCATAAAAGACCTGATCCTTCCATCTGATATGTTGCACCTTAGCGTATACAGCTTCATCAAAAACAATAACAGCGTGTTGCAATTGTAATTTATCAATAATAGAAATACATGTCTTCAGGACTTGCTGGATTGTAGAATACTCAGTTGGAGAAGCATCCACAATTGGAAGGTAACCAATTCTTGACACAGCAGGAATTTTGTGTAGATTAAGTAATGTGTTGAATCCAGTCCAGCCTGGCCAAGGGTCTTCTTCACTGGTAGCAAATATCTTAATCAAAACATAGGCTAAATCTAGTTTATAAGCTGTGACATTTGCATGCTTTTTGGCCACAAGTTCCATCACTGGAAGATCTAATGCACCACCATCAAATTTGGGTGTCTTCTTTGCACCAATATTATAAGGTATAATGCTAGGGGCATGCACAGTTATAGTGCGTTGTGTCTTCTTTATTGGCACTGTATGTTCCACTGGAAGTTCTAAGCTGGACTGGCTATGAGGTATCAGTTTCTGGATGATGATGCCATTAGTAACATGTGTCTGCTTGGTAGACTCTTCCCCAAAATCAATGTTATCATAGACAAGGTTAATATGCTCTTTATGCAAAAATTCTCTTGGGATGATGTTGGATGTGTTGACTGTTAACTGGGCAATAGCTGAGTCATATGGCATAGTTGATGATAGAGAAACACAATGTCCAAGTCCACATAATATGTTGATTAAACCTGAACAACCTGATATCTGCCTAACAGCCATAGCAAGTGACAGAGACTTTGGTGTTTGCATTCTCCCTCTACTAAAAATATTAACCAAATCTTGGCAGATAGAGAAAATCTTGATGGCATCTTTCTCATGTACTTTTACATACTCTATTTGCTCAGGTTCGTCAGAAAAGCAAAGGACCCATGCCACAAAATTAAACAGGATTGGTGACACCAGCTTTTTCACGCTTTCACAAGTGATATCAGAAGCTCTAGGAGGCCATGTCTCATACCATTTGACATCTTTTCCCCCTTGCAATTCAGTTCTTAAGGTTAGTGCAACATTATAAAATTCTTTCAATGTGGCACTTGCTTTCTTGTATGTTGCTTCTGATCCCGAGCAACTTGCACCTGCCTCATCATCACTTTCCATTGACGAACACTGTGAAGTGTCCCCACCAGCTGCAATTTCAATCACACTACTTTGTTTCACATCATGAGCATAAACAATCTCACTTTTATTGCGAGCTTTGGGGGTATGAAAAACAAGTTGGGGAAACCGTTTTTGCATCATTTTTTTCAAGCGGAAGGTTCTATAATTTGATGCATCAGCATTTTCCACTTGTTCAACTGTTTTCACAAACTCTTCTTTAATCTTGTTCATATAAAAAATATTATCTTCATTAATTATTTTCACTTTAACAAACTCTTCACAGAAAATGTTGAATGCTTTTTTATACTTGTGCTCATGTTTTGTAAGAGTTTCACTTTCTGGGTTTATTGTCTGATGTCTAAGAAAGGAAGTGTATTTTTCATAGCATCGTCTATGATATTTCACTTCTAAGGCTACGCAATCCTTATCTTGAATTTGTAACAGAATGCTTTCATCTGCTTTCAATGTTGCTGCTTTTCTTAACTGACCTCCATCAATAGTTTCGGCTGAAATCAGTTTATCCAGTTTCCGCTTTCTGCTTGTCTATAAAATAAAATAATATATATTTGAATATCACATTATTCAAAAATTGGGGGAAAAAGCAAACAGACTGTATATTTATTTATATATTTCTTATTCATTTTTTTAGTTTAAATTTTTATGATATATCTAAATTAAACTCAAAACATGCCATCACCACTCACCAGTTTGATATATAAACTCAGTGATGGTGTATGAAAGTCAAAACACTATTCTTGTTCACTTCAATGGGGTTCTCAAATTGGCAGCAATGCAG
The DNA here is from genome assembly GCA_035771165.1 of Paragorgia papillata. Taxonomy (NCBI): domain Eukaryota; kingdom Metazoa; phylum Cnidaria; class Anthozoa; order Scleralcyonacea; family Coralliidae; genus Paragorgia; species Paragorgia papillata. The sequence goes on along the minus strand of JAWNZC010000194.1, from coordinate 178,836 downwards.
TGCTCACCATTTCCCTAGAAACAGCCTGATTTTTACAATTTAGTTGAATAACATAAAATAAACATTAATCAACTTACTTGCTCGCTATAATATAATTTCTTATTCTTGCAAATAATGCAGACAGGAAGTAGTATATGGTTCTTTGGTCTGACAGCAGGGGTATTAGATGAAAACGTAGATCGCAAGACCTTTCTTGGAGTTGGCTCAGTTTCTTGATCAGCTTGAGGCGATGTCTGTGCTTCTTCTGATATATGTTTAGTCTTCTCACATCGTGCTTGTGCTCGACTTAGCAAAGTTTTGTTCGTGAATATTGAGTAACATTTCCGATGAAAAGCAAAGTTCTCGAACTGGGTAAAATTATCCTCTTCTTTGATGGCAATAACCTGAGTTGTTCGCACAGCGATATCCCTCTGACGGCCATCAAGTTCTAGCCATTGCCTTCGACAATCCAGGAACCTTCTAAACGAAACCTCAGTAAACCTCGAAAGCGATCCGCTCTCTTCTTCGCAATGAATTAAACATAAACCTGCGGTGTCCATGTTTGTTCAGCCACATGAAAAATAAAGACGCGCAGATCCCCCCTGTCAAGAGGCTGGAAATAGGATCTATAACGTATATTACATGAAGTCTCGTGGGGAATAATGGCGGATTTCTAGTTTACGACGAGTGGAGATTTTTGAAGTTCAAACGTTAAATATAAAAAAACTGCAGGTTTTAGCAAGTGACAACAACTGAATCCGTCTTCTGTGAGTAAAACTCTATATATTTTGAAATTTTCAAGTAGTGCCCGGATGTGGGCAACGAAAATCGTTTTCTAAGCGACTTTTGGGGCAACAGATTATGGCCTATACTCAGAATTGTCAATACTCAAGGAAGTTATGGTGATAAAACGTGAATGTCAGTGTCCGTAACCTGCAATATATTCCTGTCAAGGTAAAGTCCTTCGAAACAATTGAAGTGAATATAAAGGACGACAAAAACGAAAACGTATCATTTGGCTTCGGGAAGTCGATCGTGACACTTCACTTTAGACAGCGAAGATCTTCGTATTTCATTTAAAAATGAGATATACAATTATTCCAGACGTAAAGCAATTTCAACAGCATTATTTAAGAAGACAACAAGGTGGAAGTCTACCTGGTTTCCGAGGTGCACGTATTCAGAAAGGTTACGGCATTGGAAGTTTTTTTTAAAGTATTGCACGCTTTGCAATACCTCTGGTGAAACGAGGAGCTCAAGCTATTGGAAGAAGAGCTCTGCAACCTGTAAAAGACGTTGGTCAAGATGTTCTGGCAGGGAAGAATGTAAAGCAAGCGATAAAAGGGCGTGGTTCTGAAGCCGTGAAAGATCTTGCTCAAAAAGGGGTCCGTCGGATTACGAACCAATCAGGAGCCGGTCGTAAACGCAAACGGGTGAATTCTCCTATAAAAGTCAACACAAGACGTAAAACCGTCAGTCGTTCGCAAACTGTGAAGAAGAAAACATCTGAGCCTACGGAAGCAAAGATTGGACTGTTTATAAAATATATATATAGAGTCAAGCTTTTAGTGCCCTACATAAAGATTCGTGTGAGTGTGCAAAATCAGAATTAGATGTATTTGTAATGCCTGCTACACAAGTAGAAATGAATAAAGGATTTTGGGAAGATATAGATCCAGTGTCGAGTATTGGAGCTTCAGACACCATCGAGTTTCTGTGTGCTGCAAATTCTGATGTGTATACCGATTTAGCAAATAGTTATCTACGCGTGAAAGCAAAAATAACCAACCATGATGGAACTAATCTCGATGAAAATGTTCAAGTCGGACCTGTAAATCTGTGGATGCATGCTTTATTTTCTCAAGTAGAAGTTTACCTGAACAACAAACTTGTCACACCGTCGAGCACTGCTTATCCCTACCGATCATATATGGAGACCGTACTGAACTTTAGCAAAGACGCAAAATCATCTCCTCCGCGCTGTTCTATAAAGATCAAGCTGGTCGAATGGATGTCGTAAACCCTGTAGCAGTAGATGCCGATGCAAACAAGGGTTTGAAACTGCGGTATGTTCATGCAAGTCAAAGTAAGTCTGTGGCTATGGAAGGCAGAATCCATTCCGATCTGTTTGCACAAGCCCGTTATATCCTTGGTGCTGTACCGATCAAGCTCAAGCTAGAAACCCATTTTCCCTAGTGTCGTCAGCAGATTATCCTGACTTTAAAGTGGTTTTGGAAGAATGTGTATTTCGCGTTCGACGTGTCAACGTCTCTTCTACCGTTATGATGGCTCATACCCATGCCCTTCAACATGTCACGGCCAAGTACCCTATCAATCGTGTCAGTTGTAAAGTGGTTTCTGTACCGAGAGGAAATATGTCGGGCAATCAACCAAATATATTTCAAGGCCCTATACCTGATCGAGTGGTCATTGGAATGGTCGATGCAGATGCTTATAATGGTACCTATACCAAAAATCCTTTCAATTTCAAAAACTACGACAGTACTTCTCTTGGTCTAACGGTAAATGGGGAGCATTTGCCTGGAAAACCCCTGCAACTGAAATTTGCTGCTGCGAGAGGAAGTAACTACGTGTCCGCTTTCCAAACCTTGTATGCTGGTACTAACAAATTATTTCAAAATGATGGCAATCGTATTACACGAGACGAGTATGCCAATGGGTACACTCTATTCGTGTTTGATCTGACAGCTGATCTGTGTCTGAGCGATCATATTCAACCGATTAAAAATGGAAACGTATCCATAGAATGTCAATTTGGAACGGCTCTGACAACAGCTATGAATATCGTGGTGCTTGGAGAATTTCAAAGTCTTATCGAAATTGACGCCAACCGCAACGTTCTATGCGACTTTATTTCAACAGGGTTGAAATTCTTTCGTTGGTGCAGAGAATCGTTGACCAAGTCGATAACATTTGTACCTGGAATAGGTCGTCCTTTAAACACCATCTGTCCTTGGTCAGTCCACCCAATGAGGTCTTTATTTGCTTTAAGTTTCTTAACCAACTGTCGAGCTCTTGATTTCATTGTTACAGGTACACTTTCTAAAATGTCAGTTTCTATCTCTCCAGGCAACTCGGAGGGTGCTGTTTCAGCAGTCTCTTCTGTATTCACTGATTCTTCAGGTTTGTCCTCGTCAGCTATGGGTGTTGTAGGCGGTATGACGCTTACACGTACTGGTCTACTCATTCTTTTATCGTAATAACCCAGATAACGTTGCAGCGACTGATCGTACATTTTCACTTTCTTGTCTTGTGTTATATCTTGACGTTTAAGAAGATTTTGCATTTCTGAATCTAGTTCATTCACCTGCGCTGTTAAAGGAGTGACCAAGGGTTTCTTTCGATCTGTCATATGTTGTGGAACTAGCACCAATCTCCTGACGTGTTCCATTATTTGGTTTAAAAACTTGCCAGTTGTTCAAGTACAGGAACTAAGAGAAACGGTAGAAAACCTTCACCTTCTTGTAGAATAACTTTCTTTCTTTTTGTTACTGGATTACGTTTATCAGCAACAAACTTGATATGATCGTTATAAGGGGCTAGTTTCCTTGCTGTTTTCGGAGTAATCTTAATTGTTTCACACCACACGTTCAAAAGACACTGCCTAATGGCTTCTAATATATCGTCGTCGGCAGCTTTTATAATTGCGTTTCGCAGTTGAGGATTACACTTTGACAATACTTTTAAAACATCGCAGTTCCTTCTTATACAAGCAGACATGGTCAAATGATCGCATTGTCACTAAACAGCCCCTTTTATACTCTGGGCTGGTACACGTAGTGGATGTCAGTCGGAAAGATCCCGGATCTTACTCGGATTTCATCGGGACAGGTCGGAGTGTTGCTGGGATACAACTGTTTGGCCAGATGAGTCACTTGACTCGCGTCACGAACATTTTTGGTTAACACGAGATAACTAGCGTTAAGGGAAATGGTACGGTGATCTTTGCTTTGATGAAATAAGTTTTGCACTATATAAATTACACTGAGATTCCCATGGTGGGATTTCTTAGTAAATAATTTCGCGATAATACTATCTTTCTCTCCCATCATGTCATCAATGATAAATAGATTTCTTATTTGGGGGTTAATGTTATCCAACATCGATTCGGGCAAACCTTGGACAAACTGAATCCCTGGAATTAAGGTTTCTATTTCAGCAAATGTATCTTGATATCGTGTATAAAAATACACGATATTTTCCGGAGGTGGGTCGATCATGATCTTAGCATAAGCCAATAACTGTTTCACAAACATTGTCTTGCCTGTTTTGGTTCCTCCAGAGACCAAGAGCCCGAACGGATGTCTTAACTGTATGGAATACATGACGTAAATTAATACAGCTTACCAGGTACACTTCTATTTAACCCGAATTAATTCACGCAATTGAGTTAAAAGGGCGTCTAAATCTTTGGAAACTTTGGCTCGAATCAGAAAAGATTGTCTATCTCTTGAGGACAATTGGTGAACATCGGACAGATGGTTTGACAATTTAAGTAACCCCTTTTTGCCACAGGTGGGGCAGTCCTTACGCTTTCGAGGCATGACGTCAACTGACTGCCTTTGATTACCGCAATCACTTTTAATAATATCTCTATCCCTGTCACTCCCTCGCCTTATCCCCTCTTATTCCCATAGTTAAAAAAGTCCCTCTAGGGACACTTTTTGTCCCTGTCGATCCCTCGTCTTATCCCCTCCTATCCCTCAGTTAAAAAAGTCCCTTTAGGGACACTTTTTGTCCCTGTCGATCCATCGCCTTATCCCCTCTTATCCTCCCAGTTAAAAAAAGTCCTTCTAGGGACACTTTTTGTCCCTGTTAATCCCCCGCCTAACCCCTCCTATCCCGCACCCCATAACGAGACAAGTGAATAGTGTTAATAAAATATGTAATTTTCATATTTACAAGCACACACAAAATTTTTAAAATTATTCACAAAGACGCAAAGTTAAAATCTAATTTCCAAAATCCAAAAGGTAAAGTATCAAAAATATTTACAAACACACAAAGTTAAAATCCATAAGGTAAAGTATCGAAATTATTTACAATGACACGCTTATTATATACAATTCTGTAATCTTTCGTTTCGCTCCTAGTTATCACATTCTTTTCTTTTCTATCTCGCACGATTTTAAATGGTATATTTACGTTTACCGGTTCTACTACATCGCACAATGTACTCAGATACACCATATCACACATAACATTGTGGTTAATTTTTTGCTGGGTCCTAAAATTTAAGGTGACACCCCTAACTTTGCACACAGTTTTACCTGTTCAATCGATAACTATAATTTTTAGGGCCACCAGACAAAAGTTACGGTATAGTTACCGTCTAACTCATCGGTCAGTTCTCCCAAGTACGAACCGGTGGGTGGTTCCCATTCTCCTTCCTTGGACACGTAGATGATTGAGTCTGTGTCAAAGTACAGCACGCGACGGTTGAGTTGCTCGAGGACACCATAGAGCTTCAGGCGGGCATGAGCGGTGGTAAACGCTGTAATGACGACGTTGGTCTTCTCGCTGGTCATGACGAAATCGTCTGTGAATTCGTAGTGTACCTCAATCAGTTCATCGTTGATGAAGTTCGCATCGGTCACGTTGACTTTGTCGCTCGACAACAAGTCAAAGTACTCAGCCGGATCCGAGATCAGCTTCACTTGGGTCATGTTGGGACGCTGTGCAAATTTACCTATAGTAATATAAAAAGCAAAAAGCAAAACATTAGCCTCTATGTAAACAATCGCATTACATCTCCCCCGGCCCTCCACTCACCCTCTCCATTCACATTTAATCCAATATATTTTATTTTACTCACCCCAAAAGGAATTCAACATTAGTTTGGCCAGCGCCCTCAGACCAGGATTCTTGGTAATGCGATTCGGATCCAACCGAATACCTTCGCTGGCAGCGTAATCAGCGATATATTGATTGGGCCTTCTTCTCGTCGGTGTTGCAATCTGCCGGAAAACCACTGGCCTCTTGTTTGATTTTAAGGAAGGTGTCCACCTAGTCTTTGAAGAGACCATCGGTGTGCTCGGGGAAATGCCAAACTTCGTCAATTTTTAGCATTTGATATCCCATCTCCAACGCTTTCTGTAGCTCGAGAGTGACCCAGGTACCGTGTAGAGCTCTGTCGACGTCGAGGTGGTCACAGGGTTCTTGTTGGAGATTGTCAGCACAGCAACGACACAACGGAAACATCAATTTACCTTGGGTGCGGTACAGGAGGACAGGATGGTAGAGGCCACGAGGAGGAAGGACAGTACACTTGACCATGCCAAAGTACTCGTCGAGGGGTTGAAAATTCTCTGTGATGATTTCGGGGTGACCAAGCGGATATTCACCGTATTCACCGGATATTCACCGTATATCCGTCGACGAGATACTTTCCGATATGCTGTTCTCCATGGTTACGGGCGTGCCGAATAGCGATGTCGTCTCGAAGGGCAATCCAGGTCAACGATGAGCGCAATGATGGACTGTTTATGCTCTGGTCTGTATCCTTGAGGTGGGATGACGGCGATGGAGTTCTCACACAGGAATGTCTTGTGGAAAACAAGATTACACGCGGAAGCGATGGTGAGGCAAGAGGCGAAGGGGTCTACATCGGTTACTTCACAAAACAGTTCACGGAACTCAAGGCAACAGCGGCGCAAAATGTCAACATCTGACTGGCAGTAACGCAGGATTTCGGCTTGGAAGTCGAAGATGTAGTCACGTTCGACGATGTCGTTGTACCAGGCATGACATTTCTCGCGATCACCGGGGCTCATACCGTCGGGATCATATAACTTAGCATGTGGAAGTGGTCCAACGTAGCTCTGGTTTTCAGCACGGTTAAAAAAATGGGGAAAGTAACCTTTCTGTAGCTCAGTGAGACCAAAAGTCTTGGGGAAATCAGCAAGACGCATAGGGATGAAACACAAGGAGTCGATGAACTTAATGTTTAATTCTGGCATGAAGAGAGAAAGGATCTTTGCACCTCGGGTGATCACCTCGGGAGTTATACCGTTCTTGTAGAGGTACTGGAGAATGAAGTAATCATCATAGGCCTGGAAGTTATGGGTGATGAAAGTCGTATTGGCGTTCTCGATCTGGAAGAGCCACTCGCAGAACTCACCCTTGGTATTGGCCCCAGAAAATACCATCTCATCGCCACTCTCGTTTTGGACCACACAGAGATTTGGGACATGTTGGCCGTTATCTTGCGTACACTCAAAATCAAAAAACATTAGGCTTTGATCTCTTTCGGTACTGTCGTTGACGTCGTTATCCACCGTAACATCATGATCAAGAAACTCGTTACTGGTGCTTTCGTTGGCGTGTCGCTGTTTCTTTTGGCGAATGGGTTGGATGTAACATTTATGATTCTCAGGTTTGACGTACTTTTGGCAAACGGAGCACCACACTAGGCCACAGTGATGATCGTTGATACTGGCTCGGGTCACCAAGCGTCGACACTTTTGGCACTTGGTCAGCGAAGAACATAGGGCTTTCTTCGGACCGGTCGCGTCTTTATTTGAATTTTGAATTTAATAAGTTCGTCAAAGAATATTTACATTCATGACAGGTGAAAGAGACAGGACACATGTCCCAATTGATATCATCCACCCTACATACAATATGTTATTACTAAAATGTCAAAATAAATAAAATATATTACAATATAATCTTGTAAAACAGATTTCATGCACGTTCATGTAAATTCAGAGTTGAATTTCTTGAAGTAATAATCCTGCAGTTTTGTTTTAAAGGAAGTTATAGTATCAGTAGTCGTTAATAAACTCGGTAATTTATTCCATAGGGAAATTACACGATTAAAAAAGAAGTGTTTCAAATAATCTTGTTTCACCATTTTTGCACAGTAGTTATTTGGATCAAAATTTCGAGTTCTGTAGGCATGAACAGAAACTTTCTTAAAATACTTTAGGTTATCTCTATCTTCTATATCTGTATGGCCTTTCTGAAACTTAAATAGTAAGGTGAGATCTGCCATTTCTCTTCTATACTCAAGAGGTAAAAAGCCTAACTTTATTAGTCTTTCTTTGTAGTTCATATGTTTTGGATATCCTAAAATAAATTTAGTTGCACGTCGTTGAACATTTTCAAGCAGTGTTTTATTCTTGATGGTATACGGTGACCAGACTTCACTCGCGTATTCTAGGGATGATCTAACAATACAACAGTAGAGCAGTTTTCTTATTTCAACGTCTTTGTTTTCTTTGCAGAGACGGCGAATTAAGCCCAGTTTACGATTCGCTTTTAATGAAATTTCCTCTATATGTCTATTCCATGTCAAAGTATTGGTGACTTTCAGACCGAGGTCAGAGATTTGATCCACTAAACTCAAAGTAGCTGAATTCAATTCATACTGACGTTCGACTTTGTTGACTTTCTTAGATATGTTTAAAACTTTACATTTCGAGGCGTTGAAATTCATCATCCAATCACTACTCCAACGATTTAATTCAGATAGGTCAGATTGTAATTTGTTATGATCCGTCTCATCTTTCATAGTTCTGAATAATTTAGAGTCGTCAGCAAACAACGCTATTGGAGAGTGATTGATCGTATAGTTTGGCAAATCATTAATATAAGCTAAAAATAACAAGGGTCCAAGATTGGATCCCTGGGGTACTCCTGATGTTACAGCAAGCCACTCTGAATATATACCTTCCACTACCACTCTTTGTCTCCTTCCATCCAAATAGCTCTTTAGCCAGTTTATCAACTTGCCTTCTATTCCAAACAGTTTAAGTTTATCGATTAAATAGACATGTGATACTTTGTCGAAGGCTTTAGCTAGGTCTAGAAAGATAATATCTACCTCGAGACCTTTACTTAATGATTCTAATATGTCTTGATAAACAACTAGGAGTTGAGTTGTTGTAGATCTTCCACTTCTGAAGCCATGTTGCAGATAGTAAAATTGGGGAGATAGGAATGAAGAAAGATGATTGAAAACGCATTTTTCAAAAACCTTGGAAAGGATACAGAGCAGCGAGATGGGACGGTAATTATTTGCTAACGTAGGATCCTCTTGTTTATGAAGTGGAAACAAGTTAGCTGTTTTCCATTTTTCGGGAAAACAACTGTCATTTAAAGACTGATTGAATAGCTTAGTTAGTGATGGACTAATTTCCAGGGCCACATTGTTTAGTAATCTTCCATGGATGCTGTCTGGGCCACTAGCTTTGTCAGGATCTATATTTCTAAGAGCCTCATATACCTCAGTAATCGTCAATTCAAACTCAGATATACTATGCGGAGACTTCCATGTATTATCCTGTGGCGAGTGTTCGTCGTCATCTTGGACAAAAACTGATTGAAAGTACTCATTAAGCAAGTTAGCTTTTTCCATGGGATCTGAAACAAGTGTCTGCCCATCTCGCAAAAAATTTGGGCTAGTTGACTTTTTAGTGATGGATTTGACATATTTCCAAAAACGTTTTGGGTTATCACATAAATGAGTCTTCAGCTCTGATGCATGATCGCGTTTCTTTTTTCTCAAAGCAGCTTTTGTTTCGCGACGTAACACTATGAACTTAATCCTATCCGTAGGTTTTTGCGATCTAATTGCTTTTCTGCGCTGTCTGTCCTTTTTCTTGATGAGATTCCGTAGTTCGGCATCTATCCAAGGGTGATCATTAAGTTTGCGAGAACTACACGTTGGTATATGTTGATCAACTGCTTGTAAAAACAGATCCACCCAGTTGCTAAGAGATTCGTCAATATCGTTTTTGACAAAGCTTAGGTCCCATGGGATTATATTCAATGTTTGCTTGAGGCCATTCCAATCCGCGTTTTTGAAATTGTATAATTTACGCTTGGTTGGACGGCTTTATGTCGGGCGAAGCACTCGTCGCTCTTAAAGAAACGATTGCAATCTTGGCAGTACTTCCACTTGACCACGGGACAGTTCTGTGTATTGCACAGTTTACACAAATCACCACACGGATGGTCGGTTATCTTGTCGTAACCTTTCTTGCATGTGTGGCAGTACTGCTTTCGAGCGAGGAAGGCGGGCATACTTGTGATGACATCGTAGTGGTTATCGTGGTAGTAGAGGTAAAGGTTTTTCTCAGCTTCGGGACCAGAATAAATCAGAGCGTTCAAATGTTCCTTGGATACGACATTGAGCTGGTAACCAGGGAGGACAGCTTGGAACTTTTTGACTTCGGGGATCCCACAGGGACCAAGGGGGACACCAGCAGCTTCGTGGAGTTCGTGGGCTAAATTTGTTTGAAAGGGTTTACCATGGGCAACGACGCTCTTGTACTGTGGGTCTTTATCCAATTTTGCCTTGGCAACGACAATCGCTCTGGCACAACAAAGTTCGTCTTTGTTTTTAATTTGAACAAAACACTGCTTCTTGTTCAGGTAGCTCTGTAGATTGACCACGTCGCGTCGTTTTCTCGCACCTCCTTGAGGCATTTCGACGTGGACCACGTTGACGTTGACCGACTCATCCAGCGTAAACTGAGTGTTCGACTGTACCACGCGTTCCACAGCAGCCAGGAATTTCTTGGGGGTCAGACGGTCACCTTGAAGAAAAGGTAAAGAAATGGGACGGTCTAACTGGTGGGAATTCATGATCAAACGGACTTGATCGTGAGGAGACATATCGGTGGTTAACCGATCAAATAAGTGCTGAAAAGCACTGTTCAATACTGACATAATGTCAGAAACCCCATGTATATTTAATGGTAAAAACTGTACAGTATAGTGGGTACCTATGGTCCTGAACATTCGGACGTTGACCTGCTTTACCGATTTGATTGTGAAATATTCTTCGGGCTTTAGGCGTTTAGGGGAAGACTCAGCGTCGTTGCCACGCTTTCGTTTACTGCCTTCGCCGATTTGGTCTTCCTTCGGTTCAGGGATTTCGGGCTGTTCAGCTTCCTCGTCGTGGTACAAGAACTCGTCGTTGGCCCAATCTTCGTTGAACTGGCGCTTTTCTTCATCAGACCAGTTAGCCATTAAATCGGGCACCACGTCGGATGGCGTTTCGGTTTCACGGCGAAGCTCGTCGGCCATGGCGTTGGTCCAGAAGATCACTTTCTGTTGTAAAACGGCCCGCTTCTGCTCCTCGGTGAGCACAAACGACGCTTCGAGAAACTCCAAATCGCCTTCGGTCTCACACCGTTTGATCAAATCCATCATATCAATCTAAAACGTAAAGCTAAAATTCATAAGTGGAATACTCGAATTTAATGCTATGAAACAAACTGCAAGCTTTATAAATGGTTCAAAAGAGCAACTTACCGTTTGAGACATCTTGATCACCGTAGAATAAAAACTTTCCAAAGAACACTTTCCAAACACACGCCAAAAGACTTTCGATGTTACTCGTAAGAGAACAGAATTCGAATGAGACGACGCGATGCTGTACATTCTCTATGGTTGCATTGTTAATGACCTTCTCGCCTGGACGTGCCTAAGCACTTAATCTCCTTAATGACCCCTAATGAGTTTCTCTTTTGTCTCCTGCACGTGCACTGAGGATAAATATGCAAATATTACACTTAGTACCAGAAAGCGTAGCAACGCTTTCATACGCTTTCAAAGTTATAAATCGCTTTTCCTTTATATTTCGACAATTAAAATCGTTCTTTTCACGACTTCTCGAAGTGATTCCTCATCTAAAATATATCTTAAAGTCTTACGATATCTTGACTTGCTTTATAAACGAGGGTTTAGTTAGCAATGATTCTAGGATGACTTACTCTGTTTGAATATTTAGGTTCTAACCCTTCCATCATAGCTTTGCTCCCTGATTTGACATGGGTTACACAATAGCAGACTTTAAAACCCTTTGACTTGATGAAGCCAAGCTGTGTCTTTCTTTATTCAGCTAAGCTCCCACTTGCAAGGATGATTATAAGACCCCCACATAATTATGCTTCAAACACATAAGATTTCATACTCTGAATCACTTTGCCTTTCAGCATTCAAATCTTCAATGACTGATTTGGTAAGTTTGTGTAAGCTGTAAAGGAAATGTATTCTATTAAACTAAAGTAATAAATATAAATATATAATATGTAGCTGCTGTGAAACTTAATGTATATATCCTAATATATATTCTTGTACCTGACATTGTCCTCCAAACTGCTCGCATCGGTAGTCTCCTCATCATCGGTAAATATTGACACATTTGTTGCATTCATAGTATCAAGTGGGTCAATGGTAGAACTAGACATATACAATTAGAAGTATTGGCAATCTATTATCGATACACACATCTGTATAACTATAAACTGTCAGATATAAACAAATGTATCTGGTCTTGGCAAACTGCCGACATCTCAGCAAAGGGCCACACAGTTATTTGAAAGGTTATTGTCCGCAATCAGTACCTTTCACCAAGTAGTACATCAGACCCAGTAAAACTTAAGTTGACATCCATCTCCATGATATTTCCATCTGGTTGCTTTCCTAGTATGGGAGATTCTGATTGAAAAAGAGGATGCAGGCTTTCTCTACCTTTCAAAGGTGTGGATGTTTCCTGAGCTATTAAAATAAATGCATTGTTATTAGCCATAAATTGGTATAAATAGACCAATTGTTTATATTTTTACTGGCAAGATATAGGTCATCGAAAGCACCACAAAGGCTTCGTGAATCGCTAGATATTGTAGAATTAAAAAATGAGAACATACATAATGTTTTGTATAATTACAATATGCCTGGCAGCAGAATGTAAACAAGAAATGGGGTTATACAAACATAACAAAAGGGATTCTAATAAGTTGAATTTCTGCATATTCTTTGTGTAAACTTAGATAATTTTAATGGCTCGTTAAATCGTTTATCTTTTTATACTTGTCCTTGCTATTTATATTCATGATGCATTGAGATTACCTTGAGAAATATTTACATCACACGTGCCAATATCAGTGCCATGATCTGCACTTTGTTGAGTCATTCGGCTTTGTTTTTGTCGCTGTGATTGATTGGGATCCGATCTAAAATCGTTAAATAATACAAATTTCAATACGTTTATTCCAATGTCTTATACATTTAATCGAACTGAAACATGTATTAAAACTAATTGAAACATGTATTAAAAATATTATCCTTACCTTCGTCGATATTCTAAGGATAACAGATACGCAGCGAAATCACTGTCACTACATGAGCTGTATCCTGCCACGATTTTTGCATCTTTCCATGCTTCAAACATATTTTTCAATAAATATATTCTTTTATGTTGACTATTCCATGACTTTCGTTGGCTTTCTACACTATCGTGCTTTCTTTTTCGCCCTGAATTATCGCGTCTGTCGCCATGCAATCCTCCAGATGTGGACGCCATCTTCGATATGCTAAACTTGAAAACGTCAGCCTGACGTTTTCAAGTTTGCAATGCGCAGAAAAGATGCGCACGAGGTGACACCGCTCCTTTAACTAACTCCTCCAGATCTTTCAGCCCATTTAAGATCATATTGACCAAAAGCTTTGTCTGAGTAGAAATAGTTCCTTGAGGACCGCTTGGTTGATTTTGTCTACCGCTGCCGTCATTGCTATGTGACAATGCTTTTTCTGTTGTTGTTCTCAAGCAACTGTCAAGTTCTTCCAGAAGCTTGATTGCTTGGGATAGGGAAAGTTTTGGGACTGTCTGATGTTTCATATGAACAGAAAAGGCTTTATACAGGAGTCCGAGATGACCTAGAAATTTGACAATGCCTTTTATAGAAGTAATTATCTTGACAGAGCCAGTTTGAGCATCGGTAATGAATATCTTCTTATCGAGCTCAACACATATGCCCATAGGCTGCGCAAATGATGCTTGGTCTCCCTTTCCATTTGAATTTCCTTCCTTTCCTGTTCCAGCAATAACCACGGTCTCCTCGCCATAGATCTTCGTCTTTATTTGCAGGCTTCCGATGTCTGCATAAAATATACCACCGAGGTACGAGGCCACGTGTGCGCTTTCACTACATTCAACAGTTCCGTTTCGTAAGATAGTAGTTTCTTCGAGTGTTGACATTTCAATAGCTATGATTCCGCCTGGGTTGCCCTTGTGAGACAGATAAAGAATGTTACTGTTAAGGCACATGGACACTACTTCTGTGCAAGAGGATGGGTGTTTTGCCAAAACAGTAACATTGCCTTTAACTGCCACTCCATCTATCTCCAATGTGATTGAATAGATTACCTTGTCCACATCGCTGGCACAAAGGATGCCACTATCGCTTGCCTTAGCAACGCTGGAAGGTTCGAACTTTCGAGAAAGTTGGACTTTAGTCAGGTCACTTTTAGTTTCTGCATATATTCTTTCTACATTCTTTAGATGCTTAGACAGTTGCTCTCGGAGCACCGGCACTGTTCCCTGTGTGTCAAGATCTCTCTTTCTGAAATGAGCTCTACTTTTTTAAGCTTTTTTAGCTGTAATGCTGGCTTCTTTATCAAGGGAAACAGTTGTATTCCTCCTGATGGACAACTTACATAAGCTATTTCATTGCAGTAAGCGAGCGATTTAGCTCCGCCATGGCATTCTCCAACAACCTTGACGTCTGCAGGTACATGAAGCCTAACTTCTAGAATCCTAGTGAGATTCTTTGATGGAGCATAGTCCAGAACAAGAAGTTTTCCGTGCTCGCCGGAGCAAATTACGACGGGATGTGGATACAGCCCTACCTTGTTGGTGTCGCTGATCTTGTAGCTGTCCGGGAGAACTGAATGCACCACACGATCGACGGTGCGGAGACGAACTAACACGGACTCTTTACTCAAATGTAGTATACAGTTTACATCCATCCGATTTTATTTAGGACACTGTCTCTTGGTAACAACCTCTTTAATTCCGGGTCAGAATCTCGGATTGTATGCAGCATAGATAAACACGCTCTCTTCTCATCCAATAACAGCATCCAGTTGGCAAAGCTACACTTCAGACTTTTGCCTACATGGACAGCATCAGGTAGACAAATGAAAATAGACTGAGGGGGCAACGTTCCATCAACTTTGCTCTCATAAATCAATTCAAAGGCTTTTTTGTTCCCAGATTCACAATCGGATGCCAAAACAAGAACTACTGCTCGAAAACACTGGACATTGGCTTCAAGGCACCGTTGGCAAGCACAAAGAGATGGTACGTGGCTAATTTGCCCTTGAGCATGACAGGTATTGCAGACAGAAGCGGCTTCTATGCAAGCCTGGCATGCACTTTTACAAATCATTGTAGCAGGTTTATCAAGAATATGCCGTGATGAAGCCGCTGACGTAATACAACAATGACCTGTTTGCAAAACCTCAACCTCGTTAAGAAATTGTTCCTTCATCTCATCTCGCCTCCAGTTTTGCCTGCCTTAGATTTCTAAGTGACACCAACTGGCATGGCAACCCCATTGTCTGTCGTCGACAAATAGGTTACATTTGCCTCTGTCGCCACATTCTCTTTTAGAAATTCAGATTTCGGGATTGGATTAGTCTTGACAAATTCTATATCGGCTGTCATCTTCAAACCAACGTTTATCTGTTGTTTCTCGTCGTATTGCATCGCAGGTTTTAAAGCTGTCCCATCGTTCTCCATTGCTGCGCCAATTACTTTAACAATCGGTGTATCAACAAGTGGTTTCACGCCCACTGAGGGGTCTATAGCAAGTTTTAAAAATGAATAGAGCCAAGGCTTAATTATGCCACTTGAAGTAGTATATCCTGATTAATGCTTTAATCTTGTTCGACCAGGTCCTCCGAGGTTTGGTTTAGCGCTCTTTGGATTAAAAACTCCACCACTGCCACAGCCACGCCACCACATAGGACCCCGGATAAAGTTCAGTTTTCTCTCCACAAAGAAATTTAACAGTGTCGAAAAATTCGATGACATGTTCATCATATTCGTGGTTTGGGTCAATCATAGCATATGAAATAAAATCAAGATACTTGTAAAATATTTATTTGGAATTTGGCCGGTTTTAATTAAACTATTTAATCTTATGCAAATATCATCTGCTTTCTCCAGCGATATGGGCAACATGAAAGACTCCTTGTCAATGTCACTGTCTGTATCTTCTCCATTAGAATTATTCGACATATTTCACTGAGATTCACATTGAATTCGGAGTCTTCGGAATCTGAAGCTGTCAGGAGGTCGGTGTCTGTGTCGATATCATAACTCCAATTGTTCAATTCGTTATCTTGTTCACTGTCACCAATATCATGATCATGCAACCTGTAGAGTGAAAGCAAATTGGTACCATCACACTTAATCAGTTCTGTCAAGATGTTAAATATTTTTTATTATTGTTTTTTACATCATCAACATCATCAAATGCTCTATATTCAAGAGCAAACAAGAAATTACAATAATCACATTAAACAGAAAACGAATATTATTGTCTATATTGTTATTATTATCTCTATTTTCTAAGATGCTAGGATTCAACTCAATCTTCAAGTCCTCAAGGGGGTCTTTTGCTGTCTTCGCTGTATAGTCTATAGATATATTTTTCAAACTAGATGCAAAAATGAATGAGATAATTATGTTCCTTACTCCATAGAGGCATTGACATCGCAGTCTATGTCTGCATCACGGTCGCTGTCATAATCAACATTGATAGTTCCTGTGGCGTTAGTGGCAGGATCAGGTTGTACAAGAAATTGTCGCATGGCATTTTTCATTTTAGCAAACTCAACAATGGACTTCTGTCTCTTGTCTTCTGTGCATTTTTGCTTTACACAAGCCTTATCATAGTGCTCTAAAATTTAAAAATGAATACAAGAAAGAAGCAAATTAAGGCAATTAATGTAATTTACGAACAATTGAAGACATTGAAAGGAAAAGTTGGAAAACTACTAAGACTACTAAAACATTCACGCTTTGGTCATGCCAAGGAGAGGTGAAGAGACCAAGGAGTCACATACGTTTTTTTTATTCTGTCCTTGCTTTGAGGGTTCGATCTGCTGGCACAAGCTTTTGCTTCTTACAACGCCCACACAGAATAGTATACTCATTCACCGCCTTGCTGCCATTGAGCTCTTCCAACACTGAAATAGTATAAAAATGGTATCAGCTTGCATATGATTATCGTTTCATCTTATTATAGTCATTATAGTAACATGAAATAGCCAGGATGTTTTTGTGGGGGGTGAACGAGTGTTGAAGCGGACCAGCTATAAATAAATTAACTACATTTTTGGGCCTTAGGGCCCCTTTCATCCTCCCCTGCCTACGGGTCTGGAAATGACAATACTAATCAATAATAGAAAAATCTACGAGAAATCTGTCGAAAGCCCGTTTCTGCAAGGTAATATATGTTTATCGCTCCTCCATCAGCAATGGAAAAACTTTCACTCTCACCTTTGTTCATCTCCTCTAATTGTTTTGTCTGTCTTTCATTTCGCTCGACATCTTCACCTGTTTTGATTTTTTTAACAAGTTCTTCATCCTCCAGTTTTGCTGCTGATCTTTTCCTTCCAGTTCTCCTGCGTTTGCGGTCTTTGCTAATGGACGTGCTAGTATCTGCATTGTCTATGACGAGGCAGATCTTGATAACAGGTGATGCTTTTTCAAAGGTAATTTATTTTCTTAAAACGTTCACTGGAAAGGATTCAGAATAATAAATCTTCTAAGGTTTTAATGGTCTTTAATATTAAAGTCATTAAATTTGCCTCACATAAAAATAGTTTATAATGTTACAAAAATGCAAAACTTATAAAAAACAGTTATAAAGTCTATAAAAAATACACACATTTTAATTACCTATTAAAAATATAATAAGCAATTATTGGATGAGGTTGAGCATGATATCGTAAATTATCAAGATTGAGGTTTGTATTATCTGCCGAAGCCGTAGGCAGATAAGACCAGATAATTAACTGTAACCAGAATTAACTGTGTGCTCTCAGCCAGTCATATGCAAGATAGTGAGTAAAATGTTTAATGTATTTAATGACTTTAATAATAATAACTAAACTGGCACAAAAACAGTTTATATATTCTGTGACCTTCTGTATTAATCTGTAACAAAAACATTTTTTTAATTACCTTATTAAATTAGGAAATTGAGCGGATCCAAGGATTTTGGGTCGACGTAAAATATAACAGACTCAATTGTAGAAATCTTCTCCGTTTGCTGTCTTTGCTCTGCCATGTTTAGAGTTTAGTAGAGTCCGCTGTGTTGACTCACTGAAGTCATGATATCGATTATTTTACGACGTCTACGAACGTCTACAAAGATTAACCGAAGATCACCGAGAATAGCCAGGCCTACACAAGTGATAAGAGATAAGGGCCATACTAAAAAAATACCTTAAAAGTCTTAATTAAAAGACTTAACAGACCTTAAAAATATAATAATTAAACTGGCACAATTTAAACAGTTTATTCTGTAACAAAATTGCAAATTCGTTCAGTTCGAGCAAGCTTTGTGAGTAGGCTTGGATAAAAGTTCATAATATAAACAATAATGTCAATAATGGTGGCTGAGCAGAATTTCGTGCATAATAATCGATTTTTACGAGCATTGCCGCAGGCAGGGTCGCAGGCAGGGTCGCAGGCAGGGTCGCAGGCAGGGTCGCAGGCAGAATAAGATCAATAACCAATATAAAGCCATTTTACAAGCAGAATTTATCCAAGCCTATTTGGAAGTCATTCTCAATGTAAACATAAAAAATATCGTTATAAACAATATATTTTAGTGCACTAATGACACTAATATTTGTTATTCGACTCATATGGCCTTTTGAAGCACAAAATCATAGACTTTCATACTCATCACTCATGTAGTTCCTTGTCATACATGTAGTTCTTTGTCATATTTATAGATCTTTATAAATTCTTACCTTGCAATGTAGACCCTCCTGAAAGTAATGGCCTCTCCTCATTCCATTGCTCTTGCGTGTTTATTGCAAAGGCCTTACTGCCGTCTTTTCCCTTTTATAGCCGACAAAATTTAAGCTCAATGCATGAACCAAGGCCACGTTTTTCGGCTTCTGCCTTTAATCCTGCAAATTCTGCGAGCTTTCTTCTGAAAACTGCCAACGACGAATGCTCATTTGTCACAGGAAATCGAATTCTTTCCTTTTCTAGGAAATTGAGCGGACCCAAGGGTTTTGGGTCGACGTAAAATATAACAGACTCAATCGTAGAAATTATCTCCGTTTGCTGTCTTTGCTCTGCCATGTTTAGAGTTTAGAGTCCGCTGTGTTGACTCACTGAAGTCATGATATCGATTACTTTACGACGTCTACGAACGTCTACGAAGATTAACCGAAGATCACCGAGAATAGCCAGGCCTACACAAGTCATAAGAGATAAGGGCCATACTAAAAAAAGACCTTAAAAGTCTTAAAAGACTTAAAGTGCCTCTATGGCCTGTGGGGTATTTACATATTTAAATAACTTAGGTTAAAAGAAAATGTTTCCAGAAAATTTTTCTCAAAAATATTAAATCTCCGTCCAGCTACAGCGCTCCAAAGTTGGCATCTCTGTAACTGTGACCGTGCCTGTTAGGGACCTGGTGCGAGTTTACTGTGTGAAGCATGATGGGAGAAAAAATTTACCCTCATTTGCATTCCGACCAGGCTTATTACCATTTTTAAAACGCTTTGGTAAACAATGCAACATACGCATGTTTTCGGGGCAGAAAGTGGTGATAGATGCTTCGTGTTGGATCCACAAAGGATTGTATATTTCGATAAACCGAAGTGGAGATCGAAAAGGGTAAGTAAATTCGCTCCCGATAATACTGAAATATTGGATATATAACGCATGTTGCTGGTTTTATATAATACTTTAAATTGTCATTGTACTCATTTTGGGTCTCCGTATAGATATTCTAATATCTTCAAACGGCACTTGGACATTGTAAAAGAATGCGGACTAATACCAATCGTGGTGTTTGATGGTTTACCTTTGCCAGCAAAAGCTACCAAGCATCAATGTAGACAAAAGTAAGCAAACTCAGCAAATAAATATAGCCACTCGTACATCCATTTGCTAACAGCCTGGGCTGCTATATGGTTTTATTATAGCTCGGAATTCGAAAATATAGACTATAGAGCATATATACAGCATTTAGACAAGACCCAGCTCTGAATTACACAAATCACAATCATGTAAATTTTCATCTGAAACAGGGAAAGAGAAAGTCTTTTAGCTAAAGCTGTCCAGCCTGGTATTTCTGAAGAGAAGGCTAAAAAATCTATGAAGATATTGTGATCTGCATAAATGTAAGTTGATATAAATAATTCATGATTGTTATTTTTATAATGGTAGTTCAAAACCCATGATTTGCTTGCTGTATTAGTATACTACATGTAATTTTTGCCTTTAAAAGGTCTGCAAATCTGAAGATGTGAAGTACATTGTTTCCCCTTATGAAGCCGATGCTCAGATGACTTATCTTGTTAAGAATGGAGAGGCAGATTTTGCTGTCACTGAAGACTCGGACCTTTTGACCTATAGCTGTAACAAGGTGTGTATTATTAAAGCACCAGGGTCTCCCCCACAACTTGCAAACAAACTGCAGCAGACTTGTATCAATGCTGTTACAGAGAACTAATATCTGGTTGTGTCTGCACTGCATATTCCCAGCTTGTTGGCAAGTTTTTGACAATTTGTAATAAAAAAAGGTTGATGACTGAACAGACTTGTTACATGCTGTTATTTTCCTGTTAGGCAACAATTTGTTACCAAGTTGCAACCTAGGTTTGATTAATAAAATGTTTTCTGACTTTGTGGTACCTAAACGGTCAACGTTTTGCTCTGCTTTTGTTGTGGACAACAGTCTCGGAACCAGAAAACATACCATCTCCCCCAGGTCACAGCAGACCTGGAGTCACAGTAAATAAGTGCTTATTTTATGACTTTGTAGGTAATGGTGAAGGTTAACATGAATGGGGATGGCGATTTTTTTGTGTTGGATGAAGTACTAGATGGTTTGCAGCTCACCATTCAACAATTTCAAAAAATTTGTATTGCTGCTGGATGTGACTACCTGAAGAATGTGAAAGGTTTTGGCATCAACAAAGCATACAAGGCCATCAAGATACATGGATCTGATTTTTTTCAATTCATATCCAATGCACCTGCAGAATACATAGATTCTTTTAACAAAGTTTTTGCAGTTTTTAATAATCAAACTGTCTTTGATATCAATACTTGTCAAACTGTACCATTGCAAGAATGTACAAATTAACTTTCTCTAGAAGTGCAGTACCTCTGTGGAAAGTATCCTTTTTTGCAACTATTGCATGCTGTAATTATTCAAGACCACATACGATGCCTTTGATAAATAACCCATAAAATAGATTTTTTATCAAAGGCATTTTTACATTTACAGTTAGGCTAAGTACAAAATAATAATTGCATTGAATCATCATCTAACCCAGACTAGAAGTGTGCAAACTGCATGGGCAAGATAAACAGCCATACCTTCATCTGCACAACAAACTTATATATTTGCCAGCAAACAATTGTTTGGTAGATTTTCTTTTACTTCCACTGAACAGTGGTCGTAGTATTTACTTATAAGTTATAGTTCAACACCATCATAACATTGTCTGGCAAAAATTGGTCACAAGTACATGGTCAAGTTCTTGCTCGCACAGATACTTTATTGTGTATACCATAGGTGTATTATTAAAGGCCTTTTATTGTATGTTGGTAATAATAATTTGAAAGATATTTGAACCCTTTACACTCTACTTCAGTAAACTTGACATTTTGTATGCAAATGACCTTGCTGTTGGGAATATTAACATTGCAAATGGAGAGAAGGTTAACAACAATGCTCATTTTGTCAATGTATGTTTCCATTTCACTAGTTATTTAACTTTTAATATTCAGTCTGAAGAGTGAACGAAGGAAAGTAGAAAAAATCGAATGTCAGCTGTTGCAATTTGACCCTAATTTATGACATTACACTGAGATTTATCTTTGACCTATAAATTTTAGGCAGATTTAACCGGCAGCAGCATGTCTACTGATAACTCAATGACAATATCAGACAATCAAGATTCCACAGGTAAATAAAAAATATAATGGGTCATTCCAGAAAACATCAACAATGTCCCCATGGGGGAAAAGCCAATATGTCCCCCCCCCTCCCCCTTTTGGACGTCCTGGTACATTTTACTATTATCAGGAGTAGATGTTACCCCCTTATCAAGCTGAAGCTGGCTGTGGGTTTAGTATGTATGAAATTAAGTATATTTTTTTATTTTTCAGGGAACGAGAATACAGAATTCATCTGCGACATTGTTGCCTTTGAAAGATCTTCATTCAGATGGAGAATTCCCCAATTTCCAGTTATGTGCCTGGAATTCAATTTGGTGACATTCAAAAAAACATACACAGCTTTGTGAAGGTGTGGTCCAAACATGTAAGCTGCCAAACATATGCATTGGTAAATTTCGGTGTACCTCTCACTGTGATATTATGATTGATGGTCGAAATCACACTGTGCTATGGAAACTCACTAAAGAGGAAACAACATTGGATTGTGGTGTTGAGGTACTTTCTGATGCAAGTACATCCAACAACGAACAGTCGCACAATGAAGACCTGTTAGATGGTGACCAAGCAACGGAAACCACCTATTGTTTACCATTCAAGGTAATGGGTACCTGCTATTCTAATAGCAGGCAAGATGCCCTTGAAAGTGCTTATCTGAACTTGGAAGAGTACAACAGGCCATTGTTTGTGAAAATTGAGGCAGAACCGGATAATGTGCATGACAAACATGCAATTGCTGTTTACATTATGTCATCCTCAAGTTATGAAAAATGTGGATATATAGCAAGTGAACTAACGAAATCCATTCATCCTGTCCTGAACGATCCAGAAACATTTTGGATACACAAGTTTAACTGGGGTGGGATTTCACTAAATGTTTCCGTAGGGAAAGTCAAACGATATTAAAGACTTGAAATAGAAATATTTTGTATTACCTGTCCCAAAACAAGGTTATAAAAAATCAAGAAAACATTTTGTTTAATTCATACATAAACAAGATGCTCTATTGAGCGTGTAGTCGCCGGGGTTATTAAAGTCTTGCTTGGATCCACTATAAGCATGTTAACAGTAAATATTTCATTTTGTGTACAACCAACGAAAATCCGATATTGGAGGGAAAAAAATATGTGGGCACAAATGGTCCAGCAACTTATTATTGCAATTTGTACTACATACCTACAACAGTCATTCCATTAACTCTCATGGCATCTTCTAACTGCAACTCAAGTTGCCATAGTTTTTCATCTGTAATTGATCTGTACGGCATAAAGCGGACTGGGATAGCATATGGCTTGTGATTACGCAATTCATCTGCTATCATGAACACCAATATGTGGGTTGCAGCAATCCGCTTTTTTGAATTAAGATAACTGAGAAACTCCGACTTTATCCGAAGCTTTTTCAAAATGGCGCCGTAAGAGTGAAATTTAGGTGAGTTTTCATGCACATTTTATGTTATAAATATTCAATATGTTGTTATGATTTATGCAGATTGTATTTTGTAAGGGTTTTATGAAACCCCGAAGGTATTTTTTAGTTTGAGTAAACCCCCGTATACAGGTGTTTAAGACTCGTCTTTTTGCCTGTGTTTTCGTGTGGTAATTTGACCTTTAGATTTGTTAACCGATTGTGTGTTACTCGTGGCAGTTTGAAGCTTAAAAGCAGAATGAATAACTTATTTAACACTTCCTCGTAAGATAAATATGAACGCTCCCCAACGCTCCCCACTGTAGCATACAATTTTAGCTCTTTAAACATAATGCTTTTTTACTTTGAACAGGACAGCAAGGTAAACACATCGCATCAAAAAGGCGCGTAATTGAAGAAGGCAACACGCCTGGAAAGCCGTCAAACAAGCCCGTTACGGCAACTGCAACCTCGAGGAAAACGCTTTTCCCAGAGGAGCCTATAAATTTATCTGCAAACCGGGCAGAATGGTCTGATGAGGAATATTCTGCTTTAACACAGTATATCTGTTTATTCTGGGATGTAGCCTACACAGACAAATGGCCTATGAAGAAAGACCCCAACTTCTGGGCCAATGCTGTCAACAAAGCATGCAACTCTTCTGGAACAGGTTTGTAAGACACCTTTATTTTGAATGAAAAAGCCAAATAACAGAAATTAGTAATAGAAGGTGAAATATATTACATGTTTGTATGGTGGACTGTTGACATCAGTGCAAAATTGCTTTGCAGTTTGTGTAGCATGTGTAATATACAGTATTTTCGGGAAAACTTACTAGAGCTTTTGTTGTGCTCGGAATAATATAAATTTTTGTTTTGATTTCTGTTAAAGGTTCTTCTTGCCGTACAAGGGTGACAAAACACTTGTCAAAAAAATTCCATACATTGTCACAATTAGCTGAAGAGGCATTTGATATAGACTATATTAGATCTGATATTCCAAAGCGCAACACCTCTGGAAGTCACTTGAGCAGTCCACCAAGAAAGAATACAAACAACCTATTTCAGGACTCGCTGTCACCAATATTCAAGTGTTCTACCACCCAAGACAGCTCGGAAATTGTTTGTGGAGATGCTGTAAAGAACTTTCTCATGTGCTTTACCACTATAATGTCATCACGACTTAAGAAGCAGCTATTAAGTTATATATTTAAGCAGTTCTTGATTGAAAGTTATGATGTTGATTTATCTGCATTTGTAACTGAGAATTTCCTGACCTCCAGTCTTGGTGGAATGAAAACATTGTTTGACGCAAAGAAAGACAACCTAATTCTAAAGTTATGCAAATGCTTTGAGGGCCCGATTCCACAAATGCCTCTACAACGGATGCCATTCGGTTTGCTTGATTATAATATCAAGTTTTTTTCAAGTACAAGTACTGTAAACATTCAGATGGAAAGCCATTATGCTTCGTGGCTTGAGACAATGTTTGCCCATTTTGGGCACAAATGGCTATGTCTTCATAGAGGACCAACGTGGCAATATGAAAGATGCCCAGATGGCGATAGGAACAGGTGGTTGGTTTGGGCACGAGTGATGGTATTGTTGGTGATGGTAGGATTTGTGATGGTATGGTTGGTGATTCGAGTGCGAGTGGTGATTTGAATGCGAGTGATGATATGGTTGGTGATGGTATGGTTGGTAATTTGAGTGCGAGTGATGGTATGGATAGTAACATTATTCAAGAAGCCCTAATGTTATCATCCATAGACTTGGAAGAATGTGGTAAAGAAATCTTGGAAGATGTTAACACTAGCATGTGTAGCATATCCTTATCTGAAGCGCCTCCCAGCTAAATAAAGAGTCACTGTCAATGAGGTGCACACTAATGAGGACTATTAGTCCACTAGTTGGTTTATACTATTACTTTATAGCAATGTTACTAGGTATAGTATAATACCTTAATGATGATGACTATCCAGACAATAAAAAAAATTCAATTTTGGTACATTAAATGATTGCTTTTAATGTTTATACAGAGACAGTCCCGCTGCCTTGGTACCAGTTTCAATGGGTGAAAAGGAATGATCTTTGTAAACAGTCACTGACTTTGTTATCATGGGATCCTTGGCACAGTCTTTCTTTCTTTGTTGCAAGTAAACAACTCTTAAAGATTCTTCATCGCCTTTCACTAATGTCCGCAAGGGTTAGTCTTGACTGCAAGCATAGACAATCCAGAAGACAATTATATTCTGGATTTTCTATGCTGCGAGCTTCGACAATAACAATGGGGATGATGTCGTACTCGTCAGACCAATGAGCATTTTTGTCAAATAGGCGAGTAAACTGATGTAAAATTACCAACAGTTTTGTAGATATTCCACTTGGGATTCCAAATATTGCGACCAAAATGCACAAAACATGTTTATTTTTGAGTTACAGGGTTAGTTTTGACTGCATGTTTCGGAAATGATTGTTACATGCTCCATTTTAACAATGACAACATCAAAAGTCTGCAATTTAACTCACTATTTAATGAAAATACAGAAATAACCGAATTACCTTACCTTTAAATTACTAGTCGCTCCACGAATACAGTTTCGGCAAGTCTCTATTTCAAAATAATTTCCTTAAACTACGCGCAGATCGAAGATTATCTGTCTTTTATTTTGGTGGATTGTCTTCTCGATTTGTGGTCGAAGTCGGGTTGCGACGTCGATCTACCAAAAATCGACATTGTTTCGACGTTTTATCGACGTCGGAAGCAGACGTTGTTTGAACGTTGAATAGACGTTGATATTGTGTCGTCAAATTTCACGTCACTTAACCACCAAATACCGACGTTGTTTCTACGTCGTCTTGTCAAGGTGTTATCGACGTCAGAAACAGATGTCGTTTCGACGTTGAATCGACGTCGATAATGTGCCGTCAAATTTCACGTCACTTAACGCTAAATATCGACGTTGTTTCGACGTCGCCTTGTCAACGTGTTATCGATGTCAGAAACAGATGTCGTTTCGACGTTGAATGGACGTCGATAATGTGCCCTCAGATTTCACGTCACTTAACCACCAATGGTATTAAGTCGGAGATATTCTTCATACCTCAAAGCATAAGCGCATTTTCGACATAAATCATCATATGCATGTTTAACGAATCATTGTTATTCCGACTGTATTGTTGTTTTCCAGTATAATGACTTGCCTGAAAAATCTTAATGTTTTGTTCTTTCATTGAGGTTATTTCAAACGATAATGAAAAGGTAATGAAAATTAGATTGCGTTAAATTTCGTAATACCTTATGCTCTGGGTTAGCAACCTAGCATCAAGTACGATAGCAATAGCTAGCTTCCTTACAACAGTTTGACAAAGTCGTCAGAGCTTCTCTGCAAACTTTGGTTTAAGCGGATCATTCATATGGATTTTTTATGTGATTCGGAAAGCACAAACTTTTTCATTTCGCTAAATAATTCCTGGAACTTTATAAACAACTACCACTTAACTGCTTCAACGAAGAATGTCGCTACAACGTCGTAGTATGAATTTTAACCTATAGTTGAACTGGGTATTCGTCAGATGAATGGATAATGCCGATGAAGTTTACTGCAGTAAATCAAGACGGACAATGTTAAATATTTGACTTGGTTTTATTCTTGTTCGCGCCTTGCCGTTCGAGATTGCAGAAGAAGCTTCGATCAGTTACTACATGGATAATTACGATTTTCTTCGATGGTCAAACCGGGTTCTGATATTGAAATATTACTGAATACAAAGACAACTCTTCGTCGTCAAGGACATGACTACAGAGACAGTATTAGACTTTTAGACTTTTTTTTTAGACTTTTTATTAGAATTACACAAATAATATATATACAAGATAAGACTTGCCCACAGGTAGCTTTAGCTAATCTAGGAGGGTCAGTCCAAATAATACAATTAATCAAAAAACGAAAAAGAAAACCTTTTTGCAGGAGAAAGAAAAGAAAAAGTTGTCAAATAAAGGTATTATAGATAAATCATAACAATACGCATATATATTCATATGTACATTGTCACATATGCTTGTATATACATACGCATGCACATACATACTTAAATTTTTCAAATTTTTTTAATGATCATAGGGACTTCAATATATTGATCCTCTTCTTTTAGTACATCAAGTAGTATTTGATGAATCTTCCGTTTAAATTTATTTTTAGGTAATTCTCCAACAGAGCACGGTATCTCACTCCATAGTTTAGCGCCAAATCTCGAAAAAGCAAGTTTTTGAATTTCAACGCGAGAGGGTTTAATATAAAAGTGTTTTAATGTGGATGATCGCGTATTATAGGAGTGTACATGGGAGGTGTTGGTGAATAAATCTGATATATTAGTTGGAGTTAAATTATTACTAACAACATGCATTAAATTGGACACAGATTCGCAGTATAAAAAATTCACTGGTAAAATATTTGGATCAATAAATAACGGGACTGCATGTTCATTTCTATTACCAAAGAAAATAAAGCGAAGTACTCGCTTCTGTAGCTTTAGGATTTTTTGTAAATATGATTTACATGCCTGTCCCCAAAGAATCAATCCATATGATAAATAAGGATAAATTAATGATTGGTAAATGTTCAGTATTGAAGTAAAGTATTGACATTATTATGCTAATATTTGTATAGACGTCGCTGGGACTGTTTGCTTCTTTGGAGGTATTTGCTTATATGTCTACGAATTAACAACGGAACGTTACTAACATAAATAGAACTGTATATTTTAATCATCGCTATGTCCCTTACGAAAATTTCCTATAGGAAATTCGGACTATTTTCCTATAGGAATTCCTTTAAAAATTCCTATAGGAATTCCTATAAAAAATCCTATAGGAATTTTTATAGGAAATTGTAATAGTTCCTCTATGGGCATTTGTGAAAATTATAGGATCTTTTGGTATAACAAATTCAGCTGTTAAACAACATGGTTCAATCAAATAATTACAAATAAATGTTAATAATCATTATTTAGTTTTTATTGCAGTAATGAAAATGGGTACATGCAACTGCAAAAATACAATAGAACACTACAAATATAAATGGTTTGATTTTTTCTAAATAAATGTGATTGCCCAGGTTAATATAGTCTTGAGAAAGACTGATGTTGGTTACTTCCATCAACATCAACCTTTTCAAGACTATACACACTAACCTAAAGAATCACATTTCACAAATACCTATTGACATTCTAAGGTTTAAACCATTCACTTTATCTATACAGTCGTTGGCATCTAAGCATGTACACCGCCAGTCAAAACATGTTTTATGTCAACCTCAAAGTTAAATGTTTACCTTGGGAACGTATTAGGTTTTCATTCGATACATTTGAACCAATACATTATTGTCACATGAATGTGTCCTTAGCCAATCACATCTCGCCAATCCCACTGTGTTGATTTCAAAACGGTTAACTTTGGCTTAAATTTAGAACATGTTTTGACGGGTGGTGTACACGCTTAGGTGCCAATGACTGTATAATTTACAATGACAGAAATAAGTTATAAATAAAATGTATATAATTTACAAGGTCAATAATCATAAAGTTCTTAATATACAGTGTATGTATAAAAACTACTGGTACTAGAAGTGGTGACATAGAAGAAAATCCCGGCCCGGTGAGCACGAATAAAAAGTCGACTGCACCTAGATGTAATGAGTGTGAGAAGGCTGTAGCCAAAAACCAAAAGCGATGTGTATGCATTCAGTGCTTCGATTTTATACATGTAAAGTGCGCAAGAATATTTAACATTAAAGAAATCTCTGCTGCGATTCCCATGAAATGGACATGCCATAGATGTATAGGAAGTTCACTTCCCTTCTACATGGATACGATATCTGATGGCGAACCGGAATACGACAATGGCACTGATGACATCGTCACTCAAAATTTACATCTAGACGCTCTCACCGAAAGGGAGGCACAGTTAAAAGTAATGCATATCAACACTCAAAGCATGGTGTCTACGTTTGATAATCTATTGATCACTGTAAAGGAGTACCCGTTCGATATCATTGCCATGAGTGAAACGTGGTTGAAGGACAATAACTTACTCCTCCAGTATGTAACGATACCCGGATATTGTCATGCTTTTCGAAATCGAGAGAAATCAAAGGGAGGCGGGGTTGGGGTATAGACACCCCCAAATGGAGCATCTTTGGATTGAAGTTCCCGGTCGAAACAAAAACAGTCAGCTTTTAATTGGAACGATTTATCGATCAGAGAGTCGGATGAATTACCAGGATTGGTTGCATGCATTTGATGCTCTTCTAGGTGATCTCACAATTTCATGGGACGGATTGCTAATGATCACTGGTGATTTTAACGTAAACCTGCTTAAACATGACCTGGCAATGACAAAACAGTATACAGACATTCTGGACTCATTTAACCTAAAACAACATGTAACAAAGCCAACGAGAACAACAAAATCATCCGCTACTCTCATTGATCATATTATAACAAATATACCTCAATGCGAGATGACATCCAAATGGCCATGAAGCGGGGCGAGATAACACTTTCTGTTATGGCTGACTTTTCGAAGGCTTTCGACACGGTAGCTCATAAAACGGTACTATTGAAACTTCACTCTCAAGGTTTTTCTAAAGATTCTCTCCGATGGATAATGCATTATTTAACTGGAAGGCGGCAATTTGTCCAAATTGATGACCATGTATCGGAAAAAATTAATGTTACATCTGGCGTGCCACAAGGATCGATTTTAGGTCCCGTGCTGTTAAATCTCTACGTAAATGATCTAGCTGTGAAATTGCCTGAAGAAGTAAAATGTCACCAATATGCTGACGACACCACTATGTATGCTCATTGCAAACCGGCAAAGCTCAACATTGTCAATCTGAGATGCAGACAGCATTGAATACGTTGGATTCCTGGTCTACAGAGTCCAACCTGACACTAAATCCTTCCAAAACGAAAGTTATGTTGTTTTCAACGCAGCAAATGTCACATGTCCACAAACTGGAAAACAGCGACATTGCACTTAATTGCAACGGAATTGATCTTGAGAGAGTATATTCTTTCAAATTATTAGGCACTCAAATGAATGAACATTTGTCGTGGACAGAACACGTAAAGAAAACGATATCTTCATGTTATTCAATCCTTGCAATATTACAAAAACTAAAACACCTTGCGCCGTTTCATGTGAAAAAGCAACTTGCTGAATGCCTCGTTCTTTCGAGACTGGACTACAATAGCTGTGTTGTGGAGCCTATTCCAGCATATTTAATTAAACGTTTATCCCGGGTGCAATTATCTGCCGCAGCTTTTGTGACTAATCACTATGCCAAAGAGATTGATTTACTAAAACTTGGCTGGCTACCCTTAATAGAACGTCGTGAATACCATTTGCTGAAATTAGCCCACAAAGCCCTGCATAGTTCAAAATGGCCATCTTATCTTCCATTGGAACGTTATATTCCATCAAGAACACTTAGATCATCATCTGATGGAATTCAACTGGTAGTACCAAGACATTAGGAACTGTATAAATCACGTACAGTTTTCCAGACTTTTAAAAACTCATTTAATTAGTTCAGCGAAAGAAAGACATAATCTAACATAATACTTATATATATATTTTATTCTTCTTTGTAATTTTAATAGTATATAATCTCAAAATTTTATCTTTTATCTGTAAGCATATCGTATATATTTAAGTTATAGTTAATTTGTATTACTTATACTTAATTGTTAATATATGTAATTTTTGCGGATGAAGAGCCACTAGTTGGAATGCCGTAATAAATCGTTATTATTATTATTATTATTATTTAATAATGTTCACTTAGGTTTTTGCACTTTACAACACTTAATAACATTATTTATTTTTGTTGTCATGTGCTGGCGAATCATGCTTGATGGGCAACCATACTTTTTTTATGCATAAGCTGTAGGAAAAAGCAAATGGAAATATATTTTAAAAGGTTGCATAATTTCTATTACAGAATCATCCGCATAGAAATTACATGAATAGAACATTTATCAAGATAAAGTTTCTATTCAAAGTTGTATAAGTTATATTAAAATAAGGCCAAAAACCTGGGTTTCTGCCCCAATCTAGTTTTTTCCATTGAAATGCAGCCAGCAACTTTAGTTTTGTGGCTTCGCATAACTTGATTGTTTGTCCATACAAAAAAGTTTAGATTAAAAATAAGAAACCCAACCTACCCTACCTAAGTTTTTGCAACATGTAATAGGAAACTAAGCTAAAAATGCTAGACTAACCATGTTACATGTATGTGGTTCTACATCTATATCCAAAATACATCATTCAGCATTTAGGATACTACATGACATATTTAGAATGTTGGTATTTTCAAAGTGTACTTAACAACAATCCAATCAGCAATGACACAAGGGAACATCAGTGGAATCATCTTGGAGATCAACAATCCTTTTCTTTCGTTGAGAAGTTGGCTTTCGCATCATCACTCAATGTGTACCAGTCCAGTCCTTTAAAATGAGAAAATTAGTTCAACAATTTGTTAACTATAATATTTAATTAAATCAAATATTTAAAGGTATACATTAACCACTTTGCAACAAAACTCAAAATTTCAATTTATAAGCTAAAATTTTGATTTTGTTGTGATTTTTCTATATAGTCAATCCATTTAACCCATTGATGCCTACAATAGGGTGTCTGAGGAATCATGTGCTGATAAACATAGTAAAACAATAAAGGGGACATTTTTGGCTGGCTCAGGCAGGAATGGGTAATAATCATTTGACTCAATACCATTGCTACCTCCCCTTTAGAGAGTAAAATCATGTGGAGTGTAAATTAATGTCAATACATGTATTAAACATTATATACAAAGTATATTTAGGACTTAATCTTCCATCATATACTGTATCATAAATGGGTTCTCAGTAATGACCTACTAGCTGACTAGCTTCCCAGGGTCAAGAGTAAGATTCCCTCCAGAGGTCACATACATACTCACACATTCCTCCTAAGTACAAGATTGCAGTTACCGAACAAACAATTTGGACAGAAAATTCTACTTTCCTAGCAGAATTCTTGTAATTTTGAAGACAATTAGAATATAGGGATGTTCAGTAAGGTATAAGGAATATGCAGTATCTGTATATCACTAAAATTATACCAAATGAATATTATTAGTTTTATATCAGTTTGTCTTATTAATCAAACTGGTTAACTTTCTAAAATATCCAGATGTGTGATCTGTGTTTTTAGCATATATATCAAATGCTGTCCACTCTCGTCAACTATTCACTCCGAAATTTCGAGTTCATAATTTAATTGTTAAATATATATATATATATATATATATATATATATATATCAAAATTTCTGGGTGAATACAGTTGACGAGAGTGGACAGCATTTGCAATAGTACACTAGTAAGTTTCTACTATATATATACAGTATATGACATACAGTTAGACCAATATATGACCTTAATTAGTATTTTGAGATATCAACATAGGAATAGATCATTATGTCATTACTCAATAAATAAACTACTAGTATATGAATTAAGCTTATTTAAGGATTTTACTTACCAATATAAACAGCAAGTTGAATTGAATGGTTGAACACAACTGAACAAGGTAACTCTACCCTATGCACAAGAAAACAAGAGAAAATAATACATGAAATGAATAAGCAAACAAACAAACAAACGAACGAACGAACAAACAAACAAACAAACAAACAAACACACAAAACATACTGTTAGTCTGTTAACAACAATTTAATATTTCATAATGATGATGAATTCTGCCAGTGATTCAGTGAAAATACGCTAATCACAAATAACTTTTACCTCAAAATCTCAATGCTTTAGTTTTACATAAGATAATCCTTATCATGAAAGCAACGGTGGCTAAAGAATGGCAAAAAAGGTAGAATGATTTGAGAGTTTGTTAGGAACCACAATTGACTAAATTGAGAAGAGATTCCAACCACCATGTTCACGAGTCAAAACTAGATGATGACTTAATACCAAACATTGACTTCAACTACAGTAACTTCAGGATAAAATGGTTTGTACTGGACAATGAAACAGGAAATTTGACAACGAGAGCCAGAGAAAATTTCACATTACAATAAGTAGGACAATAGAAAACAAACGATAAATACTCAATCTCTTACCTTGCTCGTAGCCTCGTGCGAGAGAAGCTTCTAGGACTTTCTTGGTTCAACTGGATTTTCATGGCTTTTAGTTAAATCTTTCCGTAAGGAACATGTTACTTCAGTGAAGACTGTCTGCCTGATCTCTTCGCAAACAAAAAGTATTTTATTACCAAAAGTTTCCATAGCTTGAATCTCAAAAGCCAAAAACACCATCACAAATGAATTTCAAACGTGGCGCGCTGAGATGAGAATCGAAAATAAAATGACGCTATCCCAAGTATCAATGCGCGCTCGCTATCTGCGCGGTTTCGTGGCTGCATGCGCCTGGGTACGACACTGGGTTCTTTCTGAATTCTGATTTGCTATTCTGTTTCAAAATTACACTCGCATATTAATTCAGAATTATGGCAATGGTCTGATACTGCAGAATGCGGTTGAGTGTTTAATGATGTCATGAGATACAGATAGTTGCAACGGTTGATTGAACATGTTGTCAAGTGAAATTTCGAACGTTGCTATGTGATCCAAGTGTAGGTGCAGTTTTGGCTTGTTGTCGAAACTTTGGATATGAACTTTTTGTTTGTAATATTCTCCTTATCTTGCTCTTTGGGAGTTCATATAGGCAAACCCCTTAGACAGTAAAATTATCTGGCATTAGCCAAAGCAAAAAATAGGCACGCGCTAGCGTGCATGTGTCTACTGCATATATCATCATGACATCATTATATCAACAAATGTTTTCATGAAATGACGATTATACTAACCCTTTCCCTAACCAAAGAAATTACTGAACAATAAAAGTAACCCTAATCCGAACCTTAACCCGAAAAGCAGAAAAAATAAATGACAAAATGGTGCCATGTCAGTTTGACAGATGGAAACTAGTATTTACCATAGTGGAACATAGTCATCGTAGCTAGAATCTTTGGGTCACATCTTCGGAACCAATCAAAGCCCTGAAAATCCCTGATTCGAGAACACTTCCGAATACTTCGGTAATGGCCGTTTGCTGTCATTTACTGTATTCGTGATATAAATGTTTTTCACAAAAATACTTTTTAGCGGTGAGTATTTTTAGGATTTTTAGGCTTAGTTTTTCTAAGTTAACCCTTTGTTGCATGACCCCTTTATCCTCGATGGATTTTGATGCCATTTGGTATTTGTTTGGGGTGCAATCGGAGGAAAAACAGTCAAATTTTGCCAACTTCTACTAACTAGGGTGGGGCCTGGTTACAATTGTAACCCCCATGCATGCCCAGAACACCAGTGGCAAAAAATAGAGGCGAATTGAATAAATGGTTTATTTGCCAAAACCAAACTATTTACAAAATAAAGAAAAATACAAGTTGGCGAGGAGACCTCAAGAGGCTAAAGCTTGTGTAAAGGTCACCTTGTTCACAGAATTAAAGTTCAAATAATTAGATATCTAAAGTAAATTGAAAAGAATTGTTTAAAAAATTGTTTGTGGACATGCTCGAAGGAATGAATTTTTGAGACCTCAAAAACCAAGTTTGTGCTAAGAGACCTCCTCCTCATTTACAACAGAATACAGTTTACCATAACAATTAACATTGTTAAACAGCTAGCTCTGATGTTATGACCATGTTCAACTATATTCAAATATAATAATTAAATAGGTAATCACATAATTGTTTCTCAAAAGAAGAGATAGTGGTTATAGCAGTAATATATAATGGTAAGGAATTAAAAATATAGAGGCAAAAACAACAAAGTTAAAAGCAAAATTAC
The DNA here is from genome assembly GCA_035771165.1 of Paragorgia papillata. Classification (NCBI taxonomy): domain Eukaryota; kingdom Metazoa; phylum Cnidaria; class Anthozoa; order Scleralcyonacea; family Coralliidae; genus Paragorgia; species Paragorgia papillata. The sequence goes on along the minus strand of JAWNZC010000194.1, from coordinate 143,549 downwards.
ATTATTTACAAACAGAACGAAAATAACAGAACAGTACTTAGCTATATTACATTGGTAGTTTCGGTATTTACATAGATATAGCGAAAATCTTAGTTTGTATCAACATAAGTAGCAATTTTTCGTTTAAAGCTTGAAAAGGATTTACTATCTCTTATGTTTGATGGTAGGGAATTCCATATTGAGGCGCCATCAAACATAAGACTTTTCATATTGTTTGTTCATGGTTGTGGCAAACACACTTTAGAAGAACTGTCACGAAGATTGTGACTTAAGACGTCTTGCCTGAAAATAAATAGTTTGTTCAGACATTCTGGCCCCATATTGTTTAATATCTTAAACATGATTTTAGCTTTTGCCTTTTCCCCATTTAAAGCAGTTTCTTGGCTTACTTCATTGGGTAAATCTGCTATAATACGAGCAGCCCTGTTGTGAAGTTTTGTAAACGTGTAGACTGGGTTTCACCAAACACATTCCAAACTTCACAACAGTAATTAAAGTATGGTTGTATTATAGCATTATATACTGATAAAAGTGTTTTCCTGTCAACAAATTATTTTATTCTTTTATATCTATCTGCGTTACTTTAAGTTTTTGGCTTGTATATTTTCTATAGCATGTTTATAACTTTGTTACATGCTGATATTTTTTATATGAATGTTGTGAAATACTTTTATTAAACTATGAAAGCAAATAAACAGACTCACCTTCTCCTCGTTCGTGCCGCCATCTTGGAAAAGCTTGATTCCGTTTCTATATATCTCCACGTAAATAGCGCCTGAGTCGCCTGACCGAACTCTTGGTTAGTGGCTCGATAAACAAAAAAGAATTAATACTTTATCGTGCACGGTTTTGAGCAAACGAACAAAATACGTTTGACGACCTCGACACCTCGTGAGCAAAACAAAATGGTGACCTTTCGGGCCAGTTTCGGCGAACTTTCGTCGCGTTCCGTTCGTTTGTGACGTAGTGATACAAGCAAACTCAACAGCTCATGGCATAGTGTGCTACTGCGCATGCGCAGTAGACAAAAAAAGGCAGGTGTAAGACAATTAGACCGTGTAAAATAATCTGGCCTTAATTAATTAATTATAGACAGAGTAAAATAGTGTGACAAGTACAGTGTAAAATAGCCTGGCATTAGAAAGTGTAAAATAATAAAATCATTTGTATTAGGTAGAACCGAACTAATGGCAATTTTTATCTTGATATGGAATTTCAGGTGTGTCTGAACTGCTTTTTGTATGGAAATAAAATTATTTTAGACCAACGACCAAAATGTTTGCTAATATTTATTTTGTAATTTGGCCAACACAAATTTTAATTCCTATAGGAAGCATATTTTCCTATAGGAATTCCTATTCAAATTCCTATAGGAAAATGTATTCCTATAGCACCCTATAGGAATTCCTATAGGAAGCATATTTTCCTATAGGAATTCCTATTGAAATTCCTATAGGAAAATTTATTCCTATAGCATCCTATAGGAATTCCTATAGGAAGCATATTTTCCTATAGGAATTCCTATTGAAATTCCTATAGGAAAATTTGTTCCTATAGGATCCTATAGGAATTCCTATAGGAATTACAAATTTCTATAGGAGCCTATAGGATTTTTTCGTAAGGGAAGCTTGTCAGGAACGGAGTTCTTGGGAATAAATATAAATACCTTTTGAAACATATGGGTTGTAGTTGTGATTTATACCTGTTACATGTTTATAGTAGTAGATGATAGATCTTGAAAACTAGATCTGAATCAATAAAACAAAATTAAGAGTGTATAAAGCCATAAAAACAAGACGCCTGTTTGTTGTCGTTTCAACGTTGAATCGCCGTCGGGAAAAAGTCGAAACGACGTCGATGATTCAACGTCGAAACGACGTCAATAATTCAACATCGATTCGATTTGCGTTTTCAACCTTCATTCGACGTTGTTTCGACGTCGGAGCGTGACGTCGTTTCAACGTCGATAATTCAACGTCGAAACCACGTCAATAATCCAACGTCGAAACGACATCGATATTCCAACGTCGATTCGATTTGCGTTTTCAACTTTCATTCGACGTTGTTTCGACGTCGGAGAGTGACGTCGTTTCAACGTCGAATCGACGTCGTTTTGCCGGCTGGGTAGTAATTACCTTTTCATTTATACACTTTATCCTACTACCAGTTAACACTTGTGGGACATGTAACCATACAGAGCATGCGTACAAGAAACTCTAACAAAATAGACGTTCTTTACAAGGAACTAAAGAGAAATTAGTAGACACACTTTATATTTTTATCCTAAATCTTGTCTAGAGGAATATAGTGCGTTTCGAACATTCTAAATGACAGAATCTGGTGAGATAACTTAACTCGAATATTATCTGAATAAGCTATGAATATTATATTAGGGTTAGAACCTAACAGAATAAATCATCCTAGAATCATTCCTAACTAAACCCTCGTTTATAAGTGAAGGAAGATAGAACAAAGAATCACTTTGAGAAGCTGAACTTAAGATATGTACGAATCAATCCCAAAAGCCGTGAGCTCAGAAAAAACGTATTGGCACATAGCAATGAAAAGCTTATATATGAATATTATATTAGATATTTGGTTCGCTTTTGAATATTATATTAGATATTTGGTTCGCTTTTGTGATGTTTATACGTATAGGAACCGTATGAAGTTAAAAAGAGTCGCCTTGAATGGTAGCGATTCGTTATTGTAAACTTAGAAGAACATTATTCGACAGCATCGTCGACCAAGCACTTTGAAAAATTACAGAGCTTGGTTAAATAATTCGTCGCTATGATTTAGTATGTTATAAGATTCTGCAGAACACAAAAGGGAAAAGTCATTAAAGTTACTAATGGCTAAAACATAACCGGATTTGCATATAAGTTGAATATTTCATTCATTTTAGGGGGTGATCATGAGCTTTGGGGGATAATAAGGGGCATGAAGAAGTATAATGCATGGGCAAGTTTAGGCGAGGCGTTGGTGTAACCATGGAGAATGTACAGCGTCGCGTCGTCTCATAACGCAGAATTCAAAGTATTCAGTTTAAAATATTTATTTATTGGTCCAAAAAATCAAAGCATAGTCGAAAGTTTTGTCGTATTTGAAGAAAACGCAGTTAATCAACCTGTTGGAGACAGTCCTGTTGTTAGTTTGGCAAGCGAAGAGTGTGTAAATGATTCTAGCTTCCCCCCTAACCTTAGCTGGATAGAGTAAATGATGCCCTGAATGAAGAAACCGTCCGGTAAACTGTTTGAAAGACATTGAAACACTTTCTTCAGAGGGGTTTGCCAGAATATAAACTGTCAGGGGTTAAACGGCTGACTCGGCTATTTTATTAGCGTCGTCAAGCAGCCTGTTAACTAATGTTGCTAAGGAGGAATTACTTCGAGAATCCATAAGAAGAGCAATTTTGAACGCATCAAAATACAAACGAAACATTATTAGCCTAAGGGATGACTGAGTACGCACACAGAGAATAATTGCAGCCTAATTAAGTTTGACAAGCAAAACGCCTAAGTTGAACAACTTTTACACATCTATGAAATGTTTTCAGGCATTTGGTTTAGTTATTAATTTTCTAGCTTAATTTACAGAGAAAGCGATAGAGAATTGGATAAAGAATTGGTTCAAAAGGATTGCGCGAATACTACCGCGTCGGAAAGACACACCGCAACAACTAAACCTTTGTTGACAACAAGCAGTAACCATTGATTACTAATACTTAGATTGAGGAGATGTCTTCGAATGTCCAAAACCGTTGTGTAAACACGGAACGGTTTGCCGTACTCGTAAAGTCAATCGAGAAGTCGCGAGTATGAGGAATTGAATCGAGAAACTGTAAGAACGTAAGGTACAGACGAAATATTATTTGTCTATAGAATGGCTGAGTGCAATGTTTAAGTCCATGTACACTATTGGTGTTAATGACTCATTAGCAATTTAAACAAAAGAACGTGTCTGGGCGAGTTTGGGCGACGTCAGAGCTTAGACAAAGAAATCCTAATTAATATGCATATTCACGGCGTCGGTTTTCTCGGCGTATCATTTGCTTGCTATTTGCTGTTGGAGTAAGACTGCAGAGATGGAGGGTTTATATGAAAAATTGTTTTCAATGTTTGAAGCTATTTACAATGAAACTTTGTGGGAGGAATATTCGAAGCTTTGTCATGAAAAGTGCGACGGTTGTAGGACTAACCATCCTAGTCAAAAACAACATAGCTGCCTAACAGATGATGAGCAATGGAGATAGTGCTACGAAGAGACCAGGATAAACGTCGACGAACGTATCTGGATAGAGTTCAACGAAGCGATGCAGGCGTTGAAATTACGAAACCAAAGAGACAATAATAAATACTCTCAAGACGCTACAGAGACAATGGTTGAGCCGGTGGAAATTGACGACTCGCCAAATATTCTTTCTATATCTGTTCTGTTTAGCTGTCCATTAAAGTATCTGTACCAAGTAAAAGACACTGGTGTAAAATTTACGAGTACGATAAAGAATCCTCGGGAGGCTTACGAGGAGTATCTTCTTGAAAAGTCTAGAAACTTAACGACGAAAAGCAATCTGAACTAATGCTATATGTGTTATGAGAACATTATCGAGTTAATCCAAAGTTAAATTATGTTTTAGGTTAAATAACATTTTTTGGACTATTTAGTGTGTAAGAAAGATGTGTAATTTTATATGTGTGTAATTTTTTCTGAAGAAAAGTTAATAAAGACATATGAGCAACATTATAATAGTTCTTTGTAGTTTATTTTTATATTATAACAAATTACAGTGTACATATTGACAGCTAATTATTTACATAAACAAATGTTTTTAAATAAACTGTCCTGCGTTTACGGTTTCTTCTAGCGCACCCACTTCTTATAGATATCGTTTGTTTCTCTGTTTTCAAAGCACTGCTCGCTCTTTATAGGGAATTTTGATATTTTCCGTTTTTTGTGTTGTTTATTATTTACTGACTCCCCCTGCTGCTCTCTTAAATAATTATTGAAGTTTGTTGCCATTTCCTCTTATCTCCTTATAATGCTTTTCAAAGTTTTCTCCATATTTAGTTCTGTGCTATCTGCGATAGTTTCTTTACTCTGTAAAGGTACACATATTCCAATTTTACTCCATTTTAGCCATTTAGCGCGTTCTTTGTTATCCATGTGATGTACTTGATCAAGATGATTTGCTAGCCTTGCAAGATTAGTGCTTCCGCAACCTAAGACAGGACAGTTTCTACGTGTGCGACCCATGTTTAGTTGTTTACTCGAACAATGACAGAAAGCATTTGACATTTTTTGGCATGTTGGATGCTTTTATTAGGCCCGTTTAGGCCCTATTTGGCCCGTTCAAAGATACCCCCATCACCCTGGGGCACCCCCAAAGATACTACCAATACCCCGGGGGTGCCCCCAAAGATATCCCCACCACCCGCGGTAACTTATACATCTAACCTGTACCAAAGGAATATCAGAAAGACATATACATTATTTGTAAATATTTTATTGAACTTCAGCATAGTACAGAAGATAATGTTTCAACGATTCAACAGTAACTTTACTTCTTATAATTGGTGTCATTCCAATACTATGGTGTTTAGATTGATTGTAGGAGTACACTAGTTTTTGTAATACTGGTTTCTTTCATTTGACAAAATCTAAACATAAATAATCACGAACATTTTTTGTTAGGACAACGTAACTAGCGTTGAGAGAGATGGTACGATGGTCTTTGCTTTGATGAAACAAAATTTTGCACAATATAAATCACGCTGAGATTACCATGATGGGATTTCTTCACGAACAGTTTGGCTATAATCTCATCTTTTTCACCCATCATGTCATCAATGACAAATAGATTTCTTATTGGGGGATTAATACTATCCAATATAGATTTGGCTAAACATTGCACAAACTGAATTCCAGGAATAAGAAGTTCCATTTTAGCAAACGTGTCTTGGTAATATTTTCTGGGACAGGGTCGATCATTATTTGGGATAAATGAGTAACTCATGAGTAACTCCCACAGGACGAAAAACGAGCTTTAAGACACATTTAAGGAGGCGTAAATTTGGTTAAACCTGTTTAGCTGATTTAAGCCTGATTTAAATCTGGCTTAAATTTGTTCAGAGGTTTACACAACATTTAAGCTCGTGTAAATTTGCTTAAATGTGAATTACAAATTTAAGCGCAGTTAAAGTTACCTTAAACCTGGTGTGATGTATTAACAAGTTTTCGTGTTTAAAAACTTTTTTCCAACAGAAATAACTTATATTTAAATACATCATGTTGTCAAAATGCCCTCTGATGCACCCTTGTTAACATGGTTGCCGGTTTATATTGCTTCAACAATGTTATTCGCGTTCATACATTACGTTATAATTAAACTTAGCATTCGTGAATTTTCTCAGAATTTGCGGGAGACATTCGTGGGATTTATAATACAACTAAACTATATTTAGTATAGAATATAAACTAGCCAGTTAATTCAAACAACTACAAATTTCTGTTAAAAGCAATTCTATTTACTTCAGTAGCTCTCCACAATAACAGTTCAAACAAAATAATTGGAGTATCTAATAAGGACGTCTTGCCAATATTTTGCAAACTCAGCAATGGCAATATTTATGTAATAATGGATAAAGTATCCAATGATACTGTATATTAGGAAGTGTGTTCCGGTCTTTAGTAAATAAACGGTTCGATCTCAACAATACTTTGTTAAGTGCAATAAAAATTGCACTGTGCTGCACAGGCAGCGTTGAAAGAACAATCGAAATATAGTAAGGTTTGATATACTGCTGAAACAGAGAACGTTAGGAGTCTAACGTTTCGAGCGAAGGCCTTTTGTCACAAGTGGATACTGGAGATCCTGGATCTTGATCTTCCATCAGAAATTAGGCACGACAGTCTATGCAGTTACTTTGTTCTAATTAAAGCGCTAAGCTGATAGTACTTTACGTGTCACAGGACAGGCCATAAAGTATGTGTTGCTGTTCGTTTTCGTTTTCCCTGCGACTACTTTACAGTGGATTCTTTGCACAGGAAGGTAAGTCACAGCTTCACCAGTTTCATAATGGCCATCTTTCCGCAACTGTCGGGAAGAAGTTGAAGACTGTGCGAGCTTATTCCATTGGACAATAGCAAACACAAATGTTGACATTTCACCATCTCTTCTTACAGAGAGTTTATGGCTAATGTAGTGACTGACAACAGCTGGGCGCATAGGTGCATTTTTTGGGTCAATTTCACCGTCCGTATTTATCCAAGCAGCTATTACACGTGCAGACTTTTGTCCTCGACGTTCAGACGTTGAGCCGAATTTTTGGTCACCAATATGTAAATGTTTGTATTTTCAAATTAGATGTGACAGCATGTCTTCCGAAAAGTTAATTTCAGGGAACATTAGATTGTACAATTGACACAGAAAGTGCTTATCTTCCTGATCCAGAGCATCTTCCATAAATTCCTGGGAAAGTTTAATGACAGTAGTGTCTTCCCAGGAAATTTCTCGGATATCCTTTGTAGACGAATTGTAGTACAATGTGACAGGTCGTTGATGTACACAATGGGCTTGCTCCTTTGCATCATTTCTACAAAAGAGCTCTTCAAATTCGTCCTTGTACGTTGCCATTCTTGGGATGTACATGTGCATTTGTAATAAACTTTCTCATGTATTGGATTTCCACTGACCGGTTGTTGGTTACGTTCAATGCCATCTCCCCGTTATACTTCTCGAAAGAGAAAAGCCAGAAAGCATAAAGAGGACCAAAGTCTAACAGCGAATCTTTGATGTGACAGCAGAGGTGCATGTTCGGTGTAACCGCTAGTTTGCCATAGAGATGTTGAAAGCCTTTGCAAAAGTTCAATAATAAGGCATCAGCTTCCATTATGTTGACTTTCGTTATGACAGGTTGGCATAATATCCTCAATGCCAGAACAAATCTTTCCCAAATTGCCAAGTGACTCTCTGGTAAAATACCAGAAAGAACAAACATTGAATGTATGTTAGTCCAATTTTTCCATTCCTGGGCAGTAAAAGTACCGTAATTTGAAGAGATTTTGGACCCAACTCTACCAACATCAGTTGAAATGTTCATGTCTTTAATTTTCTTATCGATATCTGCCAGTTGTGCTTTGGAAAAAATGTTCTCCTTCCATATTTTCCATGTCTTCTTAGCTATCCCAAGAAACAAGTTGTGCATCGGATCGATCACATGAAAGTGAACCGAGTCAAAATAGTCGAGGTTTATTAGCACGCTGTAATGAATTCCGTGCTTTTTAGAAAGCTCGTCAAACCTTCTTACAGGTTGCCTCCTTCAACTGTCTTGAGTGTCTGTTGTGCGCACTGTGTGTACGTTTTTGCCAAGTTTGACGTTCAAAACCTGAATAGTCTTTTTTCTCTCCAAATCCTCCAGGAAAACTTTTCCTGCATTTCGAACATCCCTTGTTGGCTGCATGGCTTTTAAAGCCACATGCTTTTCTAGCGGCAGGAATATCTGCAGCAACACATAACAAAGCAGCAACGAACTTTAGTGTTACGGGAGTCAAGCTGCTTGCTAGTGGCACACCCCTCAAGAGGGCTTTAAACTCGCCCACCACAGGTTCGAGAAATGTGTTCAAACCAGCTATTATGACGAGTAACTCTCTCAGGAATATTTAATCAATATTACAGTTGATAACTTGAAGGAACTGATAAAAGAAACATAACAACCACTCCAACCCATTATCACTAATATGACATACCAACTGCCAGTAAGTAAGAAAAAAGCACAACCACTGGATTATGGCTGACACTTTCTGTACTTTTGACAGAGGTTTCTGTGGTGTAGGTAATGGTTTTCCCTCAAGATCATGCACCATCTCTTCAAGCAAGACCCCATCCCAGTGACTTGGTTTCTCACCAGTTTCATTATCTGTTTCACTTTCACTCCTACCACCACCAACATCACTTTCTCTTTCAGCTTCACTATCATCCCTTTCCACTGGCACTGTCGTTGTCTCCTAAAATATAATAACATTTGTGAATTATCGTGACTGTTGTTTAAGTAATAGATACAATATGAGCGGCCGAACTGTATGGGATTTACAATGGCGAGCCGAAAATATTCAGAGTTTATATCATGAATACTTTGTTTAGCAGTCGTAGAAAAGGCAAAAACAAATCATTTAAACAAGGAAAAAGCTCAATTTGAGCGAATGGGTCCTAATTACAGTAGTATGCTGTAAATCAGATACAGTGTTGATGTTTTATTAATCAATGCTATATCCGATTTACAACACCTGTTTAAACATTCATTTCTTTTGAATTTTCTTCATGAATTATTGATGAATATTTTAATTCCACCTACACAGCTGTGATGGGCTGCGGTTGAAATTTGAATTTTTCATTAATATCCACTAGGTTTCTAAATTAATTGGTATCCCTCTTTGAAATCTGTTATCCAAAAATAACTTCATGTTCCCAGCCGGCACACGACGTCGGATCGACGTCGAAATTTAGTCGATATTCGGTCGGTCGGCACACGACGTCGGATCGACGTCGAAATTTAGTCGATATTCGGTCGGTCGGTACACGACGTCGGATCGACGTCGATATTTAGTCGATATTCGTCGACTAAATATTACGTCGTAATCCGACCTGATTTCGACGTCAATTCAACGGTTATAAACCGTAGGTCAGATTTCGGTCGAAATATCGACGTCGATGAATCGACCTTGTTTCGATGTCGAATAATCATCGGCAGATATTGTTATTTTGATGAAGTGAATTCAGTTTGAACTATTTCATTGACAATCTTTAACCTTTTTTTGCTTCTATTGGACCCATAATAAATGAGTAGAAATTATTTGTGTATACCCTTTTATGAATTCGCTGCATTATTAAAATCTGACCACTAATTTATATTTATTGTGTTGTTAATAGTGTGTCTTTTAGGGCCCGTCTAGACTTTCCCTGCAGAGAAGCCGGTCCCTCCACCCAAAAAGAAAATTAATTTAACTATTAAAACTATAGAGCTGAATTCTAAAGAATTATTTAAATTTCAGGAATTTTTCATGAAACTTTTAATCTCAAAATACTACCATTTGCAAGTTATACCGTTAGCCGTTAACGTTTTTACGCGTTTGTTTATGTTTCAAACGTGCGAGTTTAACTGGAAAAACTTGACACTTGAACCATAGCCATATGTTTTGACAGGTTTTTGGCGACCGCGATTTCATGCATCTAGTGTTTCTGAGAGTGGGAAGCGTCCAAACATTCGTTGATAAACGCGCACGTTTGAAACGTAAACAAACGCGAAAAAACGCTAACGCAAACGGTAGCTTGCAAATGGTAGTAAATGCAAGTATGCAACGAATTAACTGTAATGCAATACGCACATTGATGCCACATAAGTGGACAAGTCGTGTATAATATGAAGTCATATATCTTTTCATATCTGGGACACGCACGGCGGAAATTGGCGAACTGGAATTCGAAAATGGTCATTAATTATTTCTTTATTCCAGGAAGAAATAATCTGAATCAATTTTGTACTGTCCGGCCAAGCGGACCCCTTGATTTCTTCCGGGGATCACTTATTTCATCCGGTCCGAGGTTAACTCGAGCCCACTCCCCTCCCCCCCCCCCACACACACACACCCTCTTGGAGGTGCTGTGTGTGCACGCAGCACCGCTATACATTTAATAAACTAGACTATATATTTAATAAACTAGACTATATATTTAATATATATATATATATATATATATATATATATATATAATAGTTCAGCGCGCAGTCCGCAAAAACGCAGGCTCTGGGAGCGAGACTGGATGCTTTGACCCAGTCCCTCAACCAATTGCTCCAGTTAAATGCACAATGCATTGTTGTGGGAAATTAAGCAACCAGGATTGGAGGGAAAACGGAATAAACAACTGTCAACTGTGCAAGCACATTTTGGTGGTGGATTTGTCCATTTCACGCTAAATTTCTAACAAGGTTAGTGGGAAATACTGTTTACACGCCCTTTAGAGCTATTGTCCCGTATTTTCTACTAGGTTAACATTAATTATTAATGTATGATATAGTTTTACTTTGACTGAACTGAGTGTCCATGTCTCAGTACGAATATCGACAGCGATGGAGGAAAATTACGGCTGAAGTAAATATTCTTGCAGAGAGTAGTGGAAATAGTAGTGATGAAACTGAGCTAAGTTTTGTGGAGCACAGTAGTCCCGTTGATCAAGTGTCGATAGACAGTTTACTGTCCTCGACTGAAAAAGTATCTTCATCATCAGATTCGGAGTTACACTTAGTCGACCTAAATGAGGAATGTGTAGGCGCTGTAGCCGGCATAGATAACGACGGGGTGTCATCAATTTCTGAAGACCTGGCTTCATGGGCCACAAAAAACAACTGTCGTCGTGATGCTCTGAATGAACTTCTTGAAATTCTGAGGGGACATGGTCATGATAGCCTTCCTAAGGATGCCCGTACCCTACTGCAAACACCACGCCAAGTTTTGGCAATAAACAAATGTGGTGGACAGTATATTTATTTGGGGATTGCCAAGGGAATTATGAATGTGCTTTCAAATAATCCATCATTTTGCTCAGAAAACACAGATATTGAACTTGTTGTGAATATTGATGGTCTGCCACTATTCAAATCTTCATGTATCGAGATGTGGCCTATTCTATCTAGTTTCAATAGTCTTGGTGTCTTTGTTGTTGCTTTATTTTGTGGAAAGTCTAAGCCAGAGTCTGTTGATGAATATCTTAAAGATTTTATCGAAGAATTGATTAATTTAAAGGAGACAGGCATCATACATCAGGGGAAAAAATTTAACGTTGATGTTAAGTGTTTCTCCTGTGATGCCCCAGCACGAGCATTCCTAAAATGTATTGCCGGTCATTCTGGATATAACTCATGTGAAAGGTGCACAATTAAAGGCTCTTGGAGTGGCAGAGTTGTGTTTACATCTTGTGAAATGCAACCAAAGCGAGTAGTTGAAATTTTCAATGACTTTGGATACAAGGAGCATCAAAAGCTTGCGACACCATTAATAGATGCAGGTATCAACTGTATTGGAGGGTTCGCCCTAGATTACATGCACATGGTGTGCTTGGGGGTTGTGAAACGCATTCTACGCTTTTTAAAAGGTGGCCCGAAAGAATGCAGATTATCGTCTGGCCAGATCAACCAAATTTCCCAGAATCTCCTTGCTCTGAAGGGAAAAATGCCACAAGAATTTGCTCGTCAGCCTAGGTCATTGTCAGAGCTAGACAGGTGGAAGGCCACTGAATTTCGGCAATTTCTCCTTTATACAGGCCCATTGGTCCTCAAAGGTGTTGTAACAAGGGCAACTTATGGTCACTTCATGGCACTTAGTGTTGCACTTTCCATCTTGCTCAACTCTGATGTCAAAGTCAGAGAACACTATCTTGAATATGCAAATAAATTATTGGAATACTTTGTTGGAAATTGTTCTCATATATATGGAGAGACATTTAATGTGTACAATGTTCATGGACTCCTGCATCTGCATGAAGATGTTGAGAATCATAACACATCTTTGAATGAAATATCATGTTTTCAATTTGAAAACCTCATGCAGGTTTTGAAAAAACTTGTAAGAAATGCACGTAGTCCTGTTGTACAGGTTGCCAAGAGACAGGAAGAGTTACTAAATGTTACCTGCAGAACTAAATTGAAAGAAACATACACAGCTATTTCCACAAAATCCAAGGACAATTGTTTTTTGTTAAGCGATGGAAGGTTTGCGTTTGTTGTAGAGATTAGAGTTGATGAAATGCTGTTATGTGATGTAGTAAGTTGTCGTAGACTTGAGAACGTTTTCAAAGCGCCAACAGAATCCAAAAACTTCAATATTTGTTGGATTAGAAACTTAAATAGACACATTAAGAGAAGAATGGTGGAAAGAAGAGAGATAAAATGCAAAGTTGTATCTCTCCCCAATGGAGAAGGTCAAGCACTTTTTCCAATGCTGCACGAGATTGAACGACCATAGATGCTGCATGTAGATATTTTACTGGAATACCATTGTAAGCAAACTATCTCCATTTTCCTTTCAATTGCGCAGTTAACTAGTTCCACCAACAACCTAAAACTAGTAGGGAATAGGGATTCGTATAAAGTTGTCTGTATAATTTATTCCATCACATTTATCTGCTGAGAGGAGATAAAATATATGGCATACATTATACCCAGTAGTTAATAGCCACTAATTTAACAAATGATAGTGAACAATGTTTAAGCTGTAGTATCAACATACAAATTCTCCTTATTGGTTTCCAAACAATTTATAGTACCAGTTTGGAGTTGTTTTAAAAACATGCCAGTTTGTCTTTGGCGATCTCTTCCTTTATTTTCATTACCTCTATGGGGACGTCCATTTAGTATGTGCTGAAGGGGGATACTTAAAACATTTAGCACTTTTAAAAATACTCATATGAAAATAATGGTAAAGTTAGTCAACATTATTAGTTATTCAAGTCAATTTGTCTAATAAGGGTATGCCATTTTCATTCACTTCAGGAAATGGATGGATGGGCAAGAACTGTTTGGCTAGAAGGGGAATGCGAAGAAGAAGGAGTAATCCCACGTTGCTGGATCAAAGACGATGTTGTATTTTGGCCAAGTGGGGTAAATGTCTTGAGAGCTATGTCAGAAAGGCGACAACCAACAGATAAATGGCATAAATTCAAGCTTGTGAAAGTAAAAATGTCTTCCGGTAAGTAATATAATTCAGGAATTTAACTTTGTTATTATGATAGGTTAATGTACCACTAGGAACTAGGGTCTTCATCAATGCAGGGTTAGTAAAAAGGTACATCTATTGTTGTTCTGACGTACAGCAACTAATTTGTATAATTTGTTCTTTGTATACAAAGGTTAAGAGGGAGAGGCAGGGGAGGAATAAAAAATCATAAACTTTTTGTATATGTACTAAACGCATGACCCCTATTAACCATTGAAGCTGGTCAGTGGTCACCCATGGGGCATAAAGGGTTAATTACCTGGGGTGATCGATGTAAAGATAGAGTCTCTGTTTAATTTATACCATCGTTGAACCACTGATGACGTTATTTGAGCTATATACAGTATGTTAGGGCTAAGCTGGTATAGGGTGTGTCAAGATTAATATTGGCATATTATGTGCAATGATTGTGATCAGGAGTACATCGGTCAGACTAAACGTCAGATTGGCATGCGTTTGAAAGAACACCAAAGTTTTCTTTTCCAAAAAAGGAAAATTCCACCTTGTTGGAACAGGCATGCCAAACTAACCATGAGTTTGCATGGGAACATTCCAAAATTAACACTTCCTTCTATATTATTTGTAATATCACTAAAAAATTTCATATTTCTGTAATTTATTTAGTGGATAGACAGTTATGTGAAGAATACAATTTTACGACCGCTGAAGTAAGTGATGATGAGGATCATAATGAAACAATTGAAATTAAAAAGAAAAAATCCAACACAGGTACATAATGATCTGAACTGTAAGACATCATTTATAGTGGATAGAATTTTTTGTTGTTGTTGAAATGGCTTGGCTTCATATGAAATTACTGTAGATAATGAAAGAAGCACTTTCAATTATTGTCTTATAGAAAAGTGTCGCACTCCGTCACCACCTCCACAATTCAAAGGCCGATTTGAGAAAAGTAAAGGGGTATCCTTAACACCTTCATCTCTTAAATCCACTCCACCTTCAGATATGTTGTTATCAAGATCTAGGTCTCCAAAAAGAAGATCATGGTCATTGTCAAGCAATTCTTCATCCTCACAACAAGAGTGTTCGTCTTCTCAGGCAAGGAAGCGGGGCCGTAAAACTGAAAACAGATACAATAAAGAAACTCCAACTTGTAGAAAATCAAGATCCAGATCTCATTCAAAAGGAAGACGGTCTTCAAGTGAACAAAAACATTTCACAGAAAGCCAAACTCCAAAGGTCAAGAAAACAGAAAACACTGATAATTTCCCTATCCCAGAAGGAAGTAAGTACATGATACTGATGATAGTACAATTGTACTGTACCTGTTTAATACCTACATTAAAATTAGTATTATAACATAGATGTAATACAACGGTGTTTCTGATTGGCTACCGTGCGTGCTCCATAACTCGATGGAGCACGGTAATTTCAAACGTAATGAGAAATCTATTTTTAATCAGCGAAATAAATATTGTTTTCCATTGTTTTGTGTCTGATTATCTGTTATAAAATAAATAGTTCTTGGTTTGGCGTGCTCAATTGAGTTATGGATGCACTTGGGAAGCTGGAGAGCACTCAAAAATCTAGATAGATTCTTGGCTACCCCTCGACTAACTCTTACGCTTTTTTTGTGCTCTCCGAACTTCCCGCGTGCATCCATAACTCGATGGAGCACGCCAAACCATGAACCATGTCTTAAATATACAAGACAAGTTTTAAATCTCATATTTTATGCCTTAACTTAAATCTCGATAAAAGGTAATGAAACTTACGTGGTGTATTCACATACCCTTTGACTATCTTTTATGCAAGTTTGAGAATTTCGGCTAGATTCTATGCCGATTGCTCTGGTAACTCTTAAAAGAAGAACAAGCGTTGTCTTATCAAGATTTAAGGCATAAAATAGGAGGTTTAAAACTTCATATATCAATGCTTAAGTGGCTGACATTGTTATGACCGTGCCAAACCCATAAGGCCCTGAGAAAGAGTTTGCTGATCATGACACTGAACTGGCATGTCATTTATCTGGGCTACTGTGTGTAGAACAGAGCATTCTTAATTAGCACTATGAGTAAACCTTTTCAAGTAATGGAGATGAAAGCGAAGTATTTTTTAAACTTCCAAAGCTTCGAGGAGTGTACACTAAGTTTTCTAAGTGTAACAAAAGTAACAGAGTTTATAGACAACATTTATAGTTTAATAAAATTGTTTTAATAATAACAATTACAATTGTTTGTAAAAACAGCAGAAATAAGATAGTAAATGTGTCAGTGTTCAAAGGTTCAATGTGACACAACATAAACATTTTAAAATAAACAATAAAATAGTGTCGAAATCTAGTTACAGTGTAGAGGTGATAGATTGTCGACATTTTTCAACACATTAGTGTTCTTTCCATATGTGAAATGTAAGGGCTGTTGTGACAACAATGTACTGGATCAGTTATGGTTTTTGTAACCAAAACTATTGCAACAAAACCTTCATTTTGAATGTCACAATACAGTCATTCATACCATACAACACTATTTCCACTAGCCAAAAAATGCTCTTCCTTTCGATACAGTAGGCTTCACTACTTCCTCTAAACCAACGCACGCTGGTAAGATTTAAACTTCAAAGCGCAGATACATGTACGCCTGAGCATACATATTTAATAAAAAAATTCCTGTATTATTACACAGGGTTTCAGAAGAGAGTTCTTTTTCTTCTCACTGAAATCAGAGACAACATACAACAGCTTGGCAAGAAGTATGAATGTGCTGATTCAGATTACCATGTTCAGCAGATTGGAGAGCCTGAGGAGTTACAATCATTAGACAAGGAATTGTCTGATTCCACTGCAAGGAAAAATCAAATGGTAATGTGCATTGTAATGTGCATTTTAAATATGATAAAGTTACAACAAATTATATACTTCATGATTTTTTGTTCATGTCGACAAATTTCTGAGTTAATGTTGACCAATAGATCTTTTTTAGGAGTGGAAAAAAATGCAAAATTTGAAACTCAAAAGTGTGCATGAATATTTTGAAAGAGAATGAAACTGAATGTCATTCATAGAAAAACATTCAGGCCATCAATATAGTTAAATAAACAAAGTTTTTAGTGCTTTGTATGGCAACTACCATTGAACCTAATTTAATTTGAGGAAGATTCAGTTTTTTCAAAAGTAAAATACAAAAAACATTTCATGGAAAAATAATTTGGTCAGCAGATTCTTAAAAAATTAAATGTCTATTGATCACTTATACTCATGAGAAAAAATCCAAGGTCATCTACCTCGTTTATATTTAGATTGAGTTAAAATGTAATTTGGACCCATTTCCAAACATGACTGACATATATGGTACATGTATGTTGTATCCATAGCAAGTGCTGGATCACTTTATTTATTGACAACATTTGATGCCAAGCATGTTCTTCTATATCCTTCTCCTCCGAGAAATTAATTTACATTTTTGAGGCTCAAATTACCATTTCCCCATTCTCCAAGAAACCATATTGACTATTGAATAACCTTAAAGTCTTGTTTTATACTTGTGTATCAGTTAAATTTATTACAATTCTAATAGGTGTCAAGAGTGTCCAGAATTGGAGGTGTGTCATTGAAGGACAATGTTAGCAAAATAATGAATAGGTATGCAAATTCAGTTATTTTTCTGTTAGTAAAAATATTTTGATTTAAAAAATCTTGGAGTGGTTGCTGCAGTGGATTCTAAGTTGGAAAAGATTGGGTGAAAAGTGACATAAATTATTACTGATTATGGAATTCTTATTATGCCTAGGTTAATGACCAATGAGTTGATGAGCCAAATGAATTTAAGAGGAAATGGAGCCAAGATTGCTTTTGGAAAAACACAGCTCTATAAAATTATCATCGGTATGTTTTGACATGTGTTTTTATGTAAAGGTTATAATTTATACCGTTACCAAGGTGTATTTGGGATATATCAACCGGAGACAAAGCCTCAGTGTATATTTAACAGTTATACCATGAGCTCGAGTCGTATATGAGCTCATAGCCAACGAGGCGCTTCGCCGAGTTGGCTATTAGTTCGTAAACAACGAGAGCGAATGGTATAACTGTTTTATTATACAGCCAAGCACTTATTTATTTATTTATTTATTTACAAGCTTTGCCACGAGTGGCAGGGAAGTCCCACAGAGTGGTTGCTCCATTACGGGGTCCCTATATATAATACAAAATGAAATCTAATGGCCAACATCAAGGCGTAAATAGGTACTTCTAAGCTAAGACTAACAGCACATTTTAACAAGAAGACTAGATAGGGGACGGCACGAGTGACATTTTACACAGACGGTTTTAAAAGTTTGTGGAATTTTTACATCGTATACGAGTTCGGTTACATGTTGGTAGTATTTTAACAATTCGGATTTGAATTGGCCTATAGAGAGATTGGGACCTCGCAAAGGTGATGGCAAGCAGTTGAAAATTCTTGGAGCTCTACAATGAAAGCTATTCTGAAAAGTGAGAGTTTTCGCTTTAGGAATATTTAAAATAATTTCATTAGTTTGATTTGTACGCCTGGTTACACGACTGGATGATTTAACGGAGATGTAAGGGTCACTTGAATAAGCAATGCTTTGAAAAGGTATACCAAGTCCAGGTACTCGTGCCAGTATGACAGAGGTAGCAGTTCTGTTGTTAGGAGTTTATCCCTATAGGTGACGTCAGATCTAAATGGTAACGGCAGAATAAACTTGGTTGCGCGGCGCTGGACTCTTTCGATGTTAAGAATTAGTGATACAGATTGCAGAGACCAGACTTGTGAGCAGTATGCAAAATTACTTCTAACTAAAACTGTGTATAATGCAGTACGAACCCGCTGGTCATGGATATCAAGTGAAGATCTTCTTATAAAACCCATCATTTTGTTGGCTTTAGCGAGTGCTGCGGTTATATGCGAGTTCCACTTAAGATCAGGAGTAACCAGAACTCCAAGATCTTTCTGAACATCGGTGGTGTCAACTGTGGTGTCCATCAGATGGTAGCTTGACTGGATAGGTGTAATGTTCCTCGTCACTCTAAGGAGACCGCATTTGGATTGGTTAAGATCCATGCGCCATACTTTCCACCACTGGCATATCCTGTCAAGATCACGCTGGAGGCACTCCACGTCCTTTGTGTTTTTTTATGGCACGGTAACACTTAGTGTCATCAGCAAATAAAGCAACAGATGATGTGTTGGCTACTTTGGGGAGATCGTTCACATATATAAGAAACAGTAGAGGACCCAGAATTGAACCTTGGGGCACTCCAGATAGCACTCAGAGTGGTCGTGATGTTTGGCCAAGGACGGTGACTCTCTGGTAGCGATCTACTAGGTAGTTCTCAAACCATTTCAGCAAATTACCACAGAGACAAAATTACAGCGAAATGTTTGAAACAACAAACTTCCGGCATAGGCAACTAATACTTCCGCCATGCGTAATGATGCATTCACATAGAGTTTCTCGCTGAGCTGTTCGGTAAACAGCTTCGAAATTTGGTGTTTAACCGTTGTGGTGTCCCAGCTTCTTTTCTCTTATTTTTTTTTCCTCCCCTAATTATTTTATTTCTCATGTAGTTTTAACAAGCGAAGCTTAATAAATAAATAAATAAGTCAAAAGTTGTTTATATTAGCGTTGCTGTCGTGAAAAAGGTTTTGATTTCATGCAAAAATGAAACTGAAACACCTTCGGCAGTGAAACTAAATTACTTAGTTGGTTGTTTTCGAAAAAGAACTTGCTTTTTACTACTCCAAATGCTTATCTAAATCAAAAAAGTCTCTTTACTGGTGACCTCCCACGAAATGTGTGTTGTAAGCTTGATTTTAACCGTGAGTTTCTTTGCTTGTCAACAAATTAATATCAGCCCGTTAATTTAGTTGGGTTTTTGAAGTAAAATGACGTAATTTTTAGGTGAATTTTACCATTTAACATGCTACATTGTGTATTTTTGCCACGTGTAAGGACAGAGCTGCCACCCCCGCAACCTGTCAGCCCATTTTTCTAAAGCAAAGCCCAATAATAAAATAATACAAGCCAAAATTCAGACAAACAACCCAAAATAGAATCTCGAGGGATTCTTAAAGAGTCATTTTCTCTTGTGAAGAACGCAAAAAAAATTGTGCCCTTCGCTATTGTTTTCCAGTCTGTTTAATAACATCAAGATCTTTTTGAACTCCTTGAAATTTTTGCATAAAAAGCTTGGCGCAAGAATTGCGATACTAATACGAATCTGTGACGTCCAGTCGATCCAGATCAAAATTGACTAAAATCTGCCAAGTGGATGTAAAGATACATAAGTTTTTGTTGCCTTTACAAATAACGATCGTCTGATGATTATGTTGCTAGCTTCACGTTATAAAACTTGCGAATCGTCTGCCTAATCACGCGCTAAGTTCATGCAGGTACAGATACATGTAGAACTTAAACATACAGTTGTTTATTGAACGCCAAATCAAAATGCGAAGACAGTCTACAATCTCCAGTATACAGAATTTGTTATTGAGCTGACGTGCAAAACTGCTCGAGCGCCACTCGTGTAAAATAACAGACACGAACCAACAACACTCTACAAACCGATTCACAACATCGTCAACATGCCAAACCATATTAAAGTTGAATAGAAAGCTTTTAATATTTATTCGCACCTTCCGCTAGGCAGACAATAAATCCTTTCGTCCAGACCACATTTAATTAGCCATACAGCTAAGCCTAGAAAGTCGTTGTTTCGAGAAGAAAATTGATCGCTCCTTTGCATTTCTCCGCCATTATTGTATTCGCCAGTTGCAAACAAAACCACGCGTGCGCAGTGCTATTCTAATACATTCCGGGGGGAAACTTCTTTCATTCGATATAGGATTTTACGTCTTTCAAGAAATACTCATAGAATCATAGTCCATAGATAACATACAAACCTGTCTGTTATCGCTCTTTAGGACTTACGAGCTTTAAGCGACATAAATATTTGTTGTATATGAAAGACTGATACTAATGTTTCACATTTGCACTGGTTTTTCAACTACGACAAGTATATGTATGTCGTTAAACCTGGTAAGTTTACCCCCCGGAAAGTTAACACGCTGTATCGTGTGAATTTTCGCCACTCATCACAATACTGCAAAGTGAAACTTTGCACTAATAAAGGATAATTTTGCTTTGCACACATTCTCTGCTAGCTACGTACAACATTCTATGAACATTTTGAACATTTAGAGGGTGTGTGGTCAGGTAGACACAATGAAATAAAACTTAATTAAAAATAATATTTACAATATTAGTGCTATTAAAGTCCCAAGTAATATAAATTGGAACAATATTTTAGGAACACTTCTTTTGCCACAACAGTAATAATAATTATTATAAAAATACATGGCCTGGGGTGCTTTCCAATTGACAAGGTCTGACCGGTCAGTCCAGCCAGAATGGCTTGCTTTTGATTAGGATAAAATATTCCAGTCAGACCATCCCAGGCCTCAAACGTATTGTGTTCCATTTTACCAGACTGACTGGTCTAACCATGTAAATGGAAAGCCCTCCTGGTTAATCGATAGAACCGATTAATAATAACAATCTATCTCATTTGTGTTCTAGCTGTCATCAGATCTTGCAAAAGGTCAATTGTTGCAAGACAAGTTGCAAGAGAGCTGTTACACTGTACAATGCTTCAAAAATCTGTTTCCAATATTATTGCAAAAAGGTAGAACTTGATTCTACTTCACACAAAATACTTGCTGCAACCATAGTCCCTGGAATTAAAGTGTCTGGAAACGCGGCGTACTTCAAAGCGCACACTTTTTGTTCCCTCTCAATTCTGATCACGTGGGAAGAAGGGGCACGTTTCAGATGTTATCTGTTTAGCCACGCTCAGCAAAAGTACTGCCGGGCGCAAATTGTTCAACATTTGGACGTAGAG
The DNA here is from genome assembly GCA_035771165.1 of Paragorgia papillata. Taxonomy (NCBI): domain Eukaryota; kingdom Metazoa; phylum Cnidaria; class Anthozoa; order Scleralcyonacea; family Coralliidae; genus Paragorgia; species Paragorgia papillata. Next base: position 121,897 of record JAWNZC010000194.1, on the reverse strand, counting down.
CAATAATCGCGGAGAAAAAACACGAAAGGATAAGTCTATTAAGCATTCCATCTACGTCAGATGTTGCAAAGGCGTCTTGGCGAAGAGAAATAATAAATATTACGGTATTACAAAGGAACACGACGACACGTCGTTGTTGATATAAAAGATATTCGCATAAATAGACGAAGGCAACGTACGCATTTGTAATAGACATTTCCAACCAAGTGACATTGAAGTTAGTATATAAGTATATACACGCTACATTATATAATTTGGTTATCTGAATTTAATGATTTCCAGAGAAAGTTATACTTTATCCGATGATAGAATGACTTGACAGCTGGTTTTAAATAATAGTAGGCCTCGATCGCATTTGTTTGGTCTCACTTTATTTAATATTTCTCGATTATTTCTTACTTTAAATCGTTAAAAAAACCCAGATTGTGACTCAGAACTAGCCTGCCCTAAATGCAACAAGCAGTTGCGCATCACTTTGCCAAAACGGGTGCTAGAGCGGGAAATAAGTCTGTTATGTCATGCACCGTGCAAAGCTTCGGTCAGTAGGCATGGCCTTGGTAAACTGACTAAAGTCGAAAATACCGCTATCCATTCCAAGTGGTTAAAGGCAATATACCAGTTTTGTGAAGCGGAGAGAATCATTAAAACAAGTGGTCGAATTCGCTCAGATTGCATTAATAAAACTTCCATATATATGGGTTTCGCGACAAAATAATCCGCGGGTCGGGTGAGTTTGTTTACTTAACATGCTGCATTTCAATACAAATTTTAGACAACTACAGAGAAACCGGAACTGGAGCATCACAAAATTTGCCATAAAAACCCCATGCATGAGTCAAGTTAAGCACAGAGTGAAAATTCTGAATGATGCACGTACGCGTGCAGTAGTTGACAACAGAATTTTTACCTTTTGTCAAGTGTTGGAAAGACCCCAATGTTTCTCACAATGTAGAATGTTTATCTCAACACAAACACAGTCTAACAAAATTACAACCTACTTCTTTTCAATTCCTTCTTCAAGGATTAAAATACATCCTGATGGCTGAAATCTGTCACGATGTGCATGGTTAAAGAGTAATTTGATGGTTAGAGTCCATCAAATGAGGATTGCAGGGAAACGCTCAGGCAACCCAAACTTGATCTGTATGAGTTCAAGTACATTATAAATGCTAATGCCATTTCTATTCAAAGAAAAAATGTTTGCCAGTGATACAAGGAAATGTTTCAGGATGTCATAAAAAGGAAAAGCACTGATATCACTAATCTGCCATTAAAAGCCAGAAAGCATACTGTAGAGAAGTCTGTGATCACTGCACAGGATAATTTATTATGTATTACCAGTAAAATAATAACAAAGAGAACAATTGCATGGTATATAATCTTTAAATAGCATTTAATTGATGAAAAAGTTAAGACCACTCATTTTAATATGTACAGAAAATAATGATAACAAGTTTAAAAACACAAGATAGTTACTAATTACCAAAAGACAATATGCTTTGACAAAACTAATAATTTAAATCTCAGCAGGTCACAGTCGTCAGTCGACAACAGAAGTTTAATTAGAATTTTCCAACAACTTGGCTGAGCGCAAAATAAATAGCCATAGAATTGCTAATCGCTCGATTCCCCTTTTCGGTGCCTGTATATGTTTCTGATTTCGACAAGCTAGAAAGCGGTTAGTTATTGCGAATAAACACCCGACTGCAGAAAATTTTGTTTAGCCCCTTCAACAATGTTTGATGGTTTGACAACACCGCACATGTAAGGATGCCAGCTTGTGGTTGTCTTCTCCCGTTTCACAGCCTTTTACTAAGCTAACTGTGGTTCCTTCGAACATGTAAGGTCAAACCATCTTTCGATTTCATGTTTTGATGCACATAACACACAAAAAACACTTGGGGGTTCCTGCATCTGAAAATACAAAGAACCATTTCAGCCTTCGGTGTTCCCAATGTCCTGAGAGCAGCACTTATCGTATTATAAACATCGATAAAACACTTACCGCGCTGACAATAGTCTCCATTTGAGCTTCAATCTCCGCCGCATCCATCTCCAGTAAATTTAAATTTATCGCTAAGGTATCATCTCCAAAATCAAACTCATCATCGTCAATATTTCACTTGGAAAGCGCTCGCGCCTTGTTCTGTCGCCATATTGATAGCCTTGACCGTGCCCCTTCATGTCACGTGATACGCTTACCTCAATATGGGCAAAGCTTGCCGTGTTTTTCCTTTGAAGTACGCCGCGTTTCCAGACACTTAATTCCAGGGACTATGCTGCAACAAAACTGTGGTGAGACTTGATTATTGCAGGCTGCTGCAAGACAAGCTGCACAAAAACCCAAAAAACATTATATGGGACAACTGCAGTTTAGCTGACACCAACAAAACAAAAAGTGAGCCCACAGTAGCTCACCCAAATGTAACTCTTAGACCCTATTTCAGGTGGTCAGTAGTCACAGGTGTCCACTAAGCCCATTCTATTATCATGCATCTGAATGGATATGGCATATGCATGCTTTCTAATGTTTATTGATGACCAGATCAATAACAATCAATGCCATTCAGATTTTTTATCAATTAACTAATTAATGTATATCGATTGCCATTGAATTGTCAATGATTAATTTATGCCATGCATTGACTGACCAGGTTAAGTAGCACATGGAAATGTCCACGTTGGTAAGATATATTCCAGCTATTCTTCATAGACAGAGTACTAGCTGGCGTAATATAATTAATTTAACTACCTAAACAAATAACAAATGTATATAAAGCTTTATACATACCATTACCACACTGGCTGTCGCTGTCATTGCTTGATGACAATTCTTCAAACAGATCTCGCTTCCTTTTAGTCTGAAAGGCCAATTTCCTCTTCCTTTTGAGTTTCCTTTGCTCCTTCTTAAAGTTGCAGCTCTTTAAGTGACATCTTAAAGTGCTCTTGGACTGATAAATGGTATGGCAAGATTTGCACTCCTCAACCTTGGTCTTTTTATTGACAGTATCGGGAGTTCGATAACCTCGTACTGCCAAAGGAGTTTGAACAAGTCCTTGACCAAATAAGCTTCCAGAGCTAGAGTCCGGCTGCGATGATGAAACACTGAAAGAATCCATACTTGCTATTGCCGAGTCTAAAAAGGCTGCGAAATATCAAGGAGAAAGCTTTGTTCCTTTTGATCTTGCCAGAGCGAGTATGGAGTGGATTGTGGGCATGGGCACTAGTAGAAATTGACCAATCATAAAGACATCAGGTTACAATTTCATCCAATCACATCGCTCCATTGAAAACAGCAACCATGACAACAAGCGGCATGTATAAATCTGTCCTTGTCAAGCCTGTTTTCAAGTTTATACCACGTTACAGTATCAAAGCAAATCGAAAGCGAGTTAGCCAGGCCGAAGAATTTTTACTTATTTTAGACCAAGGAAATATTTAAGCACCATGAACCAGTCAGTACATGAACGGCAACTAGTTCTTATTGAATCATTGACGAGTCAGATTCAGGCGGTACTACGAAACCAGAAAGAACTCAGTGCAACTACAGAAGAGCTTAAAAGGCAAAACATGGAGTTAAAGAAGGCTTTGGAGAAGACAAGGACTGAACCTGATGGAAGGATCCGCAAGCGCCAAAGACGGTCAAGTGTTGATGTACCTGATAACTTACGAGTAAGTATAAGTTCCTGTAGTTTCAATGTTTGGTCTAAATAGTAAACCTTATATTACTGTAAATCTTCATTCTTGTCCTTTGCACGTGTCACATACCTCGACTCTCATTTTCCTGTAGAGTCATTTCAAGAAGGTTTACGCTCTTCTCGTCAGCCGTAATGTCATCCAAGACTTTCATCTTGATCAAAAGTGAGTACATGTATTAGTATCAAGTCTATTTTCTTAATCAATTTACTTGTTATTAGAGTGATAATATTTGCTTAATAAATATCTCTGTTGAAAATTATAGTGTATTGTCTGAGGACAACCGTGCCATTTTGAAAAAAATGGAGGAGCTAAGAAAAGAGCATGGAGGAGAAAATTGTCCTTGGACAGATCTTGAGATGGAAGGTAAATATAATTATCCTAAATGGAAGATTCTACATTGATTCAGTATCTTTCCATACACTTTTTTCTGTGCTCATACTGATCAAAACAGACAAATAATTATTATACTCCTTCATTATTTCTTTTTGATCAAGATTTCAATTTGCTCAGTTAACTATAAGAGCTATAAGGCAGTCACCATTCATTAATCTTCAGTTCCAGTGCTCCTAGTAGTCTTCCCGATGCAGTGAAAGAAGACTAGACTACAGGAGTTTATTGACTGCTAAGATATTGGCAGAAAAATATTCAATAGCCTGCAAGCAGGCTCTCTGGGAGGTGAGGGTGGGAGGTGAAATAGAGCCTACACGTATCCTTCAAATAATTGAAATTTGATTGCTGCCTTTTCTATATGCAGGCTATATATTCAAGGATATTTTCAAGCATGCATGTTTCTACTACCGGTATACAAATTATAGTAATAAAAACTCAATCAATCTTCAATTAAGTTTTGTTTGATTTGAAGTGTTTTGCTTGGCCCACTTAAAGGGCAACCCCTTTTTCCTAAAACATTGCAAGTGTGGATTGGTTGAATGTTGTTTTTCTAGATGACAGTAGGAAGTTTTAGTTTTGACTGTGACTACAAGATCTTCCTGTTTGAAGTCTGAGCACTGCTACAAGTTCGTAGTCATCCTTGCTTTGTTTAAACTCTTGTTTTGGAGATGATTTGTCAAAGAAAGGATGACAAGTTTGTGGTAGCAGCTTTCTAACTACAAATCTTGTAGTAGTTCTTGTTCTCACAGTTGAATCTAAGGTGGTGGTCTTCAGACTAAGTACCTGTGCCCAGTGCTCGGGCACCAAATGCACTGGTGTTCAGACATGCTCCCAAACCCTAGACCAGTGCTTCTCAACCTTTTTTCTCAGATTCCCCACTTGGGCAAGTATTCCTTTGTCACATGGTCCCCTCTCCCTTAACATGCAATCAGGCCTTCTATAGAGCATGATTGCAGGCTACCTCTCTCCCAACAATAGTATAACGGCCTAGATGCTTTTGGTGCTTCTTAGCACCATATTATTTTTGTCATATATTGTAAGTGTCAGAATTAGGTGTGAGACACCTGGAATGTTAATAAGTGACAAACTTACTTCTATGCTCTGTGTATTCATGAGTTACCAACTGTGCAGACTGTACAATGTTAATTACACAACTAGTTTACAGTCAAACCAGATGTTCTTGCATAGCCATCTTGCAATGTTGTGTTGCGACTTGAATAGAAAGTTGATCAAGTAACTTGTGCAAGTCAACTGAGAGAAACATAAGACAAGGAAGCTCTTACAGGTTGAATACATGATATTAAAGCATGAGAAACCTGTAACTTGCTCAATCAACTTCCTATCCAATTTGCAATGTTCATATGGAACTTTGGGAAATTGGCTGTGTGAGAACATGTTTTACTGTAATTTTATTATGGTAATACAATACTTTTACCTTTGGCTTTCAACAGTACAATTCAAAACTTATTTCAAAACAAGAAAAGAGAGAGAAAAAATAATCAGAGAAGGAGTCAATGAAGATCATAAGAAGAGAAGCAAATATCTTCGATGGATCCATGCAGTAGGTTATAGTTACTTTACTGGATTTTATGTCTGGTTGCGAGGGAAACAATTAGTTTTCTTTTCCTGAGATGAAGTCAAGGGAAACATTGAGACTCGAGGGAAAACAAAACTAAATGGTTCCCAAGGGATCCGACATTAAGTGCTTTGTTATATAGCTGGGTTTTCCTTGGATTTTTGCTTGGTTTAGGCTGTTTAGCTAGACTTTCACTAAGCAGTTGTTATCTGAGCGGGCAACAATTGTTGCAATATTACCCTTTGATTTGTCTCATCCCACGTGACCAGAAATTAACCAATAGCAGCTACAACTAGCAAAAACCCAGCTATATAAGTATAGGTCGATGGTCACGAGTGTGATATGGGAGTTAACATAGTGAGTGAAGCTTAACAGGTACCACCAGTTAAGCTTTACGAGTGATGTTAAATCCCATATCACACGAGTGAACATCAATTAACCATTTTATCTCATGACTCTCTCGCAGTGAAATCATTTTATTTTTTATTTAAATTACCGAGAAAGAAACAAGAGTTAGAAAGGAAGATACTCATTAGCATGCGATTAGCAGTCAAAACAGTGGGATAACTACTGTTAGTCGAGGAGAAGCGAGAAAATGTCGACCACGTAGCACCCCCACTACACAATAGTTTTGACTCCAGATTATAATAGGCTGATACCCATAGAACATTGCTAGGTCAGTCGCACTCACAAATTGTGGGGTCAGTGACCTGCTACATAGAGGGGGTGGTCCTTACATTGACAGACTTAAAGTGTACATGAAACGAAAATTAAGTTTGTCTTATTTGAAAGAACACTTCCTTGCTTCGTTCTTGAGATATTTCCGTTTGCTTGAAATGTAAATTAAACAACTTGACATCACATGTGCATAATGGGTTATCAGAGAAGGTTTGAATGCATTCTTGTCAGGGTTATTTCCAACCATAGACATGGCATGACTACAGTGTATATTGTGTTGGTGGTGCTCAATGGATGTAGTTCGTTTCATTTTCCCAGAGTGAATTACAGAAAATATTCTGTAGAGGAAAATCATCTGGTATTAGTTGGAATAAAATAATAAAGGTTGTGATAGCCAGGGGTCTATGCAGCCTTAATTATTTAATGTTCTGAATAATACCAGATGCAGAGTGAAGGGAGCTGGTTGAAGCCGGTGTAAGCAGGAATGGATAAATGAGTCTGCTGATTATTTGTTTTTAGACTTACGCTTGATTGCATATGTAGGAGAACAATCCTGTTATGCTAATAGCTGTTCACAGGTAACTGTGAACAGCTATTAGCAAAACATAATAATGTTCTCCTATCACCTCAAACTATTCAAGTTTGGTCCAGCTACTTATCATGTTTAAACTTTTGTCATGTTACTCGCCTGCATGCAGATGCTCTGTCCCAGATCCCAAATAATTGTTCTAATTGATATACAATGTAAAGCTGCACCAGTTTCTTGTTATGGAAAAAGTCCAATTGGTGAAGCTCTAACAATTAGTGATAAGTGAAAGAAAGTAAGAAACTGGCTTATAAAATATAATAAACGTGGTGTTCCCACAATTTATTGACTTATGTTGTAGAAATAAGTTATTACAGGGTTGTGCATGTGCCTTCTCACACATCATTAGATATTCATAGCATTTCAGCCAATCCGGTTGCTTGATTTACGTCACATGTACTTACCTAGAAACCCAGTCTAAACCAGAGACCTAATTAATTTAAGTGGGCAGGGCTTAGAAGATGAGGGAAATTGAGGAGAAAACAATACATATGTTAATTTAAAATTTCAATACTGTATTTAGAAATGTTTTCTAAATACAGTAAACTGTATTTAGAAAACATTTCTAAATACAGTACGCTGTATTTAGAAATAATTTCCCAATACAGTTTTCTGTCGCTATAGAAACCAGTTCCAAATACAACAGATTCTTTTACCTAACAGCGCTTCACAATATAAGCGACTACATGCGATACATATATTACAAGTAAAATAGACTAACAAGAAACCAAACTTACGTTGGTGCAATTTAAGTTATTCGGCGACAGACAGAAACCTACCAAAAGCGCTAAAAAACACTGATGTTGCTTGCAGACTGATTGAAGTAATTGAAGTTTAAACGTCCATCTACCTTTTATAATATTATATAGATATAAAAGTATACAAGACAGTCACCTCACGCTTTGTTTTCTCCGGTATCGACCATTAACATCTTCTGTCTTCTTTAGTTTGTAAAGTTCTACATTATTCCAATTGTCATCTATATTTTGATTTCTCTGCTCAATATCAGTCCTGGCGAAATTGATCCTGCTGTTCAAGATAATCTAATGTATGTTATCCAATAAATCCAACGTCTTGCGAACCAAAACTCCTGGCTGTTTTAAAACAAAATTTTTCCCTGTCTCTGCAAGCGCTTGACGACCAGTCTGTTGTGATTGCCCTCATTGCAATGAATATCTAATGATCTGTGAGAAGCTATTTCAAATCCTCGTTAGTGTTTTAGACTTGGTTGCCAAATCCCATGTGCCGTTAACACATAGTGTGCCGGGCACATAGTGTTTTAGACGTAGTTTCTAAATCTTAACTCGGATTTTAAATATTACTAAAAATATGGCTTTGTGATTACCTAACACTTATTTTCCTAATTTATATTTTAGAAATTGGATAGACGTCTAATTGGTTTCGCTGAACTGATGCCAGAACTTAATAAAAAGTGTACGCACAAGATGAATCAAATTTTGGACCTGGGGTATATGTCGAGTGAGGAAAGTGAATACGAAGAGGTTGAAGAGAATGCTTTTCTTACCAGAAGGCTGAAATGCTACAAAGTGCGAAGGTTAAGCTAGGAGAGACAGAAGATGAAAAAGTTGAAAGAGAAGTTGGATGCCGCTTATATGAAGACATTGACTAAACATGCGAGAGGCATGTTGAAAGAAAGGAAAGATGGGGAAAAGTCAGTGAGACCTTGTCCTGCTGGCCCAGAGTGGGCTGTGAGACAGCCAAGCAGTTGAACTTGAACTGAAACCATCTTTAAATTAGTTATCATGTTGTGGATTATATTGTATTGACTATATTGTATTTACATAGAAGATCTTCATATTTTGACACTATGCTCCGTAATAATCAATTATTATTTGTATTTTTTTAAAACTTGTAAATAAATTTTTTATGCAATTATAGAACACACATTGTAATCTTCTGAGTTGTGGCTATAATGGCTGGATTAAGAACGTGGATTTCCTTCAGTTTCAAAGTTTCAAAACATCTTATTAATGCTAACATAAGAACATATCCAGGATTAAAATTAATAATCCCAACAATGCTGGAAACACCAGTACATCAAATTTAGTGTCCTAATTTATGGCAGGTTTAAGCAGGCAAATTAATTGCTATTTAAACGTGCCTTAAATTTATGATATTTAAGCTGCGTTTAATTGTGCGCTTAAATGTGTCTTAAATATTTGAACCTTAAGCTACATTTAAGTGCCCCTTAAATTTGCTGAAACGTTTGCTTAAAGCTGCTTAAATCCATGTTTAAGATGCATTTAAGGTACATTTAATGCTGCTTAAACCAGTCTTTTCGTCCTGTGTCCTGAGTAATTAACTCGTGAGGAACTCATGAGTAAATGAGTAATTTGTGAGTAAATGAGTAACTCATGAGTAACTCATGAGTAAATGAGCAACTCACGAGTAACTCGTGAGTAAATGAGTAACTCATGAGTTATTCATGAGTAAATCAGGAGTAAATGAGTAACTCATGAGTAAATGAGTAGAAAGAGGAGGAGGAGGAGCAAGAGGAGGAGGAGGAGGAGAAAGAGGATGATTCAATTTTAGGATTCAATGTTAGGATTCAATGATTCAATGTTAGGATTCAATGATTCAATGTTAGGATTCAATGATTCAATCTTAGGATTCAATGATTCAATCTTAGGATTGAATCCTAAGATTGAATCATCGAGTCCTAAGATTGAATCCTCCTGCTGCTGCTCCTCCTCCTCCTCCTCCTCCTAAGATTGAATCCTCCTGCTGCTGCTCCTCCTCCTCCTCCTCCTCCTCCTCCTGAATCAGCCTCATCCTCCTCCTCCTCCTCCTCCTCCTCCTCCTCCTCCTCCTCCTCCTCCTCCTCCTCCTCCTCCTCCTCCTCCTCCTCCTCCTCCTCCTCCTCCTCCTCCTCCTCCTCCTCCTCCTCCTCCTCCTCCTCCTCCTCCTCCTCCTCCTCCTCCTCCTCCTCCTCCTCCTCCTCCTCCTCCTCCTCCTCCTCCTCCTCCTCCTCCTCCTCCTCCTCCTCCTCCTCCTCCTCCCCTCCTCCTCCTCCTCCTCCTCCTCCTCCTCCTCCTCCTCCTCCTCCTCCTCCTCCTCCTCCTCCTCCTCCTCCTCCTCCTCCTCCTCCTCCTCCTCCTCCTCCTCCTCCTCCTCCTCCTCCTCCTCCTCCTCTCCTCCTCCTCCTCCTCCTCCTCCTCCTCCTCCTCCTCCTCCTCCTCCTCCTCCTCCTCCTCCTCCTCCTCCTCCTCCTCCTCCTCCTCCTCCTCCTCCTCCTCTCCTCCTCCTCCTCCTCCTCCTCCTCCTCCTCCTCCTCCTCCTCCTCCTCCTCCTCCTCCTCCTCCTCCTCCTCCTCCTCCTCCTCCTCCTCCTCCTCCTCCTCCTCCTCCTCCTCCTCGGTTACTCATGAGTTACTCATGCGATTATAGCCAAACTGTTCGCGAAGAAATCCCATGATGGTAATCTCAGCGTGATTTATATTGTGCAAAATTTTGTTTCATCAAAGCAAAGACCATCGTACCATCTCTCTCAACGCTAGTTACGTTGTCCTAACAAAAAATGTTCGTGATTATTTATGTTTAGATTTTGTCAAATGAAAGAAACCAGTATTACAAAAACTAGTGTACTCCTACAATCAATCTAAACACCATAATATTGGAATGACACCAATTATAAGAAGTAAAGTTACTGTTGAATCGTTGAAACATTATCTTCTGTACTATGCTGAAGTTCAATAAAATATTTACAAATAATGTATATGTCTTTCTGATATTCCTTTGGTACAGGTTAGATGTATAAGTTACCACGGGTGGTGGGGATATCTTTGGGGGCACCCCCGGGGTATTGGTAGTATCTTTGAGGGTGCCCCAGGGTGATGGGGGTATCTTTGAACGGGCAAAAAAAAAACAAATAGGGCATAAACGGGCCTAATAAAAGCATCTAACATGCCAAAAATGTCAAATGCTTTCTGTCATTGCTCGAGTAAACAACTAAACATGGGTCGCACACATAGACACTGTCCTGTCTTCGGTTGCGGAAGCACTAATCTTGCAAGGCTAGCAAATCATCTTGATCAAGTACATCACATGGATAACAAAGAACGCGCTAAATGGCTAAAATGGAGTAAAATTGGAATATGTGTACCTTTACAGAGTAAAGAAACTATGGCAGACAACACAGAACTAAATATGGAGAAAACTTCAATAATTATCTAAGAGAGCAGCAGGGGGAGTCAGTAAATAATAAACAACGCAAAAAACGGAAAATATCAAAATTTCCTATAAAGAGCGAGCAGTGCTTTGAAAACAGAGAAAGAAACGATATCTATAAGAAGTGGGTGCGCTAGAAGAAACCGTAAACGCAGGACAGTTTATTTAAAAACATTTGTTTATGTAAATAATTAGCTGTCAATATGTACACTGTAATTTTTATAATATAAAAATAAACTACAAAGAACTATTATAATGTTGCTCATATGTCTTTATTAATTTTTCTTCAGATAAAATTACACACATATAAAATTACACATCTTTCTTACACACTAAATAGTCTAAGAAATTTTATTTAACTTAAAACATAATTTAACTTTGGATTAACTCGATAATGTTCTCATAACACATATAGCATTAGTTCAGATTGCTTTTCGTCGTTAAGTTTCTAGACTTTTCAAGAAGATACTCCTCGTAAGCCTCCCGAGGATTCTTTATCATACTCGTAAATTTTACACCAGTGTCTTTTACTTGGTACAGATACTTTAATGGACAGCTAAACAGAACAGATATAGAAAGAATATTTGGCGAGTCGTCAATTTCCACCGGCTCAACCATTGTCTCTGTAGCGTCTTGAGAGTATTTATTATTGTCTCTTTGGTTTCGTAATTTCAACGCCTGCATCGCTTCGTTGAACTCTATCCAGATACGTTCGTCGACGTTTGTCCTGGTCTCTTCGTAGCACGATCTCCATTGCTTATCATCTGTTAGGCAACTGTGTTGTTTTTGACTAGGATGGTTAATCCTACAACCGTAGCAGTTTTCATGACAAAGCTTCGAATATTCTTCCCACAAAGTTTCATTGTAAATAGCTTCGAACATTGAAAACAATTTTTCATATAAACCCTCCATCTCTGCAGTCTTACTCCAACAGCAAATAGCAAGCAAATGATACGCCGAGAAAACCGAGGCCGTGAATAAGCATATTAATTAGCATTTCTTTGTCTAAGCTCTGACGTCGCCCAAACTCGCCCAGACACGTTCTTTTGTTTTAATTGCTAATGAGTCATTAACACAAATAGTGTACATGGACTTAAACATTGCACTCAGCCATTCTATAGACAAATAATATTTCGTCTGTACCTTACGTTCTTACAGTTTCTCGATTCAATTCCTCATACTCGCGACTTCTCGATTGACTTTACGAGTACGGCAAACCGTTCCGTGTTTACACAACGGTTTTGGACTTTCGAAGACATCTCCTCAATCTAAGTATTAGTAATCAATGGTTACTGCTTGTTTTCAACAAAGGTTTCGTTGTTGCGGTGTGTCTTTCCGACGGGGTAGTATTCGCGCAATCCTTTTGAACCAATTCTTTATCCAATTCTCTATCGCTTTCTCTGTAAATTAAGCTAGAAAATTAATAACTAAACCAAATGCCTGAAAACATTTCATAGATGTGTAAAAGTTGTTCAACTTAGGCGTTTTGCTTGTCAAACTTAATTAGGCTGCAATTATTCTCTGTGTGCGTACTCAGTTATCCCTTAGGCTAATAATGTTTCGTTTGTATTTTGATGCGTTAAAAATTGCTCTTCTTATGGGTTCTCGAAGTAATTCCTCCTCTAAAATCGTCTCATCACTTGTTGATTTCTTCACTTATATTTTCTAAATTACAGTCTAATAATTTAGGTTCTAATTTTCCCTTTTGTATACTGCACGTGCGAGAGTCTTGTTGTTTTTTGTTGTTTCTTATGTTTTTTTTATAAATCATTGAATGAATCATTGAATCCTAAGGGATGTTTGGGTTTAATGAGGTGTTTAAAGGGTGCATAGAGCGACTTTGGAGTGTATATAGAGATGTCAAGGGTAATGGAGGGTATTTGGGTGTATATTTAGAACGGGACGAATTAGCGAATACAAGTCCCTCCCTACGTATTATAAGATGTACTTATGCCGATATGCTCGTGTGATAGATCACTAAATAATCAAGAGTAAAGATATATTTCTCAATAAATTATTTTAAACCGAACGCTTTGAATTACTTATTCTCACATATTAATTACTTATTCTTATTACTTATTCTCGAACAAGTCTCATTGTTTTATTCATGCACTTAATCCCCCTAATACCCTTGATGAGTTTTTTCTTTTGTCTCCTGCACGTGCACTCAGGATAAATATGCAAATATCAGCCTTAGCAACATTAGTTAACAGGCTGCTTGACGACGTTAATAAAATAGCCGAGTCAGCCGTTTAACCCCTGACAGTTTATATTCTGGCAAACCCCTCTGAAGAAAGTGTTTCAATGTCTTTCAAACAGTTTACCGAACGGTTTCTTCATTCAGGGCATCATTTACTCTATCAAGCTAAGGTTAGTGGGGAAGCTAGAATCATTTACACACTCTTCGCTTGCCAAACTAACAACAGGACTGTCTCCAACAGGTTGATTAACTGCGTTTTCTTCAAATACGACAAAACTTTCGACTATGCTTTGATTTTTTGGACCAAGAAATAAATATTTTAAACTGAATACTTTGAATTCTGCCTTATGAGACGACGCGACGCTGTACATTCTCCATGGTTACACCAACGCCTCACCTAAACTTGCCCATGCATTAATACCTCCTCATGCCCCTTATCATCCCCCAAAGCTCATGATCACCCCCTAAAATGAATTAAATATTCAACTTATATGCAAATCCGGTTATGTTTTAGCCATTAGTAACTTTTATGACTTTTCCCTTTTGTGTTCTGCACGTGCGAGAATCTTATAACATACTAAATCATAGCGACGAATTATTTAACCAAGCTCTGTAATTTTTCAAAGTGCTTGGTCGACGATGCTGTCGAATAATGTTCTTCTAAGTTTACAATAACGAATCGCTACCATTCAAGGCGACTCTTTTTAACTTCATACGGTTCCTATACGTATAAACATCACAAAAGCGAATCAAATATCTAATATAATATTCAAAAGCGAACCAAATATCTAATATAATATTCATATATAAGCTTTTCATTGCTATGTGCCAATACGTTTTTTCTGAGCTCACGGCTTTTCGGATTGATTCGTACATATCTTAAGTTCAGCTTCTCAAAGTGATTCTTCGTTCTATCTTCCTTCACTTATAAACGAGGGTTTAGTTAGGAATGATTCTAGGATGATTTATTCTGTTAGGTTCTAACCCTAATATAATATTCATAGCTTATTCAGATAATATTCGAGTTAAGTTATCTCACCAGATTCAGTCATTTAGAATGTTCGAAACCCACTATATTCTAGACAAGATTTAGGATAAAAATATAAAGTGTGTCTACTAATTTCTCTTTAGTTCCTTGTAAAGAACGTCTATTTTGTTAGAGTTTATTGTAGGCATGCTCTGCGGGCTGCCGAGGAACACAACCTTTAGTAAGACCACAATTCTATTTTATTTTTATTATACAATTTTTATCATATTCTTTATTCTAAACCAACATACTCATTGCAATTTCAACACACATTCACATCCTGACTCTCAACATATCTTTATACCAACATACTGAAACATTGACTTGAGAAATCCCTCCTGAAGAAGACTGGAAGGTCGAAACGCGTCGAGGGTTAAGCGTGAATGGAAAGTACAAAAACTTACACAAATTTCCACATCTCTTCGTCTTTATTCCAACATACTTCAAGCCACACCCATTTTACATACATCCACTACTAAATAACGCCGTAGTTTACGCATTAGTACATCTCATGTGTTTTTATACAATATGCTCGAAAATCTATCCATAAACTAACGCCGATGGAGGTCCCACTACCTACCTTATTTTATAAAATTGTGAAGCTTCTGTAGGGAAAGGGTTGGAGCTAAACCAAGTCTCCCTCCATATATGGCAGTTATAAAACCAATAATGGTATTACACACTTAACATTATTTACTCTACATTAAGCGCACTGCAGGAAGGCTTATCACAAAGACCAGAATAATTATACTTGGGTAATCTACTTGTATTAAATATTACAAAAATTCACCTTAATAATTTATTTATATATATATATATATACATATACCGTACAAATGCATCTGTGGGTAGTGTATTTTATATATGGTGAATTTCCAACCAATTGTAATCATTCAAAAAATGCACACTTTTATCCACAGCCGTACCATTCAAAATAACTGACAAAGAGTCTGTCGACACTGTGGGGGACAGTATCATGGAAGATGACAATGGCAATGAAATGGAAAACCAACTGCTACTTAACAATAACGAAACGGACGATACAGAACAACCAAACCAAACTGAAGAAAACAGACTTTTAGACGACGACAGTGACACTGGACTTGAAAACTTAACACAATATACACCTAACCGACCAAGACAACTCAATGACCTGACGGACACCACAGATAATGACACTGTAGGAATGACAGACATCCAACAGAACAGCATACCAACGAACACGCAACATACGACACGGATGATTAAAAACATTCCACCACACTTATACGCCTCATTCCAAACACTTAACACACTAAAATACAAACGAAACAGAATAACTACAACCATAGAAACACTGACACATCACCAAGTCGATGGAACATTACCCAACGGACTAAACACTACAACGAAATGCGACATAATCCTGGACGACAACCTATGAACACGATGGATACAAGCATAAAAAAACGCCTGCACGGAACTTAACATACTTTTGGAACAACATCAACGGACACTACAAATGACTGAACGCAAGATAGAACATTCAACACAAAGAATACATAACAACAGTACTACTGATGACTTCGCACAGAATATTATCACAACAACGGACCGAATTTCCACAACATATAGCGGCAAACACCTGCTAAAGAACACGAGATCACATTCTAACAAACTGTATTTTAAACGACTTAACAATGAACGGAAAACTTATAAAAACACAACTACGAAAAGACTATTTACCACACCAACACAACGGGAAAATAACACCGAACGAAATGAACACAAACGAACACCTTCAAACCAACGACAACTCCGCTCAATACCCCCTGCTGCCACTGCCACAATCACAAGACCAAAACCAACGATAGTCCACCACCGACATCATACCGCCACCCCCACAACTACACACGTAAAAACGCGCAAGCTGTTACAGACCTGCAAGCAAATTGTTACAAGGCTGTTCAACAGGCTGTCACCGTCATGTGTTCGCACTGGCTGTCCCAGTCTGTTAACATGTCTGTAACAGGTTGTTGACAACTTGTAGCAAGGCTGATGACTCCAACAGACTGATGACAAGTTGTTCCAACAACCTGTTACCGCTCTGCACTTAACAAGTTGTTAACAGGTTGATGCTAACAAGGTTGTAGCAGCTTCTTGAATGAACAGCATTGTTACAACCTGTTAACAACCTTGCTACAAGCCTGTTGCGAACACATCCTGTTGACAGGCTGTGAGATTTTTACGTGTGTACTCGACCTACAGCACCAACGTTCCATCACCACACACCTAACCTTCGGCAAAATAACAGCAACACAACGCTCAACAACCTGGTTACAGAAAACGTCCAACAACAGATTCAGAATTTTCTAACACCAGCACACATACGGACATACTGGCAACAAGCGAGAAAACACAACATACCAAAATAACGACACCAAACAAAACCAGACTACTTAAACATCTTAACACCAAAAGGAACCACAACAACAACAGAAATAAAAATAAATCAACAATTTACAAAACAATCCGTAACACTAACACCAACGACAGTATTGTAAATTTATCGGACACGCCAATCCCAACGACGACCAAAATAATTTTATCAAAAGGCTTAAAATTCATTCCTAAACCGAAACCGACAACCTACACAACTATATACCAGTCCTTCCTCAACTACAGACGAAACATGCATCTCAAATACTTCTATAGGGACAAACCTGATACAGAGAGACATCCGTTTAAAACGAAAAGTAAATTCACTCCACCCCCACCAGACAATGAAAACCTAACTCAGTACATCTCTCTGGTACTACACGATCTCAAAACTACGACAAACAACAATAACAACCAACGACCCAACATCTCTAATGAACAACAAAACGCACTTAAATCTCTACGTGACAACAACGACCTAATTATTAAACCAGCCGATAAAGGAGGTGCAATTGTAATTTGGCCAAAGGACGCTTACTTAACTGAAGCATACAAACACCTTGACAACAATCTACACTACAATCACATACCAAACGACCCCTTTCCACAACTAATTACCAACATCAATCAATTCGTAAACACGACATACAAAAACGGAAAGATTGACTTCTACTACATACAAATTTCTCCTAATAGATAAACCTACTCGAACACCGACACTTTATCTGTTACCTAAAATACACAAGCCTGATGTGCTTGGAAGGCCAATTATATCCGGCTGCGGAGGTCCCACTGTTAGGTTATCTGAATATACTGATTTCTATCTAAAACCTTTGATGAGAAACATCAAATCCTATGTTAAAGACTCGACTGATTTCTTAAAACGACTATTCGCACTGAACAATACAGTTACAATACTGAACAATACACCTAACAACATCATACTTGTCACTATTGACGTAAAAAGTCTTTACACTAATATACCTAATGCGGAAGGCATAACAGCCTCAATTAATCTTCTTAAAAAATTTAATACATTACCACATGTAGACACGGACGTTATTCGTAACAGCCTCGAACTAATTTTAAACAACAACTACTTCGAATTTAACGGCCAATACTACCTACAAACACATGGAACAGCAATGGGCACACCGATGGCACCATCGTACGCCAACCTATTCATGGCAGCCTTAGAAGATAAAATGCTTTTAAATGCACCTGGTGGGCTGACTCCACTTGAGTGGATCAGATTCATCGATGACATTTTCGCAATATGGTCCCATGGAATAGAAACTCTTAAGATATTTTTAACTTACCTTAACAACTTTCACCCGACAAATTTGAATACGAATACTCAGAACAATCAGTACACTTTTTAGACACAACCATTTACCTTAATGACAGTCTACAACTAGAATCTGAATTATACATCAAACCAACAGACAAAACATTACTCTTACACAACACCTCATTTCATCCAACTTCATGTAAACGAGGAGTGATCTACAGTCAAACACGACGATACAGATGACTAATTACCAACGATACAAAACTCCACAATCAATTGGAAAAACTAAAAATCATTCTGACCAGCAGGGGATACAAGAATGACATTATCAACGAAGCAATAACCCATGCTACACAATACATACAAGAAGAACTTCTCTACTATGACAAAACAACGACAAAACCTCACCACTGACATTCGTCGTCCCGTACAACAATAACACAACTCACATTGGACAGATTCTTAAACGACACTGGCATCTTATTGAAAGCGACTCAACGTTGAAAATCTTATGGCCTGATATGCCAATAACGGCATATCAACGTAACCAAAATATAAAGGACATCCTAGTCCACAGTAAATTTGACACAACAACAAACAGTGACTAACAACACTACAACAAACGACAAACAATATACACACGAGAAGACATCTTCCTGGTCAATATCACCAAAGCCAAGCCACCACCGCAAGCATAATCGACAACCTCAAACATTGAATTTACAGTCCTCCTTGCCTGTTTAACCAGTGAAACCAGAAGTACCACTGATGCAGCATTATATCTACTACAGAGGCCAAAGAGTGGAAGACAACGCCTATGCAGAAACCAAGTATTAATCGAAACCACGCAAGATAACCACCGAATCAGACAATATTATATTATTGAAACAATTCAATTTAACATTTTTCATTTCTTTTTTGCTTGATTTTACCAACAAAGAATTTAGTTAAACCAGTGATACAGACAATGAACACCTCATATGCACAATGTGCAGAGTATATGCATGCTCAATTATAATGTAAACTTATACTCTATATTACTCTACATATGTATATATGTATATATAACCTGACAATGATATCTCATGTTTCTAATTCACCTACAAATATAATCAATCGAAAAATGTAACCCAGGCACCATAATTTTTAAATACAACCAAAACATAACACAGGGAACAATGTGAGTCTGTGATAATGCCTTACTCCTAAACTACTCAAACGTATACTAGACATACAATACGATCAGCATCTACACTAGTACTTACAACTTAACAGTTAAACGAGACTGTCCAATCACACGCGTCAACGTATGACGTCACAAAACACAACCAGGACTATTAACACAACCAACTCGACAAAATTAAGCCTTTCCACTCTAACACTTGACAAAAGATAGAGAGCGAAAAAGACACAGCGAGATAAGTACACTGGCCTCAAGAAGTTGCGGGCTGCCGAGGAACACAACCTTTAGTAAGACCACAATTCTATTTTATTTTTATTATACAATTTTTATCATATTCTTTATTCTAAACCAACATACTCAATTTCAACACACATTCACATCCTGACTCTCAACATATCTTTATACCAAAATACTGAAACATTGACTTGAGAAATCCCTCCTGAAGAAGACTGGAAGGTCGAAACGCGTCGAGGGTTAAGCGTGAATGGAAAGTACAAAAACTTACACAAATTTCCACATCTCGTCGTCTTTATTCCAACATACTTCAAGCCACACCCATTTTACATACATCCACTACTAAATAACGCCGTAGTTTACGCATTAGTACATCTCATGTTTTTATACAATATGCTCGAAAATCTATCCATAAACTAACGCCGATGGAGGTCCCACTACCTACCTTATTTTATAAAAAAGGTAATTACTATTACTTACAAGGAATATAAGTCGAATGCCTTTTGATAATGACGTAACCCAGAACTTCGGAAATCAGTCGGAGAGCTATCGGTTATGACGTAGTGAATACCTGGGGGTTGGAGAAAAGCTAACGATGACGATGCATAAGTAATAAGTCGATTATGACGTAGTGAAAACCAGGGGGTTGAGTAACAGCTAGGGTTTAGGGGGGTTGGATAAAAGTTAGGGTAAGATGGTCCCAAAGGAGCCTGAGAAATAACGACGTAAGCATAAATAATGAGATTAGGGTTAGAAGGTCCCAAAGGAGCCTGAGAAATAATGACGTAAGCATAAATAATGAGATTAGGGTTAGGGTGTCCTGAAGGAGCCTGAGAATGAATAAATAATAAGTTGAATATTTAATGAGGCGGCATCCCTTTGGTCCCTATATGGGGGTCTATCACTATAAAATGAATACTAATGAGATTAGGGTTAGGAAGTCCCAAAGGAGCCTGAGAAATAATGACGTATGCATAAATAATGAGGTTAGGGTTTGGAGGTCCCAAAGGAGCCTGAGAATGAATAAATAATAAGTTGAATATTTAATGAGGCGGCATCCCTTTGGTCCCTATATGGGGGTCTATCACTACTACTACCATTCCTATTGTAAATTTGTAATTACTGTTAACCTGTGAACCACTGAACCTTTCCAGTCTCTTTGAACAAAAAATTGCTAATATAGTTGAACATTTTGAAAAAAATCGCTAATATAGTTAGCATCTTGAACAAGTACTTTACTATAGTATACTATTCTATATTTACTACCTCTCTTCATTGTTGCACACGTCTTTCGTGGAAATCAGCTTTTGTTGACGTTATTAGCGCGTATATTAACCGTTAAATTATTCGACTGTTGCAATTCTTGGAGTTCGCCTTTTGAAGCACGCAATGTTTGCTACTATTTTAATCAAATTGTCTGGAGACATAGAAACTAATCCCGGACCTAACTTGAAGTCAACTGTACCAATCCGTGGAAAGATCTCTAGCAAAACACCGTTAAAATGTCTTCTTTTAAACGCTCGAAGTTTGAAAAGCCAGCACAAGCAAGGTATGAAAATAACAAATAACATTCATCATTTTCAAGATTTAGTTTACTCAGAGAACAGTGAAATTGTATGTGTTAATGAAACGTGGTTAAACAAAGATATATTAAATTGCGAGATTCTCGGTCAACAATATGAAATATTTCGTAAGGACAGAGAAAGCAGAGGCGGTGGAGTATTAGTGGCAATTAAAAGTGAATCGTTTAAACGCGTGCGTGAGGTTAAATCAAATAGCAACATTGAAATTGTGACAGTGGACGTTACTACGGAATCAAATTCACATTTATTGGTGTGTTCATGCTACAGACCTCCAAATTCAGATGAAAACTGGCTAAACGAATTTAACGACTTTCTTAGTATGATTCGTGATCAGTATGATGACATCATCATTGCAGGTGATCTTAATTTACCAAACATTAATTGGCAGAGCACTGGTGACGAGGCAACTGAAGGAACCACTGGAAGCGAATTTTCTGAAATTCTAAAAGACTTTTTCCTTTCTCAAATAAACACTCATTTTACAAGAGGAAATAACCTTCTTGATCTTTTAATCACAAGCATACCCGACCAAGTTAAAATATGCGAAGTCCTTTCACCAGAGATGAGCGGAGTAGTCACTGATCATAATGCCATTTCCTTTGAAGTATTAACTTGCCCTTTACGGCCACCAAAAACAAACAGAATGGTTTACGATTATCAACGTGCAGATATCAACGGTCTTCGTACAGCTCTTGAGTCTTTAAATTTGACTAACTTGATATCAGATAACGACGACGTAAATAAAGACTGGTTTTCCTGGAAAGGCGCATTTCTCGCTACAGTTAAGAAATACATCCCAATGAAAAGAGTGAAAGGCAGCAAAAACATTCCTTGATTTAACAGCGAAATCATGCACTTGTTGAAGAAAAAAGAAACTGTCAGACGCAAACTTTCTCGTTCTCCCACTGATTATCTGCATGGAAAATTTAAGGAACTTAGAACTAGAGTTAAACATCTCTTGAAAAATAGTCGCGAAAGATACTTTAACAACTTCGGCCAAAGTTTGCATTTAAACCCGAAACGCTTTTGGAATCTGTTTAAATTAAAATCAAAAACCAGCACTATCCCACAATCTGTATCCTGGACAATGGGAAAAGACATGAAAGTCGCCAACAACCCGAACACTATTGCTAATATGTTCAATAGCTACTTCGCCTCAGTATTCACATCACAAGATATATCCCAGCAAAACTACGCTAATATGGCTGATATAAATGACAATATTTCTTCTGGTACACCTACACAGACAATAGATAAATTAACACTGACTGAAAGTGAAGTTCTGACAACTCTAAAGTCTCTCGACCCAGATAAAGCATTGGGACCAGATGAAATCCCTGGTAGAATTCTGAAAGTAACAGCCGATCAAATTGCTCCATCGCTCACTTACCTGTTCAACAAATCTCTTCAACTTGGTATAGTACCGGATGAGTGGAAACTAGCCAATGTCGTTCCAGTATTTAAAAAAGGAGAAAAGGATCGGGTAGAAAACTACAGACCAATTTCCCTTTTATGCGTAGTATCAAAATTGTTGGAACGATGCGTATTAAACCACTTTAGATTCCATCTACAAGAGATCGTTAATCACTGTCAGCATGGTTTTACTCCCGGGAAATCCTGCACTACTCAACTTATCCAAGTTGTAAATTCAATTGGTAAACTTCTCGATCAAGGAGAGCAGATAGATGTGGTTTATCTTGATATGTCTAAAGCATTCGATAAAGTGAACAACGATAAAATGATCGATAAACTCCGTATTTTTGGATTCAACGATGGCCTGCTATCTTGGTCCCAATCTTATTTTCACCATCGTCGACAACAAGTCACAGTGTTAGGATCAACATCTCCGTCTAGGCTGGTGACGTCTGGAGTACCACAAGGATCTATCTTGGGCCCAATCCTGTTCCTACTTTACGTCAATGATCTACCCGATGCAATATCCTCGTCTACAATTGCGACTTTGGCTGACGATACCAAATTGTTCAAGTGCATATCGTGTGAAGCAGACAACACTCTTTTGCAAGAAGATCTGAACAATATAAACGACTGGTCCTCGTCTTCTGATCTTCTGTTTAATCAGACTAAATGTAAAGTTCAGACTATATCTCGGAAAATAAAACCAATTATGACCTCATACTCCATGGGCAACACGCAGCTCGACCACTGTATCCAAGAACGAGACCTTGGAGTGTGGATCTCGTCTGATTTATTGTGGAAGAAGCAGGTTGAATCACAGAGTACGAAAGCCAACCAGATCTTGGGGTACGTGAAGAGAACAACAAAAAGCGTAAAATCTCTTACCACAAGACGAACAATCTATCTGGCAATTGTTCGTGCTCATCTTGGTTACGCGACGCAAGTTTGGGCGCCTCAAACTGTAGAGCTCATTAAGAACATCGAACGGGTTCAGCGACGCGCAACTAAATATATTCTCCACCTACCATTTAACTGCGACGTCTCATACAAAGACAGATTAATTCAAGCTAATCTAATCCCAGTAACTTACTGGCATGAATACTTGGACATGGTATTTTTCTTCAAAATTATCAATTAACTTATCTATTTGGACAAGACCTCCTTACCGAAACCAAAGACATCTCAGAGACTGACACGATCTTCCAGTAAAATGGTTGGTACAACCTTTGAAGAGCGACTGTGCAGAACATCAACGTACAGCAGATCATACTTGATACAATCAACACGGATATGGAACGCGCTACCAAAGGAAATACCCCGTAACACACCTTATCTTGCTACTTTTAAAACTATACTGAAAGAATACTACTACTCCGCTCTTTGCTCAACATTCGACCCTGACGACTCACGTACATGGAAGACAGCCTGTGTTAAGTGTAATTGTGCTCGTAGTCTATTAGTTTCCCCTTCTTGTTGTTTTTAAACCTCGCCCAATTTATTATTTATTTAATTATTTATTTATTTATTTATCTATTTATTTATTTATTTATTTATTTATTTATTTATTTATTTTTTATTTATTTATTTATTTATTTATTTACTTACTTATTTACTTTTTTATTTATTTATTTATTTAATTAATTAATTAATTGTTTATTTATTTATTTTCTTTATTTAAATAATTAATGAATTCACAGCTTTCCTTTGGGGTGTGTGTGTGTGTGTGTGTGTGTGGGGGGGGGGGGTGTTAGCGTTCTTTTTCTTTTATCTTTTCTTTTAGATTCATTGTTTTTGTATTATCTTGTGCATGTGTATGTCCGTTCACTGTTAAACTTGTATGTTGTTGTAATATTTGTAACAAAGGATCCGCAGTAATTGGCTTTAGCTGTTGCGGTATTCCTGCCTTGTATTACTTTTGTTGGTACAATTTGTACATATATAATTAATGATATTATCAGGGCAAAGTTAAATAAAATAAAAAATAAAAATATAATTATTTTGGGGAAAAAAATTCCGTAACGCTACCGTCTACCGCTGGCGCACGAATCTGAAAAAAAAATTCCGTAACGCTACCGCTGGCGCACGTTTGCGAGTCTGGCGTCAATCTTCGGCGCACGTAAAACGAACTTTCCACTGGCCATAGAGGCACTTTAACAGACCTTAAAAGTCTTTAAACCATACCTCGACTAGATCTGTTGGTCGGTTGCCAGAAGGATCTTCTTTATACTTACGCGTTTGGAAGGTTGGGTAACAGGTCCCCCGACTGGTTCCTGCTTATTGTGCCTTAGTGCTTGGAGAAGGATCAGGTTGACTGGTCCTGTTGATCCTGATCCGCTCACCAGTCGGAGTTTACCTGTACCCTTCAAACATCAGTTTAGATAACTGATGGAATTACGTAATTTTGTTTAAGAGGTGGGACGGTGGGTGCGAATTTCAATAGCGTTTCGTTGTGCTCCTTACGCTGTCTGCGCCGCTATTGCGTACTATGAGATTGCGCGCTATCAGGTTTCGCTTACGTTGCATACCTTGAGTTGTCTGTCATCAACCATGTGTTGCGTGCAGCGCAGCATGTCTCCTTTGGTTTAACCTTGGTTATTTCATAACCCCATTAAAATCACGTGGAATAAGTGGTGAAATCACGAATATCGGTTATTAATTTAAGTTCTCCACGGGTCACGCGAAACCTTTGCGTCACGGATCACTAAGAATAATTTATTAAATTCACGTTTCTCTGGAAATAAAATCAGCTAATCACGCATCACGAGAATACCCCTGTACGACCCTCTCTCTCTCTCTATATATATATTATATATATTATATGTTTTATATATATTATATGTTTTATATATATTATATGTTTTATATATATTATATATATATATATATATATATGTTAAAGTGAAATTTGTAGCTTGGTGTAATATGAGTAAAATTTTACTCATATATATATATATATATATATATATTTAACAATTATACCATGAGCTCGAGTCGTATATGAGCTTATGATATTATATTATGTACAACAACACTATAATTCTTCGAATTTTTTGTGCCATTAATTTGGGCCTGGGTCTAACAACCTACGTGAACAATACGTAAGACTGTATCCATGGATACAATCTCATTAATATGGTCAGCAGTATTTTGTTCAGAGCACAAGAACACATTCAATATGGCGGATCATGAAAGTCTGATGTTGTTCGTTTTGGTTCACCGTTTCGCTAAGGAGAATATCAGACATACAGAAAATATCACCCAACTGGTTTAGGCTTTGTCAATGTTAGTATCAACATAATTTACTGGATACCTGTACACACGTTAACACATTACCCTGAATATATCTGTTGTTGGCCAACAACATCATGAAGATCCGTATATAAAAATGGATAGAAATGTAAGAATGAAAGTATCAGTTTAGTTATAGATTTTGCGCAACAAAATTGTTTTCAATGAGTACTTAGACATATGTCTTATGTTTTTGTCTGTCTGAAGCTGTTATGATGACAGAGGTATATTTTCAGTTCATATTATAGTAAAATTCATTGAATCTCAGTATACATGTAACTGTGCAGCTAAATATTAGATTGCTACATAAAATGATTCCTCTTTCTATAAAATTGATTGCAACAAAGACCAACTTTTGTCTGTTTTTAGAAATGTTAACATGTGGTGAACTGTTGAGCATGACATAAGGCCAGCTGTATGCCATTTGAAGTGAGTAAATTCTACAGGACCAGTGCAACAACATCTGGAATTAGAAAGCAGTTGGTGAGACAAGCTGTTCTCCTACCAGATCCTGATTTGAGTGAGACAGAAGACATAGCTGAAGATGATAATGATGAAATATCTCAATTTGAAGGTGAGAAAGAATTTATTGATGAAATGTTTGGGGACACAGCAGAACCAGGTGAGAGTGAGAGTAGTGATTCTGAAGTTTCTGATGCTGACACGCATGTTGATGTTGATAGCGATTATGCTGAAGGAAGTGATGATAATAAAGATGATGTTCTACCAGAAGAGAAAACACAACCCAGAAAACAAAGTAAAAAAACAAACAAAGCAATGTCAGATGGAGAAAAATTACCCCAGTTCAAGTAAATGCCCAATTTGAAGGTCCACCTTTACCGGATCCGCCTGCTGATGATCTTGTACCCAAGAACTATTTTTATTTATTTTTCAGCAGTGAACTGATTGCAACAATTAGCGAAGAGACAAACTTGTATTCAGTACAAAGTTCTGGAAAGAGCGTGCAGACCAAAAACAGTGAAATTGAGCAGTTTTTGGGTATATTAATCTTGATGTGAATTTTTAAATATCCCACATACAAAATGTATTGGTCCCCTGGAACAAGAATACCAGCAATTGTTGATGTCATGAGCATAAATCGCGTTGAAAATCTCAAGCGATATTTTCATATCACAGATAACAGTAAAATGCCAAAGCAAGGAGAAGCAAATTATGACAAGCTTTACAAAGTACGACCAATGATCGAGTCAATCCATTCCAAATGCAGAGCTATTCCACCGGAAGAATGTCACTCCATCAATGAGCAAATGATTCCAACCAAGGATAGATCTTCCATCCACCAGTATTTACCAAAGAAACCCCACAAGTGGGGCTTCAAAGTGTGGGCAAGATGTGGTATTAGTGGGACGTTGTATGATTTAGAGGTGTACACAGGGAAGCAAGAAGATGACGAAGAATTTGGTAAAGTTGGTTCAGTTGTGAAACGACTTGTTCAGCACCTTCCAAAGAATATGGGTCACAAAGTTTATTTCGACAATCTTTTCAGCAGCATTAACCTGATCAAGCACTTAAAAGCTGAAGGAATATGGTCCTTGGGTACAATACCCTCAAATCGCTTACAAGGAGCAGATAAGCTGTTGAAAAGCAGGAAAGTCTTGGTGGCTGAAGGGCGAGGCTCGCCTGACTATCGTGTGGATGCCCAATTCCAATAGTTCTTGGACAACGGTGTTGTTCAACTTGTTTCATCATTTGTTGGAATCGATAGTGGAATTCCAGTAAAACGGTGGAGTACCAAAGATAAGGCAAAGATTGATGTACCATGTCCTCAGATTGTACAAGAGTACAGCAAGCATATGGGTGGAGTAGATCTGTGCGATATGCTAATGGGATTGCATCGTATAAAAGTTGGTACCAATAAATGGTATATGCATCTTGTATATTATTGCATTGGAGTAGCAGTTGTCAATGCATGGTTTTTATACCGTGGCATTGCAAACAAAATGAAATTGCAAAGAAAACAATGTTTTGTCATTGCTGAAGTTCCAGTCTCAAATAGCTCATTCACTTTTGTATGCTGGCAAGGTAGGAAGTCAGGCACCACAGCCTAAGCGGGGCCACCCTTCACTGTCACCTTTGTCAAATGATGCACCAAATCCACAAAAGCGTCAAAAAGCAGCTGTAGCAATTCCCCAGAATGACATAAGGTATGACCAAATAGGACATTTCCCCACATTTGTTGAAAAGCAACAAAGATGTAGATTTTGTCATGGGGATATTCTATAATCCAGTGTACCAAATGTCATGTTCAGTTGTGCTTGGTGAAAGACCGCAACTGCTTCCATGAATTTCACAATAAAACATAAAACAGAATAAGTATGTGAGGAATAAGTATGTGAAGATCATTCTTGTAAAATAAGGATAATCAATTTTATTATTATATTGAACATTGATAAATTTTAGTTTTGAACATTATTTGATAACTTGTTCATAAATTATCTGAATTTAACCACTGAAGGCTTGAAGTACTGCTTTTATATATATGGTAAATATTGAGCTGTCATTTTAGTGACATAAAATCTATTGAACAGTCTGTGATTATCTGTATAAGTAAAATATTACATAAAAGACCCATACTGATAGCCAGGCAAATATGCAAGGTTGCACAATTAGTTTCCAGGGGGAGGGCTGAATATGAAGAGGTTGGTCTTAATTACTTATTTCACAAAGTTTATGGGGTGACTTTATCATGTAATGGTGTTTATTTATTAAACAAGAATATGAAATTGTCTAATTTAATTATCTGATTATATTGTTGAAATTCAGGAGTTTTATGTACCCTTACCTCATGTTGTCGTGTGACAACATGCTAAAATTCCTAGAATTCAAAAGAGTTGTGGATTTTTTATCATGCAATCTTATTTATCAGACATATAGTCAGACATATAGTCGCCGCAGTAGCCAAGGGCCCAAGTTATAAACTAGTTCATGACAACACATACAGATAGTAAAGCCGATAGGAACCGACCGAATTGTTACGCGCAAAAATTAGACGCTTTAATCCGATTGGCGCGAGAAAGTTGTTAATTGCGCGGAAATGTAGCTTGACAAGTTACATTCCTAAGAGTATTTAATAATATAATGTTTTTAGAATAAATCGGATCTAAGGAGAAATCCGGCTTTGCATAAACAAGATAATAATATTTTAAGTTATTAGGATAATCACATATTGTCACCCTTATTGAAAGTGAAACCAACAAGAACATTTGAAAATTGTTCCAAGACAATCTTATCGCTAGAAATATTCGAACTTAGTAATACTTATTTAGTTTGTGGAAAGCATAAATGTTAGATAACATTTAGTTGGCCAATACGAATTAACCAAACGTAGAAGTGCGCAAAATATCGCCATATTGTGTAGTAGAAAAATTATAAACTTTGACACGTGAACTTTTTAAAATACAGTATATAAAGCTCATTTACATGCGCACAACTCATTCATAGAATCATTAAGATGGCCAGAACAACTATTGTAACATAAGATTCGAAACAGTTCTTACCTTGAAAAAAACCAAAAACAAACACGAATACCAACTTGAATTGTCCCAATTCAAATGAAATGGGTTCTTCCTCACATTTTTAAGGTCAGTGCTGAATGAGACAGCACGCATGGAAGAGATATCCTATAACAGCTAGATCGCACTATGCCCAATAGGGGGTCGCTGTAATTCTGGCCCTATCCTATGCAAGACAGACCACCTGTTACGTTATGTTGGTCTGTTAACAAGTTATAGAATCCTTACACAATGAGCTAGTGGGTAAGATGAGTGAGACACCTATCGGTATCAGTGAACGTTTGATGACGCTCCACGTGAAGTTATCAGATACCAGCTATGCTACCATCAGCGCGTATGCTCCAACTCTGATGGCAGAAGATGAAGTCAAGGAACATTTCTATAGTCGATTGTGTCCTTAGGACTATTCCAGCAAGTGATAAACTCGTCCTTCTTGGGGATTTCAATGCGAGAGTTGGAAGGGAATCTACCCTCTGGAATGGAGTAATCGGCAAAGAAGGGGTAGGGAGCTGTAACACCAATGGCACACTCACTCCTCCTCACCATATGCAGTGAGCACTCCTTGGTTATCACTAACACCCTGTTTCGTCAACGGAACAAGTACAAGACGTCATGGAAGCATCCAAGGTCAGCCCACTGGCATATGACCGACTATGTCATTGTCCGCACCCGTGACCGCAAGAATATCCACTCAACCAAAGCTATGGTGGGCGCGGATGACTGCTGGACGGATCATCGTCTCATTTGTTCTAAGATCACTATGAAACTCGCTCGACCACATCTCCGCCAGCAGAAAAAGAACCGGCGCAAAATCAACGTCGCTGCACTAAAGGACCCTGAAGTTCTCCAGGATTTCCGTCAGCGCATGGATGTAAACCTTTCGGAAGACGGTCATAAAGAATGGGATGATGTCAATCAAGCCTGGAGCGCACTGAAGTGTGCCATCATTCGCACATGTGAAGAATCCATTGGACTCACCAAGCGCAAGCATCAGGATTGGTTTGATGATAACGACCTGGAGATACAGAATCTCATAGACATCAAACGCCGAGCTTTCTGAGAAGTGCAAAGAAGGCTCAGGATTATGAAGAATGAATAGTGGACAAACAAAGCGACAGAACTTCAAGAACTAGCGAATACCCAAGATATGCGAGGTTTCTTCAGCTCTGTGAAGACCGTTTATGGACCTGTTACCCAAGGAAGCGTCCCTCTCCGCTCCAAGGATGGAAACACCCTCATCAAGGAACAAGAAGCCATTAACGCCAGATGGAAAGAGCATTTTGAAGACCTCTTCAATGAGGATTGTGTCGTCGATCAGTCTTTCCTATACTCCATTCCTCAATGTCCTGTGAAGGATGACCTTGGGGCCACTCCAGAGCTGTATGAAGTAGAGAAAGCTATCAAGCAGCTGCGAAACAAGATTCCTGGAACAGATTCCAGAGGACCTAAGAGATGCTATCATTGTAGCCCTCTTCAAGAAAGGTGACAGGTCAGAATGTGAAAACTATCGTGGTATATCCCTTTTAAGCGCTGCAGGAAAGGTGTTAGCAAGAATCCTTCTGAGTCGTCTGCTGCCACATGCTGAGGAAGAATTACCAGAATCCCAGTGCGGCTTTAGATCTGGCCGAGGAACAATCGATATGGTTTTCTCCGCTCGTCAATTGCAAGAGAAGTGCAGAGAACAACACCAACCGCTCTACATGGTTTTCTTCGATCTTACGAAGGCTTTTGACTCTGTCAATAGAGCAGCCCTCTGGAACATACTCCTCAAGCTTGGGTGTCCACAGAAATTTGTCAACATTCTCCGGCTGCTACACGATGGCATGAAGGCAGTTGTCCTCAGCAATGGGTCAATGACAAAACCCTTTCCTGTCACCACTGGAGTGAAGCAAGGCTGGGTCATTGCCCCAACACTCTTTTCCATCTATCTCGCTGCCGTCCTCCATTTAGCTCCTAGTGAACCACCTCAAGGGATCCCCATCAGATATCGTACCGACGGCAACGTGTTCAACCTCGCACGTTTGAAGGAAAAAACCAAGACCACGTCCACGTCAATTGTTGTCAGGGAGCTTCAGTATGCAGATGATGCAAAAGCTGGTGCTCTTACAGAAGAAGGGCTGCAGATCACAGCCGATGCGTTTACCGAGGCATACGGAAGGTTAGGTCTTCAAGTGAACACCAAGAAGACGAAAGTACTCTACCAGCCTGCCCCAACTCCCCAGCAACAACAAGATCCACCCCCTGCAATCAAGATATATGGCAAAACGCTCGAGAACGTGCAGCACTTCACCTACCTCGGCTGTGTGTTCAACAGGAAGGCGACCATCGATGAGGATGTTCAACGCCGTCTGGGATGCGCCAGCGTGTCTTTTGGAAGGCTCCGAGACCGTGTCTTCGAAGAGCGAGATCTAACACAGAACACGAAACTGTTGGTCTACAAAGCTGTCGTCATACCTACTATGCTGTATGGAGCTGAAGCGTGGACGACTTATCGACGCCATCTCAAGGGCCTGGAGAAGTATCATCAGCGGTGTCTGAGAAGAATTCTTAAGATCTCCTGGGAGGATCGTCAGACTAACACTCGTGTCCTTCAGGAGGAAAAGTAGTAGTAGTAGTAAAACTTTAT
This sequence comes from Paragorgia papillata, assembly GCA_035771165.1. Classification (NCBI taxonomy): domain Eukaryota; kingdom Metazoa; phylum Cnidaria; class Anthozoa; order Scleralcyonacea; family Coralliidae; genus Paragorgia; species Paragorgia papillata. The sequence goes on along the minus strand of JAWNZC010000194.1, from coordinate 89,982 downwards.
TTATACACGCTAACCTCATCAACTGTGTAGTTTTGGGTTCCTAACTAACTAATTACATTCTTTTCTTGCTGATCTGTTGTGTAGTTTTTGTAATCGTTTGGCTTGGCATAAACCAAACACATCCCAAACCTCACAACAGTAATCAAAATGTGGTTGAACCAAGGCAAAATAAACTGAAAGTAACGTATCTTTGTCAACAAAATCCCTCAACCGTCTTATAGCTCCAATTCCTGACGTTATCTTCTTGCAAATGTTATCGGTATTTGCATTCCAGGACAAATGCTGATCAACAACGTACCCAAGTACCTTACTTTCAAAAACCTGTTTAATTTGTTTTTGTTCAATACAAATTTCAGGTTCTCTATCTTGTTTACTCCTCAGTAAAGGCTTTGATCCAATCAACAGAAATTCGGTTTTAGCTACATTGAGACTTAATTTGTTAGCCTGTAACCATCTTCTGAGGCCCTCCAGATCCAAATTCATAGCTGTCTCAACCTCATCATTTATTGTGCTACCAGCTGCAGTTAAATTTGTATCATCTGCAAACAGTCGTGAATCTGTATGATTCAGACATTCTGGCAGATCATTTATATAAAGCAAAAATAGTAAGGGGCCTAAAATAGACCCTTGAGGAATCCCGCATGTCACTGAATGTTCCGATGAGACAACTCCATTTTCTTGACATTTTTGGATGCGATCAGTTAGATACGATTCTATTAAGGATAGAGCATCTCCTTTCACACCATAGAGTTCTAATTTTTTCAATAATATTTTATGATTGACAGTATCAAAAGCCTTTTTTAAGTCAATAAAAACAACCAAATTAAACATTTTTCTATCCATGTTTATGTACCAATTATTGATACAATCTAGGAGAGCTGTCGCAGTGGAATGAAACCGCCGAAAGCCAAATTGGGTTTTAGAAAGTATGTTGTTTTCAGTGAAGTACTTATAAAGTTGATCATACAGGATTCGTTCCATGATTTTACTAATTGCTGGTAAAACAGAGATTGGCCTATAATTTTCGGTCAAATTTCGCTGGCCACTTTTATAAATAGGCGTTACTCTAGCCATTTTCCAATGAATCAAAAAACAAACAAACACAACCAGCATCGAAGCCCTCATTATGCGTTGTCAGTTGCGATGGGCTGGGCATGTTGCCCGTATGAATGACTCTCGTCTCCCAAAACAGATTTTCTACTCGGAATTGGAGCAGGGCAAAAAATCCCGCGGGGGCCAGTTGAAGCGCTATACGGACCTCCTCAAGGCTAACCTTAAGAAGTGTGCTATAGACCCAAACACCTGGGAAGGCCTTGGCCAAGATCGCTCCCAGTGGAGACAGAGATGTCACTTGGGCGTTGAAACCTTCGAGTCTAATCGTAGAAGGGATCAAGAAGAAAAGCGTCAGTGCAGCGCAGGAAAGATCGAGCGGCTGATCTTGCCCGAGGTGCCCCGCCTACAGCAGTCTACGTCTGTGATTCCTGCGGAAAATTTTGTGCATCCAGGATTGGCTTGGTAAGTCACAAAAGAATGCACAACTGGAGATGAAAAAGATGAGGGTGGTGTCTTGACGAGGCTATCATACTCGTTCACGAGGGATTGCCAAAGAAGAAGAAGAAGATTACATTATTTATATTACTCTTTACAATACAGACCAATGGATGGAAAACATAAAAATTCTATTGGTGCCCAAATATTCCCTTTAATATTGACATTTATATACATTTAAAAAGTTGTGTCGTTTATAACTTTAAGTTACATTGAGGGATTAACATTAGGTTCCAATCTTTAATCTGTATTGGAAATGCTCCAATTTAATTTCGGTATGTTAGATTTGGAACGTTAATTAAATCAAATCAGTTTAGATTTATAGTTAGATTGACTGTGCATGCAATTGGTTAATAAATAGAACGTAATGTTTTAATGTAGAGCGATCTGGTTAGCATCAAACTAGTTAATTGGAAACGGAAAGAAAGTAAGCTTGTTAGCCATAGATAAGTAAATGCTGTAAATAATATCATAGTCAGTATAGTCAAGACTTTTCGTGGGAAACACTTGTAAGTACATTCATAATACTTGTTTTAGTTTAAGAGTACGTTATATTAGTTTAGATTCATGTAATTTGTTTAGTTGAACCACATATGCACAATATTTCTGTATACTCGTAATTGGTAAATGTTAGTCCATTGGTCCATGCGACACGAGTGCGCAAATGTCCGAAGACATTGGTTGCGGCCCAGCGCTGTATGTATAACTTATTTCTAAAGTAATGAATTAGTAAAATAAGGTAGACTGAAATTGGACGTGTTCAGTACCATAGCTTTAATTTTTTTTATTACTTACAATAGACACAGTGTTAAATCTCTTGCAACCCAGCTTTGTTTGCAAAAGGTTATATTAGTAGTTTTAGTGATACTTTTTTAATTTAACTTTCTTTTTTTAAATTTAGGGTGTTAAGAGACGAGAACGAGGGAAATGTATCCTCGCCACTCCCGTCCTCTTTGTCGTCCGATGTAAGTGTACACATATAGTTTTGGACTAAAGGGATTTTTTCTCTTCTCACACGTCGATTAACAACCAATATACTTCATTATATTCATTTTTACCAATCCTACTTCCGTTGATGTCAAACCAGGTCTGATTAGAACTAATCATATCGCTTTGACTTCAACGGAGGTTACAACAAAAAACAAATCCCAGCAAACAGGATATGTTAAATGTCCCGCTCAATTTGTGTCATTTACTGAATTTACCTCAGGGCTTCGGATCCATAGGTACGTTTATTAGCTAAAACACGTCTTTTTATACAGTACTACTTTTAATGCCAACATGTAGTCAAAAGTGTTTTTATTATCACGTGTAGTACTATCTGTTTAACATGCTACTTATTTTCTTTTAGGGTTGTGAGTCGAGCGACTACAACGATTTGAGAGGTGTTGTTTACCGACCAACCCATGATGTCAGGAAAAGGATAAAATATTTGAACAGGCTAATCAACGAAGGACTAGCGAGTGAGGTAATTATGATCTCGGTAAACGATTAAAGAACGTTTTCTTGAAAATAACAAGAAATAAACTAGTAAATAAATAAATAAATAAATTGTAAAGTAATTAATAATTAATAAAATTCATTGAATAATTAATTAGTCTGTGCTAAAACGAAAGTAAGTCGGGCGTAATAACGTTTATTAATTCACATACCCGTACAAATAGCTCCCATCCAATTATTATAAATTGTTTGGTAATTTCGTTTTGTTTTTGTTTTTTTTGGTTTAGACAGGGATGCGTATTGGCAAGATTTGCCCTATTTGTGGGAAAACCTACAAATACTTGCCAGCGCACGTGAAGAGGAAACACCAAGTGGATGACGAGGAAGCCAAGGAAATGAGCAGGAAGCAGAGGAAAGGACTGAATGAGAAACTCAAACCAAAGACGAAATGCCCCAAATGTGGGGGCTATTTCGTACATGTGGGATGCCACCTGAAGCGGGCCCACCGCATTACTGATGAGGAAGAATTTAGAAGGTATTGTAAATAAATGTCTAATTGAATGTCATTTATGCAGTTGTAAGAAAATATCTAGTCTAGCCTTTTTCGCCTAATTTAAGTAGTAAATTCTACTATATGTCGAATTGGGTATTTGAGTCTTGTCTTGTCTTATCTTGTCTTGTCTTGTCTTGTCTTGTCTTGTCTTGTCTTGTCTTGTCTTGTCTTGTCTTGTCTTGTCTTGTCTTGTCTTGTCTTGTCTTGTCTTGTCTTGTCTTGTCTTGTAAATGTAAACTTGCCTGACGTTGTCACTTATAACGTTTGTTCTACTGCATCTGCATTGTTCCAACTTATATCATATCTCTTTGTAATTATAAGGGGAACAATTTAAGATACCGCTGAGATTTTTAGATCTTTTAGAACAAGCGTTATAAGCGAAACCGTAAAGGGCATTAATAATAGGCTGTAATTAATTTCCGTTATTTTTCGGCCTTACCATTTCACTTATAACGTTTGTTCTACTGCATCTGTATTGTTCCACCTTATATCAAACCCTTTGTTCCACCTTATAGCATTCTCTTTGTTATTATAAGAGGAACATTTTGAGATATAGTAGAGATTTTTATCTCTTTTAGAACAAGCGTTATAAGCGAAAATGTAATGGCATTAATAATAGGCTATAATCAATTTCCGCTTATTTTCTGCCTGACCATTTCACTTATAACGTTTGTTCTACTGCATCTGTATTGTTCCACCTTATATCAAACCCTTTGTTATTATAAGGGGAACAATTTAAGATGTAGTAGATTAATTTTGTTCAATTAATATTTAGGTTAAACGCGCAGGCAATTGAGCAGGGAAGGAAGGAGAGGCGACGAAAAGCGAGGATTGCTTCAACAGGTACAACAACATCAAGAACAACATGCCCACAGAGAAAGACCAATATTCCTAAAGCTTTTAAGGTAGCAAATAATAAATCGGCCGCCAAGGCTCCTTTAGTCACGTACTCATCCTCAGACAATGATTCGGATGAAGATGGCAACCGGTTGTCATCTTTATCCGAATCATTGTCTGAAGATGAGATGAGATTCCTGCAAAGCAGAGCACCTCCTCTGAGCCGTTCGCCCCTCAAACTTTTGAGCGTGGCGAACGTAATCAACGTGTTTCGAGATGCCCTGTTTTGCAGGAATTTTACAAATACATGATGTCGCTCGACGGGGGCAGCAAAACTCGGGAGATAGCCCACGAGGAGACAATGTATGTCGCGCGCCTTCTTGCCCAAGTAGACCCTGAACTTTCCTTTCCCCAACGGCTTTGGGAGGACAGATACGTTTCCCTGATAGCACGCTCCGTCTTTCAGGGAAACTGTCTGTTGCCCAAACCGTTGGCACCCGGGTCCCTCGACCGCTTGCTGTTGGCGTTCAGGAGCTTTCTGGAGTTTGTCAGATTGCGCCGAAAACATCTAGAATCATTTCTAGTTGTTTCCGAGCAAGATCTGGCAGACATCCAGATTGTTCTTCAACGACAGAGCAAGTGGTCTAAGTATTATACTGTGCAGAAGAAGCTACGCAGGCACGAAGTGGCGAAGAAGGGCCAGAAATTAATCCTGAATAAAGAGGAATTCCATGCCCTCCTCAATGGACCGCAATCCCTCCTTATTCAGGAGCAATTTCTGAATCTCTCAGACAGCACAAACTCGGACGAGAACTTATTTGTGCGTCTGAGAGATTATTTGCTTCTTCGCCTGCTTCTTGACAGTGGTCAACGACCCGGAGCGGTAGCTAAACTTTCGGTAGCGGAATTTGAGGCTGCCGAAAAGGTTGTTACCTCTCAGGGTCGTACGATTTACATAACGAGAACGGGCGTGCAAAAAACCGCTTCCACCCTTGGGCCAGCTTGCTTGATTTGGGACACACCAGTGTACCAGTCCGGGCTCCAGTACTTGCGGTTTCTCAGAACCGCCCACGCGAATGAGTACTCGCGGTTCGAGCAAACCGGTGCTGTTCAGCGGGTGCCATTTTTCATTAACTCCACTGGCTCCGCTATGCGATCCCGACAGGTTTCACGTAGAGTTACCGACATAGCCAGGCGGCTATGCCCTGACCTCGAAGGATCGCTTAACGGAGCAAAAATCCGCAAAACCTTTGTAACAAAACACCGAGAGTTATTGAAGAATAGCGACCCACACACCTTAAATGTGACATCAGACCAACTTGCCCGTCTGATGTCACATTCAAGGGCAACCGCTGATCAACACTATGCCATGTTTGATCAGGCAAGAGAGTCCGGTGAGCTCTTTTCCCTGATCACGCATGGCATTCAAGGCCAGGAGCCCGAATCCGCCACGCAATCTGCTTTGAATATTCCTCATGGACATGATCCATCACGCTCGCTCATTACTCCACCTTCGGCGCCATATGCCAATCCAGATGTAATCAAATAAATCATCGGCACAGGAAGGCGCAAAGTCATCTGCTGCTGCCGGAACTGCAGCCACGTCTTCCCGTTCCGATGATGTCCTCTCTGGCGAACAGAAGAAGTTATTGTTACAACACTTCTCGTCTACTCTTTCGTCCGGGGTTCTCCCCGGTCGTAACAGAATTCGGGAACGTTGTAGCAATAATGTTCTGCTAGCCACCGTAAACATAGATAAGGCGTATGATTACTTAACATCCAAAATACTATCGAGAGGTACTTTAGCGATTAATGAAACAGTGACATCTGGTAGAACATCTGGAGCTGCAATTTCCCTTGCGAATTTCTCGAGGGAGCCCGAACATCGACCCACCCATGCACGTTCACTTTTCACAGAAGCGCAAAGCGACGCTATTTACCAAGCCACCAAGGAATGAGAATGTCCCAAGGGAGTTAGTCCTGCATGCACTAGCTGCTAATGACAGGTGCCAAGAGCTGGGAGTGGTGCCGGACGGCGATTATTCAGATTCACAACTCCGTGACAAGTTTAAGACCCTAATCAGAAAGGAGTTTCGCCAGGGCCCTGGGAAAAAAAAGTAATTATGTTATTCATTTACTAAAGGCATTTGTCCAAAGGCCATTACTATTTAAGATATAGTAGAGATTTTTAGCTCTTTTACCATTTCCTTCGCATCCTCGTCCTCCACCCTATGTTTTCGTTCTTCATTTATTGTTTTTTTTAATAATTCCATCTAAATTATTAGATTGGCTCATTTTCGCTTATAACGCTTGTTCTAAAAGAGCTAAAAATCTCTACTATATCTTAACTTGAACGTTTAAACAAAGAAGTAATTCAATTAGATTGGGGATGAACTCCTTCTATAAACTATTTCATGAGCTAAAAAATGTTGCTCTAAGGCCTCAGCGGTCTCCTTAATTGGTGTCACTGCTGTTGGCGAGGACGCGTACACCTAGTTTTTTCTCTCTTTAATTGAATTACTTGAACGTCCACAAATCTTTGGTCGGATTGCGCTACGGGCAGCATTATTTGTAGTTAGGTAATTGGTAAGAAGCAACGTTACAGGACCATGGGCTTACGATTGGGTAAGGTTGGCTTGTTTGAAGTTCTAGTTTGAAAAATTTGCATTCATAAAAGTTCTCTGGAATAGCTTAAATAACAATTCAAGGTTATTCTGAGCATTTCGTAACTGATCTCTTTCCGCCTAAAATTGGCCTTGTATTAATAATTTCGAAAGTGGAAAAACGCGCTGAAAATACTCTAAAACAAGGGGAAACAAAATGAATTTACGCCTACGTTCATGTAACAGTGCAACTAATGCATGTACTTTAAAGAAACGTTTAAACAAACAAGTAATTCAATTAGATTGGGGATGAACTCCCTCTATAAACTATTACATGAGCTAAAGAATGTTGCTCTATCTAAGGCCTCAGCGGTCTCCTTAATTGGTGTCACTGCTGTTGGCGAGGACGCGTACACCTAGTTTTCTCTCTCTTTAATTGAATTACTTGAACGTCCACAAATCTTTGGTCGGATTGCGCTACGGGCAGGATTATTTGTAGTTAGGTAATTGGTAAGAAGCAACGTTACAGGACCATGGGCTTACGATTGGGTAGGGTTGGCTTGTTTGCAGTGAACTCGATGTAAGTTAAAATGTGATACCTGGAACGCTAACGTCCAGTCATTCGGGGGGCAAAAAGTGAGGCAAAAAGTTCCAGGCCCTTGCGCGGTTTGCAGGTACGATTCAGTCTCCCACAAAATGTTTTTTACACGGTCACCGGTCTTGAGCGAACTGCGAAGACTCGAAAAGGTTTGAAAAATTATTTATTGAATCATTTTATCACGCTTTGCTAAACGTGCATTTTAAATTTTGATTGGTTGTGCTATGCTGCCGAACTAATTATGCAGTGATTGCCTATTTGCTGCTACAGTAAAAGCCATTGTCTTTACAAAACGTGCACGAAGTTTGTCAGTGAAGAAATTAAATCAAATTTTCGTTATATTATAAACCATATATATTAGAGTTTCATCACTCCAAAGAGGATACAAAAAATCAACACAAACTTAGTATAGAATATGCCGTTTAGGTTAGTACCAGTTTCATCAGTTCGTTTTGTTTAAAAAGCATTCCGCATTCGTACCGAAAACAACAACTAGCCATGAGTAAGCGTGAAAAATAAACAATCTAGTTGTCAGTTTATATTTCTTAAAATATCATTAGTTACAAAAGGCCGTTTAACAAAACCGAACAAGAAATTAAAGGAGCAGAAATAAGATGTAATACATTAGATGTAAATAAGATGTATACATTAGATGTATATTATGAAATATCAAGTATTAATACGTCTTCAAACTCGTACAGGAATAGCTTTCTCACTCTTGTTCTCACCTTTTCGGCTGGCTGTTTTCATCCTAGCCAGCAAAAGGACGTCTGTTTTCTCAGCCTATTTTCATCCCTAGCTTAATTTACGGTATAGTTTTGGACTGCTATCCAGTAAATAAAACAACAACAGCGCTGCACAACAACGGGAAACCATTAAATGCACGTTTAGTCTGATAAATAATTGTTTCAAACCTTTTTTCGAGCCTTCGCAGTTCGCTCAAGACGGGCGGCCGTGTAAAAAACATTTTGTGGGAGACTGAATCGTACCTGCAAACCGCGCAGGGGCCTGGAACTTTTTGCCTCACTTTTTGGTTCTTCGTTAGCGTTCCAGGTATCACATTTTAACTTACATCGAGTTCACTGGTTTGAAGTTCTAGTTTGAAAAATTTGCATTCATAAAAGTTCTCTGGGATAGCTTAAATAACAATTCAAGATTATTCTGAGCATTTCGTAACTGATCTCTTTCCGCCTAAAATTGGCCTTGTATTAATAATTTCGAAAGTGGAAAAACGCGCTGAAAATACTCTAAAACAAGGGAAAACAAAATGAATTTACGCCTACGTTCATGTAACAGTGCAACTAATGCATGTACTTTAAAGGAACGTTTAAACAAACAAGTAATTCAATTAGATTGCGGATGAACTCCCTCTATAAACTATTACATGAGCTAAAAAATGTTGCTCTATCTAAGGCCTCAGCGGTCTCCTTAATTGGTGTCACTGCTGTTGGCGAGGACGCGTACATCTAGTTTTTTCTCTCTTTAATTGAATTACTTGAACGTCCACAAATCTTTGGTCGGATTGCGCTACGGGCAGGATTATTTGTAGTTAGGTAATTGGTAAGAAGCAACGTTACAGGACCATGGGCTTACGATTGGGTAGGGTTGGCTTGTTTGAAGTTCTAGTTTGAAAAATTTGCATTCATAAAAGTTCTCTGGAATAGCTTAAATAACAATTCAAGGTTATTCTGAGCATTTCGTAACTGATCTCTTTCCGCCTAAAATTGGCCTTGTATTAATAATTTCGAAAGTGGAAAAACGCGCTGAAAATACTCTAAAACAAGGGAAAACAAAATGAATTTACGCCTACGTTCATGTAACAGTGCAACTAATGCATGTACTTTAAAGGAACGTTTAAACAAACAAGTAATTCAATTAGATTGGGGATGAACTCCCTCTATAAACTATTACATGAGCTAAAAAATATTGCTCTATCTAAGGCCTCAGCGGTCTCCTTATTGGTGGGTGTCACTGCTGTTGGCGAGGACGCGTACACCTAGTTTTTTCTCTCTTTAATTGAATTACTTGAACGTCCACAAATCTAAGGTCGGATTGCACTACGGGCAGGATGATTTGTAGTTAGTTAATAGGTAAGAAGCAACGTTACAGGACCATGGGCTTACGATTTGGTAGGGCTTGTTTGAAGTTCTATTTTGAAAAATTTACATTTATAAATGTTCTCTGGAATAGCTCTAGCTTAAATAACAATGTTGTTATTCAAGGTTATTCTGAGCCTTTCGTAACTGATCTCTTTCCGCCTAAAATTGGCCTTGTATTAATAATTTCGAAAGTGGAAAAACGCGCTGAAAATTAGGGAAAACGAAATGAATTTACACCTGTGTTCATGTGACAGTGCAAATAATGCATGTACTTTAAAGGAACGTTTAAACAAACAAGTAATTCAATTAGATTGGGGATGAACTCCCTCTATAAACTATTTCAAATGTTGCTCTATCTAAGGCCTCAGCGGTCTCCTTAATTGGTGTCACTGCTGTTGTGTAGGTCTTCTTGTCTCTCTCTAATTGAATTACTTGAATGCACAAAACACTAATGAGGATTGCAAATAATAATTTGTTAGTAACACTTGTTTTGGGAAACACTTGTAAGTACATTCATAATACTTGTTTTAGTTTAAGAGTACGTTATATTAGTTTAGATTCATGTAATTTGTTTAGTTGAACCACATATGCACAATATTTCTGTATACTCGTAATTGGTAAATGTTAGACGTCCATGCGACACGAGTGCGCAAATGTCCGAAGACATTGGTTGCGGCCCAGCGCTGTATGTATAACTTATTTCTAAAGTAATGAATTAGTAAAATAAGGTAGACTGAAATTGGACGTGTTCAGTACCATAGCTTTAATTTTTTTTATTACTTACAATAGACACAGTGTTAAATCTCTTGCAACCCAGCTTTGTTTGCAAAAGGTTATATTAGTAGTTTTAGTGATACTTTTTTAATTTAACTTTCTTTTTTTAAATTTAGGGTGTTAAGAGACGAGAACGAGGGAAATGTATCCTCACCACTCCCGTCCTCTTTGTCGTCCGATGTAAGTGTACACATATAGTTTTGGACTAAAGGGATTTTTTTCTTCTCACACGTCGATTAACAACCAATATACTTCATTATATTCATTTTTACCAATCCTACTTCCGTTGATGTCAAACCAGGTCTGATTAGAACTAATCATATCGCTTTGACTTCAACGGAGGTTACAACAAAAAACAAATCCCAGCAAACAGGATATGTTAAATGTCCCGCTCAATTTGTGTCATTTACTGAATTTACCTCGGGGCTTCGGATCCATAGGTACGTTTATTAGCTAAAACACGTCTTTTTATACAGTACTACTTTTAATGCCAACATGTAGTCAAAAGTGTTTTTATTATCACGTGTAGTACTATCTGTTTAACATGCTACTTATTTTCTTTTAGGGTTGTGAGTCGAGCGACTACAACGATTTGAGAGGTGTTGTTTACCGACCAACCCATGATGTCAGGAAAAGGATAAAATATTTGAACAGGCTAATCAACGAAGGACTAGCGAGTGAGGTAATTATGATCTCGGTAAACGATTAAAGAACGTTTTCTTGAAAATAACAAGAAATAAACTAGTAAATAAATAAATAAATAAATTGTAAAGTAATTATTAATTAATAATTAATAAAATTCATTGAATAATTAATTAGTCTGTGCTTTTTATATAGGACAAGACAGAAGGGAATACCGAAAGTAAAACGAAAGTAAGTCGGGCGTAATAACGTTTATTAATTCACATACCCGTACAAATAGCTCCCATCCAATTATTATAAATTGTTTGGTAATTTCGTTTTGTTTTTGTTTTTTTTGGTTTAGACAGGGACGCGTATTGGCAAGATTTGCCCTATTTGTGGGAAAACCTACAAATACTTGCCAGCGCACGTGAAGAGGAAACACCAAGTGGATGACGAGGAAGCCAAGGAAATGAGCAGGAAGCAGAGGAAAGGACTCAATGAGAAACTCAAACCAAAGACGAAATGCCCCAAATGTGGGGGCTATTTCGTACATGTGGGACGCCACCTGAAGCGGGCCCACCGCATTACTGATGAGGAAGAATTTAGAAGGTATTGTAAATAAATGTCTAATTGAATGTCATTTATGCAGTTGTAAGAAAATATCTAGTCTAGCCTTTTTCGCCTAATTTAAGTAGTAAATTCTACTATATGTCGAATTGGGTATTTGAGTCTTGTCTTGTCTTATCTTGTCTTGTCTTGTCTTGTCTTGTCTTGTCTTGTCTTGTCTTGTAAATGTAAACTTGCCTGACGTTGTCACTTATAACGTTTGTTCTACTGCATCTGCATTGTTCCAACTTATATCATATCTCTTTGTAATTATAAGGGGAACAATTTAAGATACCGCTGAGATTTTTAGATCTTTTAGAACAAGCGTTATAAGCGAAACCGTAAAGGGCATTAATAATAGGCTGTAATTAATTTCCGTTATTTTTCGGCCTTACCATTTCACTTATAACGTTTGTTCTACTGCATCTGTATTGTTCCACCTTATATCAAACCCTTTGTTATTATAAGGGGAACAATTTAAGATGTAGTAGATTAATTTTGTTCAATTAATATTTAGGTTAAACGCGCAGGCAATTGAGCAGGGAAGGAAGGAGAGGCGACGAAAAGCGAGGATTGCTTCAACAGGTACAACAACATCAACAACAACATGCCCACAGAGAAAGACCAATATTCCTAAAGCTTTTAAGGTAGCAAATAATAAATCGGCCGCCAAGGCTCCTTTAGTTACGTACTCATCCTCAGACAATGATTCGGATGAAGATGGCAACCGGTTGTCATCTTCATCCTAATCATTGTCTGAAGATGAGATTCCTGCAAAGCAGAGCACCTCCTCTGAGCCGTTCGCCCCTCAAACGTTTGAGCGTGGCGAACTTAATCAACGTGTTTCGAGATGCCCTGTTTTGCAGGAATTTTACAAATACATGATGTCGCTCGACGGGGGCAGCAAAACTCGGGAGATAGCCCACGAGGAGACAATGTATGTCGCGCGCCTTCTTGCCCAAGTAGACCCTGAACTTTCCTTTCCCCAACGGCTTTGGGAGGACAGATACGTTTCCCTGATAGCACGCTCCGTCTTTCAGGGAAACTGTCTGTTGCCCAAACCGTTGGCACCCGGGTCCCTCGACCGCTTGCTGTTGGCGTTCAGGAGCTTTCTGGAGTTTGTCAGATTGCGCCGAAAACATCTAGAATCACTTCTAGTTGTTTCCGAGCAAGATCTGGCAGACATCCAGATTGTTCTTCAACGACAGAGCAAGTGGTCTAAGTATTATACTGTGCAGAAGAAGCTACGCAGGCACGAAGTGGCGAAGAAGGGCCAGAAATTACTCCTGAATAAAGAGGAATTCCATGCCCTCCTCAATGGACCGCAATCCCTCCTTATTCAGGAGCAATTTCTGAATCTCTCAGACAGCACAAACTCGGACGAGAACTTATTTGTGCGTCTGAGAGATTATTTGCTTCTTCGCCTACTTCTTGACAGTGGTCAACGACCCGGAGCGGTAGCTAACCTTTCGGTAGCGGAATTTGAGGCTGCCGAAAAGGTTGTTACCTCTCAGGGTCGTACGATTTACATAACGAAAACGGGCGTGCACAAAACCGCTTCCACCCTTGGGCCAGCTTGCTTGATTTGGGACACAGCAGTGTACCAGTCCGGGCTCCAGTACTTGCGGTTTCTCAGAACCGCCCACGCGAATGAGTACTCGCGGTTCGAGCAAACCGGTGCTGTTCAGCGGGTGCCATTTTTCATTAACTCCACTGGCTCCGCTATGCGATCCCGACAGGTTTCACGTAGAGTTACCGACATAGCCAGGCGGCTATGCCCTGACCTCGAAGGATCGCTTAACGGAGCAAGAATCCGCAAAACCTTTGTAACAAAACACCGAGAGTTATTGAAGAATAGCGACCCACACACCTTAAATGTGACATCAGACCAACTTGCCCGTCTGATGTCACATTCAAGGGCAACCGCTGATCAACACTATGCCATGTTTGATCAGGCAAGAGAGTCCGGTGAGCTCTTTTCCCTGATCACGCATGGCATTCAAGGCCAGGAGCCCGAATCCGCCACGCAATCTGCTTTGAATATTCCTCATGGACATGATCCATCACGCTCGCTCATTACTCCACCTTCGGCGCCATATGCCAATCCAGATGTTCAATCAAATAAATCATCGGCACAGGAAGGCGCAAAGTCATCTGCTGCTGCCGGAACTGCAGCCACGTCTTCCCGTTCCGATGATGTCCTCTCTGGCGAACAGAAGAAGTTATTGTTACAACACTTCTCGTCTACTCTTTCGTCCGGGGTTCTCCCCGGTCGTAACAGAATTCGGGAACGTTGTAGCAATAATGTTCTGCTAGCCACCGTAAACATAGATAAGGCGTATGATTACTTAACATCGAAAATACTATCGAAAGGTACTTTAGCGATTAATGAAACAGTGACATCTGGTAGAACATCTGGAGCTGCAATTTCCCTTGCGAATTTCTCGAGGGAGCCCGAACATCGACCCACCCATGCACGTTCACTTTTCACAGAAGCGCAAAGCGACGCTATTTACCAAGCCACCAAGGAATGAGAATGTCCCAAGGGAGTTAGTCCTGCATGCACTAGCTGCTAATGACAGGTGCCAAGATCTGGGAGTGGTGCCGGACGGCGATTATTCAGATTCACAACTCCGTGACAAGTTTAAGACCCTAATCAGAAAGGAGTTTCGCCAGGGCCCTGGGAAAAAAAAGTAATTATGTTATTCATTTACTAAAGGCATTTGTCCAAAGCCCATTACTATTTAAGATATAGTAGAGATTTTTTAGCTCTTTTACCATTTCCTTCGCATCCTCGTCCTCCACCCTATGTTTTCGTTCTTCATTTATTGTTTTTTTAATAATTCCATCTAAATTATTAGATTGGCTCATTTTCGCTTATAACGCTTGTTCTAAAAGAGCTAAAAATCTCTACTATATCTTAACTTGAACGTTTAAACAAAGAAGTAATTCAATTAGATTGGGGATGAACTCCTTCTATAAACTATTTCATGAGCTAAAAAATGTTGCTCTAAGGCCTCAGCTGTCTCCTTAATTGGTGTCACTGCTGTTGGCGAGGACGCGTACACCTAGTTTTTTCTCTCTTTAATTGAATTACTTGAACGTCCACAAATCTTTGGTCGGATTGCGCTACGGGCAGGATTATTTGTAGTTAGGTAATTGGTAAGAAGCAACGTTACAGGACCATGGGCTTACGATTGGGTAGGGTTGGCTTGTTTGAAGTTCTAGTTTGAAAAATTTGCATTCATAAAAGTTCTCTGGAATAGCTTAAATAACAATTCAAGGTTATTCTGAGCATTTCGTAACTGATCTCTTTCCGCCTAAAATTGGCCTTGTATTAATAATTTCGAAAGTGGAAAAACGCGCTGAAAATACTCTAAAACAAGGGAAAACAAAATGAATTTACGCCTACGTTCATGTAACAGTGCAACTAATGCATGTACTTTAAAGGAACGTTTAAACAAACAAGTAATTCAATTAGATTGGGGATGAACTCCCTCTATAAACTATTACATGAGCTAAAAAATGTTGCTCTATCTAAGGCCTCAGCGGTCTCCTTAATTGGTGTCACTGCTGTTGGCGAGGACGCGTACACCTAGTTTTTTCTCTCTTTAATTGAATTACTTGAACGTCCACAAATCTTTGGTCGGATTGCGCTACGGGCAGGATTATTTGTAGTTAGGTAATTGGTAAGAAGCAACGTTACAGGACCATGGGCTTACGATTGGGTAGGGTTGGCTTGTTTGAAGTTCTAGTTTGAAAAATTTGCATTCATAAAAGTTCTCTGGAATAGCTTAAATAACAATTCAAGGTTATTCTGAGCATTTCGTAACTGATCTCTTTCCGCCTAAAATTGGCCTTGTATTAATAATTTCGAAAGTGGAAAAACGCGCTGAAAATACTCTAAAACAAGGGAAAACAAAATGAATTTACGCCTACGTTCATGTAACAGTGCAACTAATGCATGTACTTTAAAGGAACGTTTAAACAAACAAGTAATTCAATTAGATTGGGGATGAACTCCCTCTATAAACTATTACATGAGCTAAAAAATGTTGCTCTATCTAAGGCCTCAGCGGTCTCCTTAATTGGTGTCACTGCTGTTGGCGAGGACGCGTACACCTAGTTTTTTCTCTCTTTAATTGAATTACTTGAACGTCCACAAATCTTTGGTCGGATTGCGCTACGGGCAGGATTATTTGTAGTTAGGTAATTGGTAAGAAGCAACGTTACAGGACCATGGGCTTACGATTGGGTAGGGTTGGCTTGTTTGAAGTTCTAGTTTGAAAAATTTGCATTCATAAAAGTTCTCTGGAATAGCTTAAATAATAATGTTGTAATTCAAGGTTATTCTGAGCATTTGGTAAATGATCTCTTTCCGCCTAAAATTGGCCTTGTATTAATAATTTCGAAAGTGGAAAAACGCGCTGAAAATACTCTAAAACAAGGGAAAACAAAATGAATTTACGCCTACGTTCATGTAACAGTGCAACTAATGCATGTACTTTAAAGGAACGTTTAAACAAACAAGTAATTCAATTAGATTGGGGATGAACTCCCTCTATAAACTATTACATGAGCTAAAAAATATTGCTCTATCTAAGGCCTCAGCGGTCTCCTTATTGGTGGGTGTCACTGCTGTTGGCGAGGACGTGTACACCTAGTTTTTTCTCTCTTTAATTGAATTACTTGAACGTCCACAAATCTAAGGTCGGATTGCACTACGGGCAGGATTATTTGTAGTTAGTTAATAGGTAAGAAGCAACGTTACAGGACCATGGGCTTACGATTTGGTAGGGCTTGTTTGAAGTTCTATTTTGAAAAATTTACATTTATAAATGTTCTCTGGAATAGCCCTAGCTTAAATAACAATGTTGTTATTCAAGGTTATTCTGAGCCTTTCGTAACTGATCTCTTTCCGCCTAAAATTGGCCTTGTATTAATAATTTCGAAAGTGGAAAAACGCGCTGAAAATTAGGGAAAACGAAATGAATTTACGCCTGTGTTCATGTGACAGTGCAAATAATGCATGTACTTTAAAGGAACGTTTAAACAAACAAGTAATTCAATTAGATTGGGGATGAACTCCCTCTATAAACTATTTCAAATGTTGCTCTATCTAAGGCCTCAGCGGTCTCCTTAATTGGTGTCACTGCTGTTGTGTAGGTCTTCTTGTCTCTCTCTAATTGAATTACTTGAATGTACAAAACACTAATGAGGATTGCAAATAATAATTTGTTAGTAACACTTGTTTTGGGAAACACTTGTAAGTACATTCATAATACTTGTTTTAGTTTAAGAGTACGTTATATTAGTTTAGATTCATGTAATTTGTTTAGTTGAACCACAAATGCACAATATTTCTGTATACTCGTAATTGGTAAATGTTAGACGTCCATGCGACACGAGTGCGCAAATGTCCGAAGACATTGGTTGCGGCCCAGCGCTGTATGTATAACTTATTTCTAAAGTAATGAATTAGTAAAATAAGGTAGACTGAAATTGGACGTGTTCAGTACCATAGCTTTAATTTTTTTTATTACTTACAATAGACACAGTGTTAAATCTCTTGCAACCCAGCTTTGTTTGCAAAAGGTTATATTAGTAGTTTTAGTGATACTTTTTTAATTTAACTTTCTTTTTTTAAATTTAGGGTGTTAAGAGACGAGAACGAGGGAAATGTATCCTCACCACTCCCGTCCTCTTTGTCGTCCGATGTAAGTGTACACATATAGTTTTGGACTAAAGGGATTTTTTTTTCTCACACGTCGATTAACAACCAATATACTTCATTATATTCATTTTTACCAATCCTACTTCCGTTGATGTCAAACCAGGTCTGATTAGAACTAATCATATCGCTTTGACTTCAACGGAGGTTACAACAAAAAACAAATCCCAGCAAACAGGATATGTTAAATGTCCCGCTCAATTTGTGTCATTTACTGAATTTACCTCGGGGCTTCGGATCCATAGGTACGTTTATTAGCTAAAACACGTCTTTTTATACAGTACTACTTTTAATGCCAACATGTAGTCAAAAGTGTTTTTATTATCACGTGTAGTACTATCTGTTTAACATGCTACTTATTTTCTTTTAGGGTTGTGAGTCGAGCGACTACAGCGATTTGAGAGGTGTTGTTTACCGACCAACCCATGATGTCAGGAAAAGGATAAAATATTTGAACAGGCTAATCAACGAAGGACTAGCGAGTGAGGTAATTATGATCTCGGTAAACGATTAAAGAACGTTTTCTTGAAAATAACAAGAAATAAACTAGTAAATAAATAAATAAATAAATTGTAAAGTAATTATTAATTAATAATTAATAAAATTCATTGAATAATTAATTAGTCTGTGCTTTTTATATAGGACAAGACAGAAGGGAATACCGAAAGTAAAACGAAAGTAAGTCCGGCGTAATAACGTTTATTAATTCACATACCCGTACAAATAGCTCCCATCCAATTATTATAAATTGTTTGGTAATTTCGTTTTGTTTTTGTTTTTTTTTGGTTTAGACAGGGACGCGTATTGGCAAGATTTGCCCTATTTGTGGGAAAACCTACAAATACTTGCCAGCGCACGTGAAGAGGAAACACCAAGTGGATGACGAGGAAGCCAAGGAAATGAGCAGGAAGCAGAGGAAAGGACTCAATGAGAAACTCAAACCAAAGACGAAATGCCCCAAATGTGGGGACTATTTCGTACATGTGGGACGCCACCTGAAGCGGGCCCACCGCATTACTGATGAGGAAGAATTTAGAAGGTATTGTAAATAAATGTCTAATTGAATGTCATTTATGCAGTTGTAAGAAAATATCTAGTCTAGCCTTTTTCGCCTAATTTAAGTAGTAAATTCTACTATATGTCGAATTGGGTATTTGAGTCTTGTGTTGTCTTATCTTGTCTTGTCTTGTCTTGTCTTGTAAATGTAAACTTGCCTGACGTTGTCACTTATAACGTTTGTTCTACTGCATCTGCATTGTTCCAACTTATATCATATCTCTTTGTAATTATAAGGAGAACAATTTAAGATACCGCTGAGATTTTTAGATCTTTTAGAACAAGCGTTATAAGCGAAACCGTAAAGGGCATTAATAATAGGCTGTAATTAATTTCCGTTATTTTTCGGCCTTACCATTTCACTTATAACGTTTGTTCTACTGCATCTGTATTGTTCCACCTTATATCAAACCCTTTGTTATTATAAGGGGAACAATTTAAGATGTAGTTGATTAATTTTGTTCAATTAATATTTAGGTTAAACGCGCAGGCAATTGAGCAGGGAAGGAAGGAGAGGCGACGAAAAGCGAGGATTGCTTCAACAGGTACAACAACATCAACAACAACATGCCCACAGAGAAAGACCAATATTCCTAAAGCTTTTAAGGTAGCAAATAATAAATCGGCCGCCAAGGCTCCTTTAGTTACGTACTCATCCTCAGACAATGATTCGGATGAAGATGGCAACCGGTTGTCATCTTCATCCTAATCATTGTCTGAAGATGAGATTCCTGCAAAGCAGAGCACCTCCTCTGAGCCGTTCGCCCCTCAAACGTTTGAGCGTGGCGAACTTAATCAACGTGTTTCGAGATGCCCTGTTTTGCAGGAATTTTACAAATACATGATGTCGCTCGACGGGGGCAGCAAAACTCGGGAGATAGCCCACGAGGAGACAATGTATGTCGCGCGCCTTCTTGCCCAAGTAGACCCTGAACTTTCCTTTCCCCAACGGCTTTGGGAGGACAGATACGTTTCCCTGATAGCACGCTCCGTCTTTCAGGGAAACTGTCTGTTGCCCAAACCGTTGGCACCCGGGTCCCTCGACCGCTTGCTGTTGGCGTTCAGGAGCTTTCTGGAGTTTGTCAGATTGCGCCGAAAACATCTAGAATCACTTCTAGTTGTTTCCGAGCAACATCTGGCAGACATCCAGATTGTTCTTCAACGACAGAGCAAGTGGTCTAAGTATTATACTGTGCAGAAGAAGCTACGCAGGCACGAAGTGGCGAAGAAGGGCCAGAAATTACTCCTGAATAAAGAGGAATTCCATGCCCTCCTCAATGGACCGCAATCCCTCCTTATTCAGGAGCAATTTCTGAATCTCTCAGACAGCACAAACTCGGACGAGAACTTATTTGTGCGTCTGAGAGATTATTTGCTTCTTCGCCTACTTCTTGACAGTGGTCAACGACCCGGAGCGGTAGCTAACCTTTCGGTAGCGGAATTTGAGGCTGCCGAAAAGGTTGTTACCTCTCAGGGTCGTACGATTTACATAACGAGAACGGGCGTGCACAAAACCGCTTCCACCCTTGGGCCAGCTTGCTTGATTTGGGACACACCAGTGTACCAGTCCGGGCTCCAGTACTTGCGGTTTCTCAGAACCGCCCACGCGAATGAGTACTCGCGGTTCGAGCAAACCGGTGCTGTTCAGCGGGTGCCATTTTTCATTAACTCCACTGGCTCCGCTATGCGATCCCGACAGGTTTCACGTAGAGTTACCGACATAGCCAGGCGGCTATGCCCTGACCTCGAAGGATCGCTTAACGGAGCAAGAATCCGCAAAACCTTTGTAACAAAACACCGAGAGTTATTGAAGAATAGCGACCCACACACCTTAAATGTGACATCAGACCAACTTGCCCGTCTGATGTCACATTCAAGGGCAACCGCTGATCAACACTATGCCATGTTTGATCAGGCAAGAGAGTCCGGTGAGCTCTTTTTCCCTGATCACGCATGGCATTCAAGGCCAGGAGCCCGAATCCGCCACGCAATCTGCTTTGAATATTCCTCATGGACATGATCCATCACGCTCGCTCATTACTCCACCTTCGGCGCCATATGCCAATCCAGATGTTCAATCAAATAAATCATCGGCACAGGAAGGCGCAAAGTCATCTGCTGCTGCCGGAACTGCAGCCACGTCTTCCCGTTCCGATGATGTCCTCTCTGGCGAACAGAAGAAGTTATTGTTACAACACTTCTCGTCTACTCTTTCGTCCGGGGTTCTCCCCGGTCGTAACAGAATTCGGGAACGTTGTAACAATAATGTTCTGCTAGCCACCGTAAACATAGATAAGGCGTATGATTACTTAACATCCAAAATACTATCGAAAGGTACTTTAGCGATTAATGAAACAGTGACATCTGGTAGAACATCTGGAGCTGCAATTTCCCTTGCGAATTTCTCGAGGGAGCCCGAACATCGACCCACCCATGCACGTTCACTTTTCACAGAAGCGCAAAGCGACGCTATTTACCAAGCCACCAAGGAATGAGAATGTCCCAAGGGAGTTAGTCTTGCATGCACTAGCTGCTAATGACAGGTGCCAAGAGCTGGGAGTGGTGCCGGACGGCGATTATTCAGATTCACAACTCCGTGACAAGTTTAAGACCCTAATCAGAAAGGAGTTTCGCCAGGGCCCTGGGAAAAAAAAGTAATTATGTTATTCATTTACTAAAGGCATTTGTCCAAATGCCATTACTATTTAAGATATAGTAGAGATTTTTAGCTCTTTTACCATTTCCTTCGCATCCTCGTCCTCCACCCTATGTTTTCGTTCTTCATTTATTGTTTTTTTAATAATTCCATCTAAATTATTAGATTGGCTCATTTTCGCTTATAACGCTTGTTCTAAAAGAGCTAAAAATCTCTACTATATCTTAACTTGAACGTTTAAACAAAGAAGTAATTCAATTAGATTGGGGATGAACTCCTTCTATAAACTATTTCATGAGCTAAAAAATGTTGCTCTAAGGCCTCAGCGGTCTCCTTAATTGGTGTCACTGCTGTTGGCGAGGACGCGTACACCTAGTTTTTTCTCTCTTTAATTGAATTACTTGAACGTCCACAAATCTTTGGTCGGATTGCGCTACGGGCAGGATTATTTGTAGTTAGGTAATTGGTAAGAAGCAACGTTACAGGACCATGGGCTTACGATTGGGTATGGTTGGCTTGTTTGAAGTTCTAGTTTGAAAAATTTGCATTCATAAAAGTTCTCTGGAATAGCTTAAATAACAATTCAAGGTTATTCTGAGCATTTCGTAACTGATCTCTTTCCACCTAAAATTGGCCTTGTATTAATAATTTCGAAAGTGGAAAAACGCGCTGAAAATACTCTAAAACAAGGGAAAACAAAATGAATTTACGCCTACGTTCATGTAACAGTGCAACTAATGCATGTACTTTAAAGGAACGTTTAAACAAACAAGTAATTCAATTAGATCGGGGATGAACTCCCTCTATAAACTATTACATGAGCTAAAAAATGTTGCTCTATCTAAGGCCTCAGCGGTCTCCTTAATTGGTGTCACTGCTGTTGGCGAGGACGCGTACACCTAGTTTTCTCTCTCTTTAATTGAATTACTTGAACGTCCACAAATCTTTGGTCGGATTGCGCTACGGGCAGGATTATTTGTAGTTAGGTAATTGGTAAGAAGCAACGTTACAGGACCATGGGCTTACGATTGGGTAGGGTTGGCTTGTTTGAAGTTCTAGTTTGAAAAATTTGCATTCATAAAAGTTCTCTGGAATAGCTTAAATAACAATTCAAGGTTATTCTGAGCATTTCGTAACTGATCTCTTTCCGCCTAAAATTGGCCTTGTATTAATAATTTCGAAAGTGGAAAAACGCGCTGAAAATACTCTAAAACAAGGGAAAACAAAATGAATTTACGCCTACGTTCATGTAACAGTGCAACTAATGCATGTACTTTAAAGGAACGTTTAAACAAACAAGTAATTCAATTAGATTGGGGATGAACTCCCTCTATAAACTATTACATGAGCTAAAAAATATTGCTCTATCTAAGGCCTCAGCGGTCTCCTTATTGGTGGGTGTCACTGCTGTTGGCGAGGATGCGTACACCTAGTTTTTTCTCTCTTTAATTGAATTACTTGAACGTCCACAAATCTAAGGTCGGATTGCACTACGGGCAGGATTATTTGTAGTTAGTTAATAGGTAAGAAGCAACGTTACAGGACCATGGGCTTACGATTTGGTAGGGCTTGTTTGAAGTTCTATTTTGAAAAATTTACATTTATAAATGTTCTCTGGAATAGCTCTAGCTTAAATAACAATGTTGTTATTCAAGGTTATTCTGAGCCTTTCGTAACTGATCTCTTTCCGCCTAAAATTGGCCTTGTATTAATAATTTCGAAAGTGGAAAAACGCGCTGAAAATTAGGGAAAACGAAATGAATTTACGCCTGTGTTCATGTGACAGTGCAAATAATGCATGTACTTTAAAGGAACGTTTAAACAAACAAGTAATTCAATTAGATTGGGGATGAACTCCCTCTATAAACTATTTCAAATGTTGCTCTATCTAAGGCCTCAGCGGTCTCCTTAATTGGTGTCACTGCTGTTGTGTAGGTCTTCTTGTCTCTCTCTAATTGAATTACTTGAATGCACAAAACACTAATGAGGATTGCAAATAATAATTTGTTAGTAACACTTGTTTTGGGAAACACTTGTAAGTACATTCATAATACTTGTTTTAGTTTAAGAGTACGTTATATTAGTTTAGATTCATGTAATTTGTTTAGTTGAACCACATATGCACAATATTTCTGTATACTCGTAATTGGTAAATGTTAGACGTCCATGCGACACGAGTGCGCAAATGTCCGAAGACATTGGTTGCGGCCCAGCGCTGTATGTATAACTTATTTCTAAAGTAATGAATTAGTAAAATAAGGTAGACTGAAATTGGACGTGTTCAGTACCATAGCTTTAATTTTTTTTATTACTTACAATAGACACAGTGTTAAATCTCTTGCAACCCAGCTTTGTTTGCAAAAGGTTATATTAGTAGTTTTAGTGATACTTTTTTAATTTAACTTTCTTTTTTTAAATTTAGGGTGTTAAGAGACGAGAACGAGGGAAATGTATCCTCACCACTCCCGTCCTCTTTGTCGTCCGATGTAAGTGTACACATATAGTTTTGGACTAAAGGGATTTTTTTCTTCTCACACGTCGATTAACAACCAATATACTTCATTATATTCATTTTTACCAATCCTACTTCCGTTGATGTCAAACCAGGTCTGATTAGAACTAATCATATCGCTTTGACTTCAACGGAGGTTACAACAAAAAACAAATCCCAGCAAACAGGATATGTTAAATGTCCCGCTCAATTTGTGTCATTTACTGAATTTACCTCGGGGCTTCGGATCCATAGGTACGTTTATTAGCTAAAACACGTCTTTTTATACAGTACTACTTTTAATGCCAAAATGTAGTCAAAAGTGTTTTTATTATCACGTGTAGTACTATCTGTTTAACATGCTACTTATTTTCTTTTAGGGTTGTGAGTCGAGCGACTATAACGATTTGAGAGGTGTTGTTTACCGACCAACCCATGATGTCAGGAAAAGGATAAAATATTTGAACAGGCTAATCAACGAAGGACTAGCGAGTGAGGTAATTATGATCTCGGTAAACGATTAAAGAACGTTTTCTTGAAAATAACAAGAAATAAACTAGTAAATAAATAAATAAATAAATTGTAAAGTAATTATTAATTAATAATTAATAAAATTCATTGAATAATTAATCAGTCTGTGCTTTTTATATAGGACAAGACAGAAGGGAATACCGAAAGTAAAACGAAAGTAAGTCGGGCGTAATAACGTTTATTAATTCACATACCCGTACAAATATCTCCCATCCAATTATTATAAATTGTTTGGTAATTTCGTTTTGTTTTTGTTTTTTTTGGTTTAGAGAGGGACGCGTATTGGCAAGATTTGCCCTATTTGTGGGAAAACCTACAAATACTTGCCAGCGCACGTGAAGAGGAAACACCAAGTGGATGACGAGGAAGCCAAGGAAATGAGCAGGAAGCAGAGGAAAGGACTCAATGAGAAACTCAAACCAAAGACGAAATGCCCCAAATGTGGGGGCTATTTCGTACATGTGAGACGCCACCTGAAGCGGGCCCACCGCATTACTGATGAGGAAGAATTTAGAAGGTATTGTAAATAAATGTCTAATTGAATGTCATTTATGCAGTTGTAAGAAAATATCTAGTCTAGCCTTTTTCGCCTAATTTAAGTAGTAAATTCTACTATATGTCGAATTGGGTATTTGAGTCTTGTCTTGTCTTATCTTGTCTTGTCTTGTCTTGTCTTGTCTTGTCTTGTCTTGTCTTGTCTTGTAAATGTAAACTTGCCTGATGTTGTCACTTATAACGTTTGTTCTACTGCATCTGCATTGTTCCAACTTATATCATATCTCTTTGTAATTATAAGGGGAACAATTTAAGATACCGCTGAGATTTTTAGATCTTTTAGAACAAGCGTTATAAGCGAAACCGTAAAGGGCATTAATAATAGGCTGTAATTAATTTCCGTTATTTTTCGGCCTTACCATTTCACTTATAACGTTTGTTCTACTGCATCTGTATTGTTCCACCTTATATCAAACCCTTTGTTATTATAAGGGGAACAATTTAAGATGTAGTAGATTAATTTTGTTCAATTAATATTTAGGTTAAACGCGGAGGCAATTGAGCAGGGAAGGAAGGAGAGGCGACGAAAAGCGAGGATTGCTTGAACAGGTACAACAACATCAACAACAACATGCCCACAGAGAAAGACCAATATTCCTAAAGCTTTTAAGGTAGCAAATAATAAATCGGCCGCCAAGGCTCCTTTAGTTACGTACTCATCCTCAGACAATGATTCGGATGAAGATGGCAACCGGTTGTCATCTTCATCCGAATCATTGTCTGAAGATGAGATTCCTGCAAAGCAGAGCACCTCCTCTGAGCCGTTCGCCCCTCAAACTTTTGAGCGTGGCGAACTTAATCAACGTGTTTCGAGATGCCCTGTTTTGCAGGAATTTTACAAATACATGATGTCGCTCGACGGGGGCAGCAAAACTCGGGAGATAGCCCACGAGGAGACAATGTATGTCGCGCGCCTTCTTGCCCAAGTAGACCCTGAACTTTCCTTTCCCCAACGGCTTTGGGAGGACAGATACGTTTCCCTGATAGCACGCTCCGTCTTTCAGGGAAACTGTCTGTTGCCCAAACCGTTGGCACCCGGGTCCCTCGACCGCTTGCTGTTGGCGTTCAGGAGCTTTCTGGAGTTTGTCAGATTGCGCCGAAAACATCTAGAATCACTTCTAGTTGTTTCCAAGCAAGATCTGGCAGACATCCAGATTGTTCTTCAACGACAGAGCAAGTGGTCTAAGTATTATACTGTGCAGAAGAAGCTACGCAGGCACGAAGTGGCGAAGAAGGGCCAGAAATTACTCCTGAATAAAGAGGAATTCCATGCCCTCCTCAATGGACCGCAATCCCTCCTTATTCAGGAGCAATTTCTGAATCTCTCAGACAGCACAAACTCGGACGAGAACTTATTTGTGCGTCTGAGAGATTATTTGCTTCTTCGCCTACTTCTTGACAGTGGTCAACGACCCGGAGCGGTAGCTAACCTTTCGGTAGCGGAATTTGAGGCTGCCGAAAAGGTTGTTACCTCTCAGGGTCGTACGATTTACATAACGAGAACGGGCGTGCACAAAACCGCTTCCACCCTTGGGCCAGCTTGCTTGATTTGGGACACACCAGTGTACCAGTCCGGGCTCCAGTACTTGTGGTTTCTCAGAACCGCCCACGCGAATGAGTACTCGCGGTTCGAGCAAACCGGTGCTGTTCAGCGGGTGCCATTTTTCATTAACTCCACTGGCTCCGCTATGCGATCCCGACAGGTTTCACGTAGAGTTACCGACATAGCCAGGCGGCTATGCCCTGACCTCGAAGGATCGCTTAACGGAGCAAGAATCCGCAAAACCTTTGTAACAAAACACCGAGAGTTATTGAAGAATAGCGACCCACACACCTTAAATGTGACATCAGACCAACTTGCCCGTCTGATGTCACATTCAAGGGCAACCGCTGATCAACACTATGCCATGTTTGATCAGGCAAGAGAGTCCGGTGAGCTCTTTTCCCTGATCACGCATGGCATTCAAGGCCAGGAGCCCGAATCCGCCACGCAATCTGCTTTGAATATTCCTCATGGACATGATCCATCACGCTCGCTCATTACTCCACCTTCGGCGCCATATGCCAATCCAGATGTTCAATCAAATAAATCATCGGCACAGGAAGGCGCAAAGTCATCTGCTGCTGCCGGAACTGCAGCCACGTCTTCCCGTTCCGATGATGTCCTCTCTGGCGAACAGAAGAAGTTATTGTTACAACACTTCTCGTCTACTCTTTCGTCCGGGGTTCTCCCCGGTCGTAACAGAATTCGGGAACGTTGTAGCAATAATGTTCTGCTAGCCACCGTAAACATAGATAAGGCGTATGATTACTTAACATCCAAAATACTATCGAAAGGTACTTTAGCGATTAATGAAACAGTGACATCTGGTAGAACATCTGGAGCTGCAATTTCCCTTGCGAATTTCTCGAGGGAGCCCGAACATCGACCCACCCATGCACGTTCACTTTTCACAGAAGCGCAAAGCGACGCTATTTACCAAGCCACCAAGGAATGAGAATGTCCCAAGGGAGTTAGTCCTGCATGCACTAGCTGCTAATGACAGGTGCCAAGAGCTGGGAGTGGTGCCGGACGGCGATTATTCAGATTCACAACTCCGTGACAAGTTTAAGACCCTAATCAGAAAGGAGTTTCGCCAGGGCCCTGGGAAAAAAAAGTAATTATGTTATTCATTTACTAAAGGCATTTGTCCAAATGCCATTACTATTTAAGATATAGTAGAGATTTTTAGCTCTTTTACCATTTCCTTCGCATCCTCGTCCTCCACCCTATGTTTTCGTTCTTCATTTATTGTTTTTTTAATAATTCCATCTAAATTATTAGATTGGCTCATTTTCGCTTATAACGCTTGTTCTAAAAGAGCTAAAAATCTCTACTATATCTTAACTTGAACGTTTAAACAAAGAAGTAATTCAATTAGATTGGGGATGAACTCCTTCTATAAACTATTTCATGAGCTAAAAAATGTTGCTCTAAGGCCTCAGCTGTCTCCTTAATTGGTGTCACTGCTGTTGGCGAGGACGCGTACACCTAGTTTTTTCTCTCTTTAATTGAATTACTTGAACGTCCACAAATCTTTGGTCGGATTGCGCTACGGGCAGGATTATTTGTAGTTAGGTAATTGGTAAGAAGCAACGTTACAGGACCATGGGCTTACGATTGGGTAGGGTTGGCTTGTTTGAAGTTCTAGTTTGAAAAATTTGCATTCATAAAAGTTCTCTGGAATAGCTTAAATAATAATGTTGTAATTCAAGGTTATTCTGAGCATTTGGTAAATGATCTCTTTCCGCCTAAAATTGGCCTTGTATTAATAATTTCGAAAGTGGAAAAACGCGCTGAAAATACTCTAAAACAAGGGAAAACAAAATGAATTTACGCCTACGTTCATGTAACAGTGCAACTAATGCATGTACTTTAAAGGAACGTTTAAACAAACAAGTAATTCAATTAGATTGGGGATGAACTCCCTCTATAAACTATTACATGAGCTACAAAATATTGCTCTATCTAAGGCCTCAGCGGTCTCCTTATTGGTGGGTGTCACTGCTGTTGGCGAGGACGCGTACACCTAGTTTTTTCTCTCTTCAATTGAATTACTTGAACGTCCACAAATCTAAGGTCGGATTGTACTACGGGCAGGATTATTTGTAGTTAGTTAATAGGTAAGAAGCAACGTTACAGGACCATGGGCTTACGATTTGGTAGGGCTTGTTTGAAGTTCTATTTTGAAAAATTTACATTTATAAATGTTCTCTGGAATAGCCCTAGCTTAAATAACAATGTTGTTATTCAAGGTTATTCTGAGCCTTTCGTAACTGATCTCTTTCCGCCTAAAATTGGCCTTGTATTAATAATTTCGAAAGTGGAAAAACGCGTTGAAAATTAGGGAAAACGAAATGAATTTACGCCTGTGTTCATGTGACAGTGCAAATAATGCATGTACTTTAAAGGAACGTTTAAACAAACAAGTAATTCAATTAGATTGGGGATGAACTCCCTCTATAAACTATTTCAAATGTTGCTCTATCTAAGGGCTCAGCGGTCTCCTTAATTGGTGTCACTGCTGTTGTGTAGGTCTTCTTGTCTCTCTCTAATTGAATTACTTGAATGCACAAAACACTAATGAGGATTGCAAATAATAATTTGTTAGTTAATAATAGTAATTCATGTTAAACGTAGGAAGTTGTCCTTCAGTGGCATTATGATATAAGATGACAGTTCAAATGAGGACAGAATATACTGTTTAAAAATATAAGAGTTCCCAAAACGAGCACTTTTTCCCGCTTTGGCTCTTCTTTCCATACTTTCTTCAGTCACATTCTCCTGCTTCGTCCCTTCCATCGAAACTTTTTTGAATAATTCCATCTAAGTCTCTTATATTTTTTAAACAGTAGCTTCTTGCCTCATTTGAACTATCATTCAGTAATTAAAGTATTTTGGGACACACAAATAATTCAAGTAAAATAAAAATATAGAGCCAAAAAATATTTTCCTTTAATTATTTGTTTGTCCAAAATAATATATTAATGTAATAACTAATATGGAAAACAAGTTATAAATTTTAAAGTTCATATTTAAAGAAATAATAGTATGTTGTTATAAGAGGAACAAATAACTAATATATTTAATTCTAAATATATAAATTAAGCAAAACATGTAATAACTTTTATAGTTCATATTTAAACAAACTTTGTAATCATTTTGAAATATTCTAAAAAAATGGTGGAAACGTATATTATTGTTGTTCTTTGTCTCATTATTGAGCAAACAAAAGAAGTGGAGAATGTAACGTAAATGGATTTTTGAGCACCGAATTTTCTTTCAAAAGAATTCCAAGTTGGTACCTAAAGTCCAGAAAATCTGGCCTTTTTGGATTTTTCGGGTACAACAAGGATAGTACCATTCAGGTGAGACACTAAACTGTAACAAGCTACCACCAGGTGGCCTTTGTGGATTTTTCGGGTACCACACAGGGCTATCATGGTGCCACTCTACCACCAGGTGGCCTTTGTGGATTTTTTGGGTACCACACAGGGCTTTCATGGTGGCAAACTGTAACAACCTCCCACCAGGTGGACTTTGTGGACTTTTCGGGTACCAAACAGGGCTATCATGGTGGCACTCTATGGGCACTATATACCACCAGGAGGCCTGGGTACCACACAGGGCTACCATGCACTAGGTGGCCATTGTGGATTTTGGGGTACCAAATTTTCAAAAAAATTACAAGTGCCATTTCAGCATTCATGCGCCCACTATGTGGACCTAATATTTACTAATGTGCATGCACAATTATTGGATGTGTTGGCCAGCTTGTGTGCATTCAGATGTCCAATCAGATTTGGTTTACACTTATTTGTTTGTAAGATAATCCATAAAAAGTAACAAATCTGAAAAACCGAGTGATTAACTGGGGACAAGTTACCAGGGATACTCGTCGTTTTCAAGGTTTTCAAAAAGGACGCCAATTTTTCAAGTTAGAGGAACATTAAGACGATTTTTTTAAACTTTAAAGGCGAAGATCAAACGTAAGTTCTCATCTACACTACCTTTTCTGTGTGCAACAGTGTTTTTTTTCTCATTTGCAGCTGGGTTTTTTAAAGTGCCTATCTCAGGGTTGGGGATTTTACATATTTAGGATATTTTGAACATTTTAAGAAGATTTGTAATATATCTTCTTTTCCTAAAATTTCATCTTCATGGACTTTTTTGCTGTTAAAGTTGGCGATTTTGACGATGGCCGTGAAATTTTTTTACTGGGTTCTAGTCGCCGGAAGTGACGTAGAAGCAGGGAGACCTTCTCAGACAGTAACAGTGTTTACATCAGGAGTTTACGGTTCACCTTGGATTTTCTTGGCTTTATTCAGGTTATTTTGTCGGAAATTCTTTTAAAAATTATGCCAAACAGGTGCGTAATGTTTTTACTCTCGAATGAACCCAATTGATATGCTAGAATAGCGCTGTATGCCATTTCTTTTTTTGCGACAATAACGATGTACAATCCCGATTCCCGACTCACTGGAGGCGAATAAAAGGATAGCTTCGGGAAACGCCGATTTGTCAAGGATAAAGGTGTGAAATGAACGCCGACATCTACTTCTATGACCTGTTCGTTGTTCGAAGTAGTTTGGTACTAAGACGATTCACAGCAGTTTATCACGAGGAAAACCCGTCGGTGTGGCGATTACTAGACGACAACAATGGAGCGTGTTTTTCCGGAAAGTGACAACAACTTGTGCATGTCATCAGTCTCATATTTCTTTTTATCGAATTCGATCTTCGATCAAGAATATATCGAAATATACTTGACTTGGTAATGTCGTCTACCTCTGGTTCTAATGCTGATAGCCAAAATGACTAGACTAGAAGGTAAACATTCCGGGATACGTAATCGAGATCGAAGACGAAGTAAAACTGTCTAGGCCATTTATACCTGAAGACGAATCATCAGAATGCATTGTCAAGCCGTATGAAGACGAGCTTAGGATCAAATGCGACTTGAAAAATATCTTCTACGATGGCTATAAATTCGCTTTGCGGGGCACAATAAGGTGAACGATTTGTAAGTTATGAAAGTTTGCTTTATCAGTGAATTTATGTTTACGTTTTATCGAATGTTGTATACTGGCATGCCATATTTGCAATTGGCCATATTTGCTAAAACAAGATTGTATGCTGTCAAAGCCAAATGATTCGCATGTTTATATTTGTTATATATCTGGTCACTGCGTCTAGCGAGCTGCAAATATCGAAGAATTGACGAGGCAAAGTATAAAATAGAAGATGTAGAAAGCAGGTAGATACTGTCAATATTGATTAATAGAATACCCGTTCGCTTTCCGATTTCCACTTGCGAATAAGCCAGCTGCGCACAATTCACCTAGGCTAATATAATTGCTTCGTTCTTCAAAATTGCCCCAATTCAGTGCTCGTCCAATTCGATAAACAACAACAATTGTGCGATTTCATCTTCAAACTTGAAGAAATTGACTCTGTATGTATATTGTATACTGTCGCCTGCAAGTTCAAATTTCAAAAGTGGATGCAAGTATTCCATTAATCTATAATCAACAGACAGTTCCTACCTGTTTTCTGCACTGATCTTTTATTTGATACTTTATCTTGTCAATTTTTCGATGTAAGTGTCCCGCTAGACGCAGTGACCACATTTCCAGGCAAACAAGTGTAAAGAACTTGATCACTGTTATTATAAACCATTTCAATGCAAGGCTTTGATTTACTGACATTCCTTCGCATTCGCATTAAGCAGTTCGGTGTCAGAGTAATATCGAATAGAATTAAATATGCGAATCATTTGGCTTTGACAGCATACAATTTTGTTTTAGCAAATGCGTGAAAACAACATTGCATGCAGATAAAACGTAAACATAAATTCACTGATAAAAGCAACTTTCAATTAAACTTACCAATCATTTACCTTATCGTGCCCCTCAAAAGCGAATTTGTAGCCGTCGTACTAAACGCGCTCTATTGTTGTCGTTTTGTAATCGCCACACCGACGGGTTTTCCTCGTGATAAACTGCTGTGAATCGTCTTAGTACCAAATATTCCCGTTGAAACTACTTCGAACAACGAACAGGTCACAGAAGTAGATGCCGGCGTTCATTTCACACCTTTATCCTTGACAATTCGGCGTTCCTTTCACCCGAAGCTATCCTTCTTTTATTCGCCTCCCGTGAGTCGGGATTGTACATCGTTATTGTCGCAAAAAAAGAATGGCATACAGCGCTATTCTAGCATATCAATTGGGTTCATTCGAGAGTAAAAACACTACGCACTTGTCTGGCATAGTTTTTAAAAGAATTTCCGACAAAATAACCTGAATAAAGCCAAGAAAATCCAAGGTGACCCGTAAACTCCCGATGTAAACACTGTTACTGTCTGAGAAGGTCTCCCTGCTTCTACGTCACTTCCGGCGAATAGAACCCAGTAAAAAAATTTCACGGCCATCGTCAAAATCGCCAACTTTAACAGCAAAAAAGTCCATGAAGATGAAATTTTAGGAAAAGAAGATATATTACAAATCTTCTTAAAATGTTCAAAATATCCTAAATATGTAAAATCCCCAACCCTGAGATAGGCACTTTAAGTATTTTGACTATAATGACCGAATATTGTTTGTGACCTCCCATGTTTAAATCTCCCCTATATATGCAGAATCGTCAAAACTAGAATAATATCTTTTAAAAAAATTAGATTAACCGGAATAGCAGAGAGTTTATTAATGATGAGAAAATTTGGCAAATGATCTGTAATATCAGTTAATACATTACCACTAATAACATGATGTTCAAGAGAATTAAAGAAAAGATTGTCTATAAGAGTTACAGAATGGAGAGTTATACGTGTGGGCTGTAAAATTTGAGGACAAAAGAAACATCTATTTATGTTAAGAAAATCATTAGTGGAAGGGTTAGTGTCAATGTTCAAAAGGTTAATATTAAACATTCACCCATGTTTTTGACTATGCTATAAAACCCATCTTTGAAAATATTGTGCAAGTTTTTAAAATATAATTCCTATACCCTAATCCCCTAGAAAATAAAGACATGTAGGAAAGACGGCCACACTACCACTCAAGATTAGGTCTTCCTGGAGGAGTTTGGGTTTTGGTCGATTGTCGAGGGTTGCAAGTCGAGGGTAGTTGGTCGAGGGTCGTAAAATACGCTAAAATTTACGCACATATGCATTATTTCCTTCTAGTGGCACAAATAATATTTAGGCGGAAGATATATATGTTTTGGTCATTTCATGCGCGCGGCAAAAGGTGTTTACTCGGCACTGATGACAGGAAATTAAGCTTGGGCGGTTTTGGCTAAAATAAAAACCGGTAAACCGTGCGACTCAAAACCGGTTAAACCGTAAAACCAGTTTTTCGTATTTCTAAATTGCCATTTTTGAATTTTAGAATTTGTAGTGAACAAAACGCGACTGCATAGGCAGTGTGCGTTATATTTTCGCAATAACTGCTATATATATAGTTATAACTGACTGTAAAAATCTCACTATAGAATAGATTGAGAAAACACTGCAAAGTTACGAGAGAAAGGACAACAATACATGTGTTTTATAGCGAAAAGTCATTTAAGTATAATTTTCCTTTTCAATCCCGTCACGCAACGTAATGACATGCAATAGTACAGTAATATGAACATAAATTTGAATAATAATATGATGTTAATCACAAAGTTTAGACGCATTAGTCCTTAGGCTTAAGCCTGTTTTCCACTTCAACTGTATCGTAGCAAAACGTAGCGTATTTATTTGTTTCCTGAGCACTAGGGTAGAACTAATGACTTTGAAACAAAGGAATACGCTACGGCACGTTACGATATGTTTGAAGTCGGGAAAACGGCCTTTAGAATAGAAAGTTGCAACCGTTCACAAGTTTTTGGCCAAGAAATCCAACATGTCCACCTTGTGTGGTTTGAGAAGGGACCGTTTGGCTGTTACAATGTTGCCAGCGACACTGAAAAGACGTTCAGAAGAGGAGCTTGTACCACAAACACACAA
This sequence comes from Paragorgia papillata, assembly GCA_035771165.1. Classification (NCBI taxonomy): domain Eukaryota; kingdom Metazoa; phylum Cnidaria; class Anthozoa; order Scleralcyonacea; family Coralliidae; genus Paragorgia; species Paragorgia papillata. The sequence goes on along the minus strand of JAWNZC010000194.1, from coordinate 55,745 downwards.
GTACTTGCGTGCAAGTTTTGCCAGGCGGGGATATCCAGCGGCATGCATACTCCACCATTGAAGTGGGTCGGTATCCAAGGCAATTGCGGGTGCACCAAGTTACCGAGACATTTCTAGCCCGATCTGAGCAAGACGAGTTGCCGGTGTAGCGGGCGCTGTTTCTGTCTTTCTCATTTCACCCAGAAGCTTCGCGAGTGACTTCTTTTTCTTTGCTGGTGGTGGTTGATTGTCAGTTGCGTCGTCCGTTGACTCAGGCGTGTTGTTCAAAGCATCACTTGCCAGTTCGATGGCCATCATCTGCTCCTTTATATTTTCTGCCGCGCTTCTTCTGCCTTCCTCAGTAAGGTACTCTGTCTTATACCGAGGATCCAACCAAGTGGCCGTATTAAGGATGGTCTGAGCTGCTTCGCTTGTATAGCGTTTCTCGAAATCAACTTGAACTTTTGCTTTCAGGTCTGCTGTCAGGGTTGTGTCATCGTCTGCGGCTTTTTAAGCATTCTCGATGAAGCTAAGGGTAGGTTTTATTGAACTTATCGTGACGTACGAGTCACCCGATAATGCGGCAGTAAAGTCTGCCAATGGTTCAAGGGCGGTACGCACCGATTTTAAAACATCAATATCCTGCCACTTCAAAACAAGATGAGAAACTTTTCTGTCTTCCGATAATACTCGCCGAATTGCTCTCTCTTGCTCCAGTATTCGTTCAATCATTTTACGTGTAGAACCCCATCTGGTTGGGCATTCCTTTAAGTCAAAATAGCAAGTTTACGGTCATATTTTTCATTATTGATTTATAAAGTAAATAATTATATTATACTGTAAGGCCATGCAGATGGCGCATACTATGCTAATTTCTACATGTCATCTACATTCAGTAACCCCAATGTTGGTTCTATTACCTATATCCTATTCAAAAAACATTATTTTGAATTTAAAAACGTCATTATAAAATCACTTACCGAAACAAGAGACTTAACTGGAAGTTTGAGTTCAAGTTGCGCCTTGCTTAAATCCCGACGTCTTTTCCAGCTTTGACTGAATGCGGCTACAATCCGTTTACAAATTCCAATAGCCCGTGAGATGCGAGGCTCATCCTTCATGGCATTGGTTATGGCAAGATGGAGATTGTGGCCAAAGCAGGATATCCACGGCCAATCGAGGTCACGGGCCGCCTTCGCAATGTTTGCTCCGCTGTCGGTAGTGAGGCATACTTGTTTTGATGGTGCGAGGTTCCAGTGTTCTAAAACTTCCTTCATCCCATCAGCAAGGGTTTCGGCAGTGTGATTTTCAGGTACGTATAGAGTTTGAAGACATCTACTTTGGAGTTTCCAATCTGGGTCGATGAAGTGGACCGTATAGGACATGCAGGGCTCCATGGTTTTGCTTGACCACATGTCTGATGTGGCAGAAAAGAACTCAATGTTATGAAGTTGCTGCAAAACCCCTTCTTTCGTTTCATTATATAGTTTGGGAATTGCTTGCTGGCTAAAGTACTTTCTGCTGGGAATATCGTACTTCGGATCAAAATCATTCAATAGCCGTTTAAAGCCAGATTTCCCGACTGTGTATAGGGGCATCATATCCTTGGCCAAGCAGTTCGTTATCGAGTTTGTGAGTTTCTGCCACTGTTTTCCTCCCCGTTCATATTTTTGCATTTTGGAGAATGCTTGGGAAATTGACGGTTGCCCTTGCGGCGTTGCTGGTTGTCGACGTTTGGTTTGTTTCGAGACCTCTTGTGCCTTTGCTGGATGGTGATCACGGATATGTCGATGAAGGTTTGAAGTGTTTCCTCCAGCAGCAGAGACCTTTTTGAGACAAAGCTTGCATGTTGGTGTGGCGTTGTCATCTTCATCAGCTTTGAAACCAAAATATTGCCAGACTGGCGAGTGCGACGCAGAAGACTTCGACTTTGAACGTAAATCGGCAGCATTAACATTTGTTTCATTTGCTGTAGCCATTTTAGCGGGAATTTGGCGTGAAATTGGAACGTTAATTGTATTTTAATTTGATATTTGTCAAACAACGACAAGTCGTATTACAATGAATAAAATGAGTTTACTTACAAGGCGAGCTAGCAAAGGCGAGGTGGAAATGCAATTAGGATTAGTGTCAACTGTCAAATTGATAAAGCATGTGATGTGTTATGGTGTTAAGTGTTCGCTGCCAAGATGTAAGTGAAAACCGGTTTTCGGTTCTCGAAGAAATAAACCGGTTTAACGAAAAAACCCGAGAAAAACCGGTAAACCGCCCAAGCTTACAGGAAATATTTAGTAAATTTGTCTACAAAAATCCTGCCCAAAAGAACTTTTACTGGTAACCTATTAGCCATGCTTTTCGCATTCTTACTAGGCCAAACGTACATTAATTAGATTTTGACATGGGAAACAGGTCGTAAATTGTAATTATATCCATTCTTAATTCAAAGCCATGCTAGTTGTAACCCTTTCATGCGCACTGTTGTTGTGGAACAACTTCATCTTTTTACTCTAACGCCAGACGATTTTAAATACTCGTCAAGAGGGAGCCGTCTTGGAAAGGCATGCATGCAGGAAAGCTTGAATCGGACCTTCTTGAGAAGTTTTCCAAAACATTGAACTGATTGAAGCATCATTCACTTTGCGTAAATGCCGCGACAAGAGTTTTTTACTTGAAACAAAAAATAAGTAATTTATATTTATTATATTTCAAAAATAATTTTAGTGTATTTTACGACCCTCGACCAAAACCCGAACTCTTCCTGGAGCAATGAATGAAAGAAATCAAGATTTTTAATTGTCAGTTTTTAATCCACTTGAGCCTTAACTCTCTCTTAGAGTAATTATCACACAAGCAGAAAATAACAAAACACGGCATTTGGTCAAGTATAGTTGTGATTTAAGTGATATTGTGAAATATTTATCAGTAGGAATTTTACAAACGTTTACTAACTAAAGTTGGTCTGCTCGAAAATAAAGGTTGATTTTAGACTGCGATACTTCTAACGTGCGAAACTTGACTTCGGCCGAGACGAATTCGCACCCGCGGAATTTTCTCCGGCCTTATCGCGGGCACATTATTTTTGGTATGCTAACAGTAGATGCGTATTAACTTAATTTAAAGGATACTATTGTACCCCGACTACACGAAAGAAATTGTCTTTGTTCATGCAGTTGTCTTAGACTATAATAAAACTAATAAATCAACGTTTTTCAGTCCTGCATTTGGACGATAGTATTGCGTCATGATTGCGCGAACGTATAATTGTATTAATATATCATACTAGTGTTCACAAGTTTCTGTTAAAAGGCTTGTATTAAAATATGAAAGTGCTAAAATTTTGAAAGTGCTATTGAGCAATGACGGAGTTTATAACAGTTATGAGTAACGTTGATGATAACTAATAAATGTTGGAAATCTCATTTTAACACTTAAAACGCATCTCAGTACATGCATGCGCTTTGTTACTGCAGCTCGTTACAAGCCTTATTTAAAAACAACAACCCTGTTATTTTGGAACATTTTACGACACGCTGTTATAAACTTGATTGTGATGAAAAAAATCTCATTCAAGATTTCTTTTCGGCACTTGCACAATTCCATACACTTGCTCTATAACAAGTATTCTATTCTGTTTTGTTTCACTTCTTACAATGTATACCGTTATCTTTTTGAAATAAGCTATTCAGATTACAAATAGATGTATCTAGTTGCTCTGGTAAACAAAAAAGAACTCAACCTTGTCCTTAAATAAACCTTTCGAACTCTAAAAAGCATTTGAGTATTTTTAACGAACTTAAATTTTAAATTAAATTTTTAGATTAACTTAAGGAGAAGGGAAAGAATACCTGGAACTCTGTTGAGAGTTAATATAGCAATTTCTAATGATAAAATTTAGGGCACATTGTCATTGCTTAATATCGTAGCCATCTTAATTTTGAAAAAATTGGCCTTAAATAATTGCAATTTTTACTTTTTGAAATTGCGAAAAATTCGTCCAACAAGGATTATTGGGATTAGTAAGGATTAATTATCCATGCAAGTTATATACTTAAACGCGAATATTCGTGATTTCCTGATCTCAATATTCGCATAAATGGATTAGGAGATGGTGATATTTTCGTAGAGTGTGACAAGTGGAATTGTTTCCATGGGAAAATGTTACACGTGCATGAAATACACAGTCCTTGTATGATTTTGTGACTAGTACTACATTTGGCTATATCTACATTTTCCTTAGGTCTTGTAAATAAGTTTATTTGCTGGACAAAACACCATGCACACATTTTTAATTTGTGTACGTTGCCATGTCGTCATTTTCAGTTTTCCGTTACGTTGCAGCAATTTAGACATACACTAAAAAATTGTCGGAAGCCATCATGTCTAGAAGAAAAAGAATAGGACAAACCATTCAACAAACACGGAGCAATAATGTTTTAGTAATATAAAAGTATAGAGTGGTTGGTCGACAATGCGTGTTACGAAATATAAAAATGTGGATGTCTAAGATGAAGCACCTCAAGTATTAATTCATCCGAAACGTCATTGTCTAATTACTTATAACTTTCTTTCGGCAGTATACTATGCCCTTAGCGTTACGATATTTCATAATCCATAAATGTTTCTTGCGCCATCGATAGTAAAACAGTTTACAGTGATTGCGCAAAAATCAATGATTTCTGGCCTATATAAGTTCGCCAGTTTACCTACTTTTCACTATGCTCTCTTCAGTTGTTCGTTCTCAACACACTGTCGTTTCGGCTCCACCTTTATCTACATTTTGTATTGGTCATTTGGATTTGATATTTTGATATTCAACAGAATCAACGTTCCAGTAGAGAGTTACTTGAGCAAGGAAAATTTGACAGTCATACCCAGCCCTGGTGATGGCCATTGCCTCGTGCATTCTGTCCATTCCAGTTTAGCTGGCCAATGCAACGTTTTCATATCTTCGTCAGACATGCTGTCAAAGTGTCGAAGATAGTTGGTCGAACATTTCGGTACGTACTCTGCATTTTATATCGGTGACGATCTTCTTGGGGAGTTTGACGAAGACGCAAACAACAATGCCTACAATCTTCAAGTTGTCGACATCATTCTGCAGATTTTGGCAACCCTCGACGTTAGTGTCGTTGTTGCAGATGTACGAGGGCATCATATTATAGAGACAACCTTTCCACCCCGTCTACCTGATCCTTTTGAGACTGCCAGTGTTGTCATTTTGCGAAAAAGAGAACACTTCGATGGGTTAAAGATGAACAATCTTCGTGGAATGGCAGTAGATACTGATTCTGGTGAAGTCTCTTTTCCAAACCTTCAAAAACTGGTCCCACGATATCTGTCAATTTCAGTTTTTTGGAAAAGATTTTTTTTCTTTTCTATTTCTTCTTCATTACTTTGTTGATTGTGACGCGGTAACTATTCAGTAGTATTTAAGTTAGTCAATTGCTGTAAGCCAGTGCTGCATTTACTCGATTGTCGAAGCAATCACGAACACAAAACTCGCCTGCAATGTAATTATATAATAATGGATTATTAACCAAGGAATATTTGTGCAGGAAAATATGCACGGACAAAATAAGGCGACAATTGATGGTAACGTACAACAGTTTCGGATAGTGATAACCCAATGACCTTCGCCCCTCTGGCAGGAAAAGAGTAACAAGATCACCCATGCATTGTGCAAATACCAACCCTAAAAACCGAGCTAACTTCATGCAGTGAGAAGTAGCGCGTTAACATCTTGTGCCACCTGGTCACCCCGACGGCGAGGCAAGAAAACGCTTAGCGCAACGCTGGATTTGCGGTACGAGTTTTTTTATACATTTACAGGATTTTTCGGTGACAATTTTTCTTTGCACGCTGCAAAGTATCATACTCAATAAGCGTATACGAGTATACTTTGTCTGTTTTCCAGAGTTTGCTTGCACGGAGTGAATGTTTTCAACTGGCGGCCAAAATGTTTCGAAATATGTTCGAAAATTTCGCCACGAAATTCATTCAGTCTTTGCCAAGGCGTTATTTCGTTTATAACGATCAACGTTATTCAGTGATTTCGTTGTGATAAAACGCCTTTGTCACTGCACAAAATCCTGTTAAAAACTGCACAAATTGGCTAGCATTGCATCCAAAAAACTTGCAGTAAATTAGTCAGTTGCTATAGACCCGTTGCTATAGGAACATGGTGACAAAGTGCCATAATAATGTAGTTTTACATATAAGTAAATGCAGGCTTAAAAGTTTAGAAGCAATCCATTAGTCAAGGGGATCATGTTTTCTGGTCGCAATTCAATCTCGTGGTTATTTTGTGGTGTAGGAAGCATGTCTCCTATTATTAGACTAACTGCAGGTTTTCCAAGTCATTTGAATACACCTGACTTTTGATTTAAAATATCTAATCGAGTCGGTTTGGTAATTAAACTAGGTTATACAGCAACTAACCTGAGTGAAATGATTAAGACGCTGAATCTTCCTCTTCTTTACTTATAATATATATATATATATATATATATATATATACATCATACATACACACATACACACATACACACATACATACATACATACATACATACATACATACATACATACATACATACATACATACATACATACATACATACATACATACATACATACATACATACATACATACATACATACATACATACATACATACATACATACATACATACATACATACATACATACATACATACATACATACATACATACATACATACATACATACATACATACATACATACATACATACATACATACATACATACATACATACATACATACATACATACATACATACATACATACATACATACATACATACATACATACATACATACATACATACATACATACATACATACATACATACATACATACACACATACTTACGCACACCGCGTTGCGGGGACGTGCGAAAGAATATTCTCTACACCGCGTTACGAGGACCTGTGTAAAAATACTAAACATACCGCGTTATGAGGACTTCGTATACGCACGGATTTTTACATAGCATTATGGGGACCTAGGTATACACACGTAAACCGTTTGTTAATAGACAGCGTTATGAAGACCTGTGTAAAAATATTCAACATACCGCGTTATGAGGACTTCATATACATACGGATTTTTTGTATAGCGTTATGAGGACTTCGACAATCATGTAAATATTTTAGCTTGCGAAAAACATTTATTAGCATAGTATTTTTCTAGAATTCATCCAGAAACCGAAGTGAAAGTCTGATGTAACGAAGTGACGTACCTGGAATAATATAGGTTTGTTTCAACGGGGTTCGTTATTACCACTTTCCATATTTTACTGCAACTGACGGTCTGGAAAAAATGGTTCGTTACAGCGAGAACTTGGTTATAACTAGGGTAATTATAACCTGGTTTCCATGTATGTAAGAGAGAAATCCCAATAATGCAGAGGTATTCAGCCACATCCAGAAACGTAAGGGATTTATATAGCGGTGTTCAGGCGTTTATTTGAAAATATTGTATTACTTACAACAAGGTATTTAAATGCGAGAAAAAAACTCAATAACAATGAAAACCGACTCAATCATAAAACTAAAATTATATATATATATATATATATATTTCTAAAATTCATTAATAATTCATGAGGAAAACACAAAGAAAAATCATGAGCGTATCGGATCTATATATGTGATATAGACTCGCTCTAAGTTTCTCGCTGGTTTTTAACGGCTGAGATAAGCTTAATTTTCAAAATTACTACGCCAATGAACGTATGAAGTGATTCTTTTTAGAAGCCATTTAAAAACCTTGCAGTACGGGCTTTATCGGCTCTAAAACACTCGGCTATCGCCTCGTGTTTTATATCCGATAAAGCCCTCCTGCACGGTTTATAAATATTACATAAAGGTCCTCCTTTAAGAACTCACTTGATTCTTACACTAAAAGGAAAACAATAAACAGTAAATCAAAATACAAGACTAAGGGGGCTTTCCATTTACACGGTTAGACCGGTCAGTCCGGTTAAATGGAACACGATTCGTTTGCGGCCTGGGATGGTCTGACTGGAAAATTTGGTCCTAATGAAAAGCAAGTCCATTCTGGCCGGACTGACCAGTCTAACCTTGTCAATTGGAAAGCGCCCTAAGAATATTATTAAAAAACAACCTGGTTCTTATACTTCCTTCTTGTTGAAGACTTAGAGGGAATTACAAGTACACTTCAAAAATCTTCGATTATTGGACGTGTGTAAAGCCAGTTGAGTCGATTGAAGTCCGCCCGACTGGAAAAGTATGTAGCGTACTGGAAGAAATTAAGACATTTCAACCTTTTTAAATTTGTGGGATTTGCTCTTGAATACAATGGTATACTCCTTATATATTACAGACAATTTTGTCGCAAAAAAACCTAACGACAATCTTCTTTTAGTTGTTCAGTCTTCTTTCAACCAAACCCGAGGCGTGATCAAGCAAAAAGCCATGACGTTGCGACATGTGTAAGAAGACTATCTCCACACCGCGTTGTGAAGATCTGAGTTATGCAGGTCGACATAAATCGCATTGCGGGGACTTTAATTTGTAAGTCTCTACACCGCGTTATAGGGACCTGAGTTATACACATGGATGTAAATCGCTTTGCGGGGACTTGTCAGTGTAAGAAGTCTATCTCTACACCGCGTTATAGGGACCTGAGTTATACACATGGATGTAAATCGCTTTGCTGGGACTTGTCAGTGTATAAGAAGTCTATCTCTACACCGCGTTGTAGGGACCGGAGTTATACACATAGACGTAATCGCCCTGTGGGGACTTGTGTAAGAAAACTATCTCTACACACCGCGTTATAGGGACCTGAGTTAACACACGGATGTAAATCGCGTTGCGGGGACTTGTGTAAGAAAACTATCTCTACACACCGCGTTATAGGGACCTGAGTTAACACACGGATGTAAATCGCGTTGCGGGGACTTGTGTAAGAAAACTATCTCTACACCGCGTTATAGGGACCTGAGTTATACACATGGACGTAAATCGCGTACCAGGGAGTTAAGAAGACTGCACGGCGGTATCTCTATGCCGGGATATCTTGCACTACTATATATTGATACAGAACAATTACGCAGATACCTAAAGCATTACTTCAAAAAGATTTTATAGAAAAAAGTATCTCAAAAGCCCAATAAAAAAAAGAGTATCAAAAAGCAACAACTGGTCTGCGTCGTACCCGAGAGGCAAATGCCGCGTCAGTCTAATCGCTCTTTGCGTTCTCGATTAAAAATTTTAAAAAAACCCAGAAAATTACGTTTTACTCTTTGCCACCTTGCACCCGCGGCGTATTTATTTAGCTGCAGAAACGATAACGTTCGTAGAGCAAAATGAAACGTTGGTAAACTGCCTTGTATAAACTGCGCAGTTCATGAGCGGACCATGGAAAAGCAGTTACAAAACTGGAATAGAAATGAATAATTTGAACAATTTCCCGCCAAATCAAACCGGGGTGGCTCATTTTACTCTGATAAAAACCTTCTGTTCGAAACATCAGTATTTCGTTATTAGAACAAATCTCGGCAGTTTCCCACCTTTATACTTTGCTCTATCCAAAACATTGCCTATGACAGAGCTCTCTACCTTTTCAATAACTTTCATACTTACGCTAAATATATCTGGTTGAGTTTGCAGCAGTAAAAAATCTTAAAATCTTTCTTATGTGAAATGAACAAGCACAAAACTCAGTCTTTGGCTCTGGACCTTGTTTGCTCTGTTGGTAATGACCACGTGTTTCATTCAACTCCTGAATTAGCTGCTTATCTGGAAATTAACATTGTCATGAAAAAAAAACATTGCAAAGGATTCTTTCTTCATATATAATAGGCAACAACGGTGGTTTACTTTCTACTTGTCGATTCACACAGAAAAAACTCAGTCCATGTGTCAGACAGCGTGTAGCCTAAAAGAGCGTGAGAAGACCTTTCTTGTATCACGTGAAGGAAAAGAGAAAGGAGGGAGAGGAGAGGTAAATCGTAAGTAATTGCTTTATTGGCATATGAATGCATTAGGTATTGCTAAAGCTTACAATTTTTTAAAATAAACGTAGTTGTAAAGCTAATTACATTACACTAGTTACAACATCAACATACATAATTCGGTACAAGATAAATAACAGAGAGGAGAGGAGGTGAGATGAGATGAGATGAAATGAGATGAGGGGAGGAGAGGGAAGAGAAGGGAGGTACAGAACAGAACAGAAGAGGAGGGGAGGGGGGAGGGGTGTACAAAACAGAGCAGCACAGTACAGTAAAGCTCTATATAACACAAGGCAAAACAACGCAATATATTACAATATAATGTACAATACAATACAATATTGTTAATGTTATACCTTTTAACACACTGCAAAACAATACAAAATAGAAAACCTATACAATAGTGGAATACAGTGTTAATGCAATGTAAAACAACAGAACAGAATCCAATACATTTCAATGCATTACACGTAATGCCATACAACGCAAATACAATACAATACAATACAATACAATACAATACAATACAATACAAAGGAATGCAGTTCAATGCAATACAATACAATGCAACACAATTCAATTAATGTAATACAATGCAATACAATATATTCAATACAACACAATACAACACAATACAATGTAATGTAATAGAAAGCAATACAATACATTACAATGCAATCTACTTACTTGTCTAGTTGCCAAACTATCTTTGATTCTTTATATATACTTGGGGGTCTATATAGTTAACATCTGGCCTAATACGTACATATACATAAATATTAAAGATATCTGATATACTTGAAAAAACACAATGAAATACAATACAATGTAATGCAATGCAATGTAATGCAATACAATGCAACAAACACAGTGCAGAATAGTGCAGTTCAGTGCAGTGCAGCAAAGTGGAGTGCATTGCAGCACATTACATCACTACAGGAAAGGACAGCACAACACAACAGAGTACACAGTACAGCGCAGCTACTGTAGTACAGAAACTATAGTTTCTCGAATGTCTTTTATTCTTCATATGTGGGAGTCTAGTTAACATCTGGCCTAATAAATATATATGTAATATTTATAAACCGTACTGCAAGGTTTTTAAATGGCTTCTAAAAAGAATCACTTCATACGTTCATTGGCGTAGTAATTTTGAAAATTAAGCTTATCTCAGCCGTTAAAAACCAGCGAGAAACTTAGAGCGAGTCTATATCACATATATAGATCCGATACGCTCATGATTTTTCTTTGTGTTTTCCTCCTGCGCACTTCACGCTATCTGAATGTACTTCACCGATGCTGTCCCACATGCGGTTGTCACCGACGATCGCATGTGTATAAGTAATTGTTGAGATTCATTCAGATTGTTCCAAGCTACACTGATGAGCTATAGTACAGCGAAACACCGTGTCTGTAGATTGAACTATATATATATATATAATGTAATGTAATGCAATACAATGCGATACACGACAGGAGAGGACAGGAGTTTAAGGAGTTTAAGAACAGAACAGAACAGAACAGAACAGAACAGAACAGAACAGAACAGAACAGAACAAAATGCAACGGAATGGAACAGGCCAGAATAGAACGGAACAGGACAGGACAGCACGCAACGGAACGGAACAGAACAGCACCGAACAGAACAGCACCGAACAGAACAGAACAGAACAGGATACAACAGAACAGAACAGAACAGAACACAACACAACAGAACAGAACAGAACAGAACAGAACAGGCCAGAACGGAACAGAACAAAACAGAACAGGCCAAAACGGAACAGGCCAGAATGGAACAGGATAGGACAGGACAGCACAGCACACAACGGAACGGAACAGAACAGCACCGAACAGAACAGTTTAAGAACAGAACAGAACAGAACAAAATGCAACGGAATGGAATGGAACGGAAAAGAACAGGACAGGACAGGGGGAAAGGCGTTCCCCCACTATTTTTGTCGGGGAACGCCGTTCCCCTAACAAATATTAGGGACTTTAAGATGCTAGGACGACGACGGCGGTTAAAACGCAAGATAACTTTTACAATTTAAAGAAGTCACGGTTAACTGACTATTATATTTGGTATTTGAAGCTAGTTTGGTGACTTCCAAAATGCCGCAGTATTGCTAAAATGATTGTGGTGTCCGTATTGAAGTCAATCTCAAGCAACAGTTCTCATCTTTTGGCCGTTGACGTCGTCCCGAAAACGTGAAAATGCTCTAAGTGGCGTTGTATAAAGAATGAGGACGGTGTTGAGATTACTCTTGGGACTAAAAATTATTCATTTTCTTTGTTTTGCAAAAAGAATTCTTTTGTTTAGAAGACGTCGTCGTTGAGGTTGACGTCGTAGATCTTAAATTCCCTATTACGGTGGGGGAACGGCGTTCCCCCTAACAAAAATTAAACGTAGTGCAACCGCACTATTTTTGCGTCAATGAGTGTACTCGTTGAGTCAATGAGTGTACTCGTTTTTCAACCACGTTAGCCAACCAGCTAGCCTGAGCCACACACCCATTAACTTTCACGACAGGAGACACGCCCATTTAATTTAACGACCAGTGGCCACGCCCATTTAACTTTATTGAGCGTTTCCCCACTTCTAAAATTTGGAAATCATCACTGGAACAGAACAGAACAGAACAGAAAAAATGGAACGGAACAGAACAGAACAGTCGAAAGCAGCACAGCACAGGAAAGGACAGCACAGTACAGAACAGGAAAGGATAGCACAGCAGAGTACACAGTACAGTGCAGCTACTGCAGTACAGAAACTACAGCTCCGTCAAATATAATGTAAAACAATCCAATAGAAAACAATATATATTACAATACAATATACTACAATCTACTTACTTGTCTAGTTTCTCGAATGTCTTTTATTCTTCATATGTGGGAGTCTAGTTAACATCTGGCCTAAATATGAACATAAAAACACAATGAAACACAATACAATTGGGGTAATACAATACAATACAATACAATACAATACAATACAATACAATACAATACAATACAATACAATACAATACAATACAATACAATACTACAACATACTACAACGCGATGGACAGGGCAGGACAAAACAGAACAGAACAGAACAGAACAGAACAGAACACAACAGCACAGCACAGAACAGAACAGGCCAGGCCAGGCCAGAACAGAACAGAACAGGCCAGAAAAGAAAAGAACAGAACAGAACAGGCAGAACAGAACGGAACAGCCAAGAACGGAACAGGCCAGAACGGAACAGAACAGGACAGCACGGAACGGAACGGAACGGAACAGAACGCAACGGAGCGGAACAGAACAGAACAGCACCGAACAGAACAGTTTAAGAACAGGAAAGAACAGGCCAGAACAGAACAGAACAGAACGGAACAGCAGAACAGAACAGAACAGAACAGAACAGAACAGAACAGGCCAGAACAGAACAGAACAGAACAGAACAGAACATAACAGAACAGAACAGAACAGAACAGAACAGAACGGAACGGTACAGGAAAGAATAGAACGGAACAGGCCAAAACGGAACAGGACAGGACAGCACGCAACGGAACGGAACAGAACAGCACCGAACAGAACAGTTTAAGAACAGAACAGAACAGAACAGGATACAACAGAACAGAACAGAACAGTTTAAGAACAGAACAGAACAGAACACAACAGAACAGAACAGAACAGAACAGGCCAGAACAGAACAGAACAGAACAGAACAGAACGGAACGGAACAGGAAAGAATAGAACGGAACAGGCCAAAACGGAACAGGCCAGAACAGTTTAAGAACAGAACAGAACAGAACACAACAGAACAGCACCGAACAGAACAGTTTAAGAACAGAACAGAACAGAACAGGATACAACAGAACAGAACAGAACAGAACAGAACAGGATACAACAGAACAGATCAGAACAGTTTAAGAACAGAACAGAACAGAACAGAACAGAACAAAATGCAACGGAATGGAACAGGCCAGAATAGAACGGAACAGGACAGGACAGCACGCAACGGAACGGAACAGAACAGCACCGAACAGAACAGAACAGAACAGGATACAACAGAACAGAACAGAACAGAACAGAACAGAACAGAACAGAACAGAACAGAACAGAACAGGCCAGAACGGAACAGAACAAAACAGAACAGGCCAAAACGGAACAGGCCAGAATGGAACAGGATAGGACAGGACAGCACAGCACACAACGGAACGGAACAGAACAGCACCGAACAGAACAGTTTAAGAACAGAACAGAACAAAATGCAATGGAATGGAATGGAACGGAACAGAACAGGACAGGACAGGGGGAACGGCGTTCCCCCACTATTTTTGTCGGGGAACGCCGTTCCCCTAACAAATATTAGGGACTTTAAGATGCTAGGACGACGACGGCGGTTAAAACGCAAGATAAGTTTTACAATTTAAAGAAGTCACGGTTAACTGACTATTATATTTGGTATTTGAAGCTAGTTTGGTGACTTCCAAAACGCCACCGGTATTGCTAAAATGATTGTGGTGTCCGTATTGAAGTCAATCTCAAGCAACAGTTCTCATCTTTTGGCCGTTGACGTCGTCCCGAAAACGTGAAAATGCTCTAAGTGGCGTTGTATAAAGAATGAGGACGGTGTTGAGATTACTCTTGGGACTAAAAATTATTCATTTTCTTTGTTTTGCAAAAATAATTCTTTTGTTTAGAAGACGTCGTCGTTGAGGTTGACGTCGTAGATCTTAAATTCCCTATTACGGTGGGGGAACGGCGTTCCCCCTAACAAAAATTAAACGTAGTGCAACCGCACTATTTTTGCGTCAATGAGTGTACTCGTTGAGTCAATGAGTCTACTCGTTTTTCAACCACGTTAGCCAACCAGCTAGCCTGAGCCACACACCCATTAACTTTCACGACAGGAGACACGCCCATTTAATTTAACGACCAGTGGCCACGCCCATTTAACTTTATTGAGCGTTTCCCCACTTCTAAAATTTGGAAATCATCACTGGAACAGAACAGAACAGAACAGAAAAAATGGAACGGACAGAACAGAACAGTCGAAAGCAGCACAGCACAGGAAAGGACAGCACAGTACAGAACACGAAAGGATAGCACAGCAGAGTACACAGTACAGTGCAGCTACTGCAGTACAGAAACTACAGCTCCGTACAATATAATGTAAAACAATCCAATAGAAAACAATATATATTACAATACAATATACTACAATCTACTTACTTGTCTAGTTTCTCGAATGTCTTTTATTCTTCATATGTGGGAGTCTAGTTAACATCTGGCCTAAATATGAACATAAAAACACAATGAAACACAATACAATTGGGGTAATACAATACAATAAAATACAATACAATGTAATGCAATACAATGCGACGGACAGGACAGAACAGAACAGAACAGGACAGGAAAGGACAGCACAGCACAGCACAGAACGGAACAAAATGGAACAGAACAGAACAGAACAGATCAGTTGAGTGCAGCACAGCACAGTAAAGGACAGCACAGTAGCTAGAGTACACAGTACAGCGCAGCTAGTACAGTACAGAAACTACAGCTCCGTAAAATATAATGTAAAACAATCCAATAGAAAACAATATATATATTACAATACAATATACTACAATCTACTTACTTGTCTAGTTTCTCGAATGTCTTTTATTCTTCATATGTGGGAGTCTAGTTAACATCTGGCCTAAATATAAATATAAAAACACAATGAAACACAATACAATACAATACAATACAATACAATACAACACAACACAATACAATACTACAACATAATACAACGTGGTGGACAGGGCAGGACAAAACAAAACAAAACAGAACAGAACAGAACAGAACAGGACAACACAGCACACCATAGCACAGAACAGAACAGAACAGAAGAGTGGAGTGCAGCACAGCACAGCACAGGAAAGGACAGCACAGTAGCTAGAGTACACAGTACAGTCCAGCTAGTGCAGTACAGAAACTACAGCTCCGTAAAATATAATGTAAAACAATCCAATAGAAAACAATATATATTACAATACAATACACTACAATCTACTTACTTGTCTAGTTTCTCGAATGCCTTTTATTCTTCATATGTGGGAGTCTAGTTAACATCTGGCCTAAATATCAACATAAAAACACATTGAAACACAATACAATTGGGGTAATAGAATAGAACAGAACAGAACAGGACAGAACAGGACAGGACAGGACAGCTACGACAGGACAGCTACGACAGGACAGGACAGGACAGGACAAGACAGGACAGGACAGGACAGGAAAGGAAAGGACAGCACAGCACAGAACGGAACAAAATGGAAGAGAACAGAACAGAACAGTGGAGTGCAGCACAGCACAGTACAGCACAGGAAAGGACAGTACAGTAGCTAGAGTACACAGTACAGTGCAGCTAGTGCAGTACAGAAACTACAGCTCCGTAAAATATAATGTAAAACAATCCAATAGAAAACAATATATATATTACAATGCAATATACTACAATCTACTTACTTGTCTAGTTTCTCGAATGTCTTTTATTCTTCATATGTGGGAGTCTAGTTAACATCTGGCCTAAATATAAACATAAACACACAATGAAACACAATACAATTGGGGTAATAGAATAAAACAGAACCGAACAGAACAGAACAGAACAGGACAACACAGCACAGCACAGCACAGCACAGCACAGCACAGCACAGCACAGCACAGCACAGCACAGCACAGCACAGCACAGCACAGAACAGAACAAAACAGAATAGAACAGTGGAGTGCAGCACAGTAAAGCACAGGAAAGGACAGCACAGTAGCTAGAGTACACAGTACAGCGCAGCTAGTGCAGTACAGAAACTACAGCTCCATAAAATATAATGTAAAACAATCCAATAGAAAACAATATATATATTACAATACAATATACTACAATCTACTTACTTGTCTAGTTTCTCGAATGTCTTTTATTCTTCATATGTGGGAGTCTAGTTAACATCTGGCCTAAATATCAACATAAAAATACATTGAAACACAATACAATTGGGGTAATAGAATAGAACAGAACAGAACAGAACAGGACAGGACAGGACAGCTAGGACAGGCCAGGAAAGGACAGGAAAGGACAGGAAAGGACAGCACATCACAGCACAGCACAGAACGGAACAAAATGGAACGGAACAGAACAGAACAGAACAGAACAGAACAGTGGAGTGCAGCACAGTACAGCACAGGAAAGGACAGCACAGTAGCTAGAGTACACAGTACAGTGCAGCTAGTGCAGTACAGAAACTACAGCTCCGTAAAATATAATGTAAAACAATCCAATAGAAAACAATATATATTACAATACAATATACTACAATCTACTTACTTGTCTAGTTTCTCGAATGTCTTTTATTCTTCATATGTGGGAGTCTAGTTAACATCTGCCCTAAATATAAACATAAAAACACAATGAAACACAATACAATTGGGGTAATAGAACAGAACAGAACAGAACAGAACAGAACAGAACAGGACAACACAGCACAGCATAGCACAGAACAGAACAGAACAGAACAGTGGAGTGCAGCACAGTACAGCACAGGAAAGGACAGCACAGTAGCTAGAGTACACAGTACAGTCCAGCTAGTGCAGTACAGAAACTACAGCTCCGTAAAATATAATGTAAAACAATCCAATAGAAAACAATATATATTACAATACAATACACTACAATCTACTTACTTGTCTAGTTTCTCGAATGTCTTTTATTCTTCATATGTGGGAGTCTAGTTAACATCTGGCCTAAATATAAACATAAAAACACAATGAAACACAATACAATTGGGGTAATAGAACAGAACAGAACAGAACAGGACAACACAGCACACCATAGCACAGAACAGAACAGAACAGAAGAGTGGAGTGCAGCACAGCACAGCACAGGAAAGGACAGCACAGTAGCTAGAGTACACAGTACAGTCCAGCTAGTGCAGTACAGAAACTACAGCTCCGTAAAATATAATGTAAAACAATCCAATAGAAAACAATATATATATTACAATACAGTACACTACAATCTACTTACTTGTCTAGTTTCTCGAATGTCTTTTATTCTTCATATGTGGGAGTCTAGTTAACATCTGGCCAAAATATAAACATAAACACACAATGAAACACAATACAATTGGGGTAATAGAATAAAACAGAACCGAACAGAACAGAACAGAACAGGACAACACAGCACAGCACAGCACAGCACAGCACAGCACAGCACAGCACAGCACAGCACAGCACAGCACAGAACAGCACAGAACAGCACAGAACAGAACAAAACAGAACAGAACAGTGGAGTGCAGCACAGTAAAGCACAGGAAAGGACAGCACAGTAGCTAGAGTACACAGTACAGCGCAGCTAGTGCAGTACAGAAACTACAGCTCCATAAAATATAATGTAAAACAATCCAATAGGAAACAATATATATTACAATACAATATACTACAATCTACTTACTTGTCTAGTTTCTCGAATGTCTTTTATTCTTCATATGTGGGAGTCTAGTTAACATCTGGCCTAAATATCAACATAAAAATACATTGAAACACAATACAATTGGGGTAATAGAATAGAACAGAACAGAACAGAACAGGACAGGACAGGACAGCTAGGACAGGCCAGGAAAGGACAGGAAAGGACAGGAAAGGACAGCACAGCACAGCACAGAACGGAACAAAATGGAACGGAACAGAACAGAACAGAACAGAACAGTGGAGTGCAGCACAGTACAGCACAGGAAAGGACAGCACAGTAGCTAGAGTACACAGTACAGTGCAGCTAGTGCAGTACAGAAACTACAGCTCCGTAAAATATAATGTAAAACAATCCAATAGAAAACAATATATATTACAATACAATATACTACAATCTACTTACTTGTCTAGTTTCTCGAATGTCTTTTATTCTTCATATGTGGGAGTCTAGTTAACATCTGCCCTAAATATAAACATAAAAACACAATGAAACACAATACAATTGGGGTAATAGAACAGAACAGAACAGAACAGAACAGAACAGGACAACACAGCACAGCATAGCACAGAACAGAACAGAACAGAACAGTGGAGTGCAGCACAGTACAGCACAGGAAAGGACAGCACAGTAGCTAGAGTACACAGTACAGTCCAGCTAGTGCAGTACAGAAACTACAGCTCCGTAAAATATAATGTAAAACAATCCAATAGAAAACAATATATATTACAATACAATACACTACAATCTACTTACTTGTCTAGTTTCTCGAATGTCTTTTATTCTTCATATGTGGGAGTCTAGTTAACATCTGGCCTAAATATAAACATAAAAAACACAATGAAACACAATACAATTGGGGTAATAGAACAGAACAGAACAGAACAGGACAACACAGCACACCATAGCACAGAACAGAACAGAACAGAAGAGTGGAGTGCAGCACAGCACAGCACAGGAAAGGACAGCACAGTAGCTAGAGTACACAGTACAGTCCAGCTAGTGCAGTACAGAAACTACAGCTCCGTAAAATATAATGTAAAACAATCCAATAGAAAACAATATATATTACAATACAATACACTACAATCTACTTACCTGTCTAGTTTCTCGAATGTCTTTTATTCTTCATATGTGGGAGTCTAGTTAACATCTGGCCTAAATATCAACATAAAAACACATTGAAACACAATACAATTGGGGTAATAGAATAGAACAGAACAGAACAGAACAGAACAGGACAGGACAGGACAGCTACGACAGGACAGGACAGGACAAGACAGGACAGGACAGGACAGGAAAGGAAAGGACAGCACAGCACAGAACGGAACAAAATGGAAGAGAACAGAACAGAACAGTGGAGTGCAGCACAGCACAGTACAGCACAGGAAAGGACAGTACAGTAGCTAGAGTACACAGTACAGTGCAGCTAGTGCAGTACAGAAACTACAGCTCCGTAAAATATAATGTAAAACAATCCAATAGAAAACAATATATATATTACAATGCAATATACTACAATCTACTTACTTGTCTAGTTTCTCGAATGTCTTTTATTCTTCATATGTGGGAGTCTAGTTAACATCTGGCCTAAATATCAACATAAAAACACATTGAAACACAATACAATTGGGGTAATAGAATAGAACAGAACAGGACAGGACAGGACAGCTAGGACAGGACAGCACAGGACAGGACAGGACAGGAAAGGAAAGGAAAGGAAAGGACAGCACAGCACAGAACGGAACAAAACGGAACAGAACAGAACAGAACAGAACAGAACAGTGGAGTGCAGCACAGCACAGTACAACACAGGAGAGGACAGCACAGTAGATAGAGTACACAGTACAGTGCAGCTAGTGCAGTACAGAAACTACAGCTCCGTAAAATACAATGTAAAACAATACGATAGAAAACAATATATATTACAGTACAATATACTACAATCTACTTACTTGTCTAGTATCTCAAATGTCTTTTATTCTTCATATGTGGGAGTCTAGTTAACATCTGGCCTAAATATAAACATAAAAACACAATGAAACACAATACAGTTGGGGTAACAGAATAGAACAGAACAGAACAGAACAGAACAGAACAGGACAGGACAGGAAAGCTACGACAGGACAGGACCGGACAGGACAGCTACGACAGGACAGGACAGGACAGGAAAGGACAGCACAGCACAGCACAGAACGGAACAAAATGGAATGGACCAGAACAGAACAGAACAGTGGAGTGCAGCACAGCACAGCACAGGAAAGGACAGCACAGTAGCTAGAGTACACAGTACAGCGCAGCTAGTGCAGTACAGAAACTACAGCTCCATAAAATATAATGTAAAACAATCCAATAGAAAACAATACATATATTACAATACAATATACTACATTCTACTTACTTGTCTAGTTTCTCAAATGTCTTTTATTCTTCATATGTGGGAGTCTAGTTAACATCTGGCCTAAATATAAATATAAAAACACAATGAAACACAATACAATTGGGGTAATACAATACAATACAATACAATACAATACAATACAATACAATACAACACAATACAATACTACAACATACTACAATGCGATGGGCAGGACAGAACAGAACAGAACAGAACAGGACAGGACAACACAGCACAGCATAGCACAGCACAGCACAGAACAGAACAGTGGAGTGCAGCACAGTACAGCACAGGAAAGGACAGCACAGTAGCTAGAGTACACAGTACAGTGCAGCTAGTGCAGTACAGAAACTACAGCTCCGTAAAATATAATGTAAAACAATCCAATAGAAAACAATATATATTACAATACAATATACTACAATCTACTTACTTGTCTAGTTTCTCGAATGTCTTTTATTCTTCATATGTGGGAGTCTAGTTAACATCTGGCCTAAATATAAACATAAAAACACAATGAAACACAATACAATTGGGGTAATAGAACAGAACAGAACACAACAGAACAGGACAACACAGCACAGCATAGCACAGAACAGAAGAGTGGAGTGCAGCACAGCACAGCACAGGAAAGGACAGCACAGTAGCTAGAGTACACAGTACAGTACAGCTAGTGCAGTACAGAAACTACAGCTCCGTAAAATATAATGTAAAACAATCCAATAGAAAACAATATATATTACAATACAATACACTACATTCTACTTACTTGTCTAGTTTCTCGAATGTTTTTTATTCTTCATATGTGGGAGTCTAGTTAACATCTGGCCTAAATATCAACATAAAAACACATTGAAACACAATACAATTGGGGTAATAGAATAGAACAGAACAGAAACAGGACAGGACAGGACAGCTAGGACAGGACAGCTAGGACAGGACAGG
The DNA here is from genome assembly GCA_035771165.1 of Paragorgia papillata. Taxonomy (NCBI): domain Eukaryota; kingdom Metazoa; phylum Cnidaria; class Anthozoa; order Scleralcyonacea; family Coralliidae; genus Paragorgia; species Paragorgia papillata. Next base: position 33,893 of record JAWNZC010000194.1, on the reverse strand, counting down.
ACAGGACAGGAAAGGACAGGAAAGGACAGCACAGCACACTGAACGGAACAAAATGGAACGGAACAGAACAGAACAGAACAGAACAGAACAGAACAGAACAGGACAGCACAGCACAGCACAGCATAGCACAGAACAGAACAGAACAGAACAGAACAGAACAGTGGAGTGGAGTGCAGCACAGCACAGGACAGGACAGGACAGCACAGTAGCTAGAGTACACAGTACAGTGCAGCTAGTGCAGTACAGAAACTACAGCTCCGTAAAATATAATGTAAAACAATCCAATAGAAAACAATATATATATTACAATACAATATACTACAATCTACTTACTTGTCTAGTTTCTCGAATGTCTTTTATTCTTCATATGTTGGAGTCTAGTTAATATCTGGCCTAAATATAAATATAAAAACACAATGAAACACAATACAATTGGGGTAATACAATACAATACAATACAATACAATACAATACAATACAATACAATACAATACAATACAATACAATACAATACAATACAATACAATACAATACAATACAATACAATACAATACAATACTACAACATACTACAACGCCATGGACAGGGCAGGACAAAACAGAACAGAACAGAATAGAACAGAATAGAACAGAACAGAACAGGACAACACAACACAGCACAGCACAGCACAGCACAGCACAGCACAGCACAGAACAGCACACAACAGAACAGAACAGAAACAGAACAGAACAAAACAGAACAGAACAGAACAGTGGAGTGCAGCACAGCACAGCACAGCACAGGAAACGACAGCACAGTAGCTAGAGTACACAGTACAGCGCAGCTATTGCAGTACAGAAACTACAGCTCCATAAAATATAATGTAAAACAATCCAATAGAAAACAATATATATTACAATACAATATACTACAATCTACTTACTTGTCTAGTTTCTCGAATGTCTTTTATTCTTCATATGTGGGAGTCTAGTTAACATCTGGCCTAAATATCAACATAAAAACACATTGAAACACAATACAATTGGGGTAATAGAATAGAACAGAACAGAACAGGACAGGACAGCTAGGACAGGACAGGACAGGACAAGACAGGACAAGACAGGACAGGACAGAACAGGAAAGGACAGCACAGCACAGAACGAATAACTTTTATTTGAGTGTCAATGTATTTAGCTATATATACAGCTAATTGGGGACACAGAACGGAACAAAATGGAACGGAACAGAACAGAACAGTGGAGTGCAGCACAGCACAGCACAGTAGCTAGCTAGAGTACACAGTACAGCGCAGCTAGTGCATTACAGAAACTACATCTCCGAAAAATATAATGTAAAACAATCCAATAGGAAACAATATATATTACAATACAATATACTACAATCTACTTACTTGTCTAGTTTCTCGAATGTCTTTTATTCTACATATGTGGGAGTCTAGTTAACATCTGGCCTAAATATCAACATAAAAACACATTGAAACACAATACAATTGGGGTAATAGAATAGAGCAGGACAGGACAGGACAGGACAGGACAAGACAGGACAGGACAGGACAGGACGGGACAGGAAAGAAAAGGACAGGAAAGGATAGCACAGCACAGCACAGAACGGAACAAAATGGAACGGAAACAGAACAGAACAGAACAGAACGGAACAGAACAGAACAGAACAGAGCAGAACAGGACAGGACAACACAGCACAGAACAGGACAGGACAGGACAGCTAGGACAGGACAAGACAAGACAGGACAGGACAAGACAAGACAGGACAGGAAAGGAAAGGACAGCACAGCACAGCACAGAACGGAACAAAATGGAATGGAACAGCACAGAACAGAACAGTGGAGTGCAGCACAGCACAGTATAGCACAGGAAAGGACAGCACAGTAGCTAGAGTACACAGTACAGCGCAGCTATTGCAGTACAGGAAGTACAGCTCCATAAAATATAATGTAAAACAATCCAATAGAAAACAATATATATTACAATACAATATACTACAATCTAACTCACTTGTCTAGTTTCTCGAATGTCTTTTATTCTTCATATGTGGGAGTCTAGTTAACATCTGGCCTAAATATCAACATAAAAACACATTGAAACACAATACAATTGGGGTAATAGAATAGAACAGGACAGAACAGGACAGGACAGGACAAGACAGGACAGGACAGGACAGGACAGGAAAGGAAAGGACAGGAAAGGATAGCACAGCACAGCACAGAATGGAACAAAATGGAACGGAACAGAACAGAACAGAACGGAACAGAACAGAACAGAGCAGAACAGAGCAGAACAGGACAACACAGAACAGGACTGGACAGCTAGGACAGGACAAGACAAGACAGGACAGGACAGGACAGGAAAGGAAAGGAAAGGACAGGAAAGGACAGCACAGCACAGCACACAACGGAACAAAATGGAATGGAACAGAACAGAACAGAACAGTGGAGTGCAGCACAGCACAGTATAGCACAGGAAAGGACAGCACAGTAGCTAGAGTACACAGTACAGTGCAGCTAGTGCAGTACAGAAACTACAGCTCCGTAAAATATAATGTAAAACAATCCAATAGGAAACAATGTAATCTATTACATTACAATATACTACAATCTACTTACTTGTCTAGTTTTCTCGAATGTCTTTTATTCTTCATATGTGGGAGTCTAGTTAACATCTGGCCTAAATATAAATATAAAAACATAATGAAACAATACAATTGGGGTAATACAATACAATACAATACAATACAATACAATACAATACAATACAATACAATACAATACAATACAATACAATACAATACAATACAATACAATACAACACAATACAATACTACAACATACTACAACGCCATGGACAGGGCAGGACAAAACAGAACAGAACATAATAGAACAGAACAGAACAGAACAGGACAACACAGCACAGCACAGAACAGCACAGAACAGAACAGAACAGAACAGAATAGAACAAAACAGAACAGAACAGAACAGTGGAGTGCAGCACAGCACAGCACAGGAAACGACAGCACAGTAGCCAGAGTACACAACAGTACAGCGCAGCTATTGCAGTACAGAAACTACAGCTCCATAAAATATAATGTAAAACAATCCAATAGAAAACAATATATATTACAATACAATATACTACAATCTACTCACTTGTCTAGTTTCTCGAATGTCTTTTATTCTTCATATGTGGGGGTCTAGTTAACATCTGGCCTAAATATCAACATAAAAACACATTGAAACACAATACAATTGGGGTAATAGAATAGAACAGGACAGAACAGCACAGAACAGTGGAGTGCAGCACAGCACAGTACAGCACAGGAAAGGACAGCACAGTAGCTAGAGTACACAGTACAGTGCAGCTAGTGCAGTACAGAAACTACAGCTCCGTAAAATACAATATAAAACAATGCGATAGAAAACAATATATATTACAGTACAATATAACTACAATCTACTGTACTTACTTGTCTAGTATCTCAAATGTCTTTTATTCTTTATATGTGGGAGTCTAGTTAACATCTGGCCTAAATATAAACATAAAAACACAATGAAACACAATACAATTGGGGTAATAGAACAGTAACAGAACAGAACAAAACAGAACAGAACTGGACAACACAGCACAGCACAGCACAGAACAGAACAGTGGAGTGCAGCACAGCACAGCACAGGAAAGGACAGCACAGTAGCTAGAGTACACAGTACAGCGCAGCTATTGCAGTACAGAAAGTACAGCTCCATAAAATATAATGAAAAACAATCCAATAGAAAACAATATATATTACAATACAATATACTACAATCTACTCACTTGTCTAGTTTCTCGAATGTCTTTTATTCTTCATATGTGGGAGTCTAGTTAACATCTGGCCTAAATATCAACATAAAAACACATTGAAACACAATACAATTGGGGTAATAGAATAGAACAGGACAGGACAGGACAAGACAGGACAGGACAGGACAGGACAGGAAAGGAAAGGACAGGAAAGGATAGCACAGCACAGAATGGAACAAAATGGAACGGAACAGAACAGAACAGAACGGAACAGAACAGAACAGAGCAGAACAGAGCAGAACAGGACAACACAGAACAGGACTGGACAGCTAGGACAGGACAAGACAAGACAGGACAGGACAGGACAGGAAAGGAAAGGAAAGGACAGGAAAGGACAGCACAGCACAGCACACAACGGAACAAAATGGAATGGAACAGAACAGAACAGAACAGTGGAGTGCAGCACAGCACAGTATAGCACAGGAAAGGACAGCACAGTAGCTAGAGTACACAGTACAGTGCAGCTAGTGCAGTACAGAAACTACAGCTCCGTAAAATATAATGTAAAACAATCCAATAGAAAACAATATAATCTATTACATTACAATATACTACAATCTACTTACTTGTCTAGTTTCTCGAATGTCTTTTATTCTTCATATGTGGGAGTCTAGTTAACATCTGGCCTAAATATAAATATAAAAACATAATGAAACAATACAATTGGGGTAATACAATAAAATACAATACAATACAATACAATACAATACAATACAATACAATACAATACAATACAATACAATACAATACAATACAATACAATACAATACAACACAATACAATACTACAACATACTACAACGCCATGGACAGGGCAGGACAAAACAGAACAGAACATAATAGAAACAGAACAGAACAGAACAGGACAACACAGCACAGCACAGAACAGCACAGAACAGAACAGAACAGAACAGAACAGAACAGAACAAAACAAAACAGAACAGAACAGAACAGTGGAGTGCAGCACAGCACAGCACAGGAAACGACAGCACAGTAGCCAGAGTACACAACAGTACAGCGCAGCTATTGCAGTAACAGAAACTACAGCTCCATAAAATATAATGTAAAACAATCCAATAGAAAACAATATATATTACAATACAATATACTACAATCTACTCACTTGTCTAGTTTCTCGAATGTCTTTTATTCTTCATATGTGGGGGTCTAGTTAACATCTGGCCTAAATATCAACATAAAAACACATTGAAACACAATACAATTGGGGTAATAGAATAGAACAGGACAGAACAGCACAGAACAGTGGAGTGCAGCACAGCACAGTACAGCACAGGAAAGGACAGCACAGTAGCTAGAGTACACAGTACAGTGCAGCTAGTGCAGTACAGAAACTACAGCTCCGTAAAATACAATATAAAACAATGCGATAGGAAAACAATATATATTACAGTACAATATACTACAATCTACTGTACTTACTTGTCTAGTATCTCAAATGTCTTTTATTCTTCATATGTGGGAGTCTAGTTAACATCTGGCCTAAATATCAACATAAAAACACATTGAAACACAATACAATTGGGGTAATAGAATAGAACAGGACAGGACAGGACAAGACAGGACAGGACAGGACAGGAAAGGAAAGGAAAGGACAGGAAAGGATAGCACAGCACAGCACAGAATGGAACAAAATGGAACGGAACAGAACAGAACAGAACAGAACAGAACAAAACAAAACAGAACAGAACAGAACAGTGGAGTGCAGCACAGCACAGCACAGGAAACGACAGCACAGTAGCCAGAGTACACAACAGTACAGCGCAGCTATTGCAGTACAGAAACTACAGCTCCATAAAATATAATGTAAAACAATCCAATAGAAAACAATATATATTACAATACAATATACTACAATCTACTCACTTGTCTAGTTTCTCGAATGTCTTTTATTCTTCATATGTGGGGGTCTAGTTAACATCTGGCCTAAATATCAACATAAAAACACATTCAAACACAATACAATTGGGGTAATAGAATAGAACAGGACAGAACAGCACAGAACAGTGGAGTGCAGCACAGCACAGTACAGCACAGGAAAGGACAGCACAGTAGCTAGAGTACACAGTACAGTGCAGCTAGTGCAGTACAGAAACTACAGCTCCGTAAAATACAATATAAAACAATGCGATAGAAAACAATATATATTACAGTACAATATACTACAGTCTACTGTACTTACTTGTCTAGTATCTCAAATGTCTTTTATTCTTCATATGTGGGAGTCTAGTTAACATCTGGCCTAAATATAAACATAAAAACACAATGAAACACAATACAATTGGGGTAATAGAACAGAACAGAACAGAACAGAACAGAACAGAACAGAACTGGACAACACAGCACACCATAGCACAGAACAGAACAGAACAGAAGAGTGGAGTGCAGCACAGCACAGCACAGGAAAGGACAGCACAGTAGCTAGAGTACACAGTACAGTCCAGCTAGTGCAGTACAGAAACTACAGCTCCGTAAAATATAATGTAAAACAATCCAATAGAAAACAATATATATTACAATACAATACACTACAATCTACTTACCTGTCTAGTTTCTCGAATGTCTTTTATTCTTCATATGTGGGAGTCTAGTTAACATCTGGCCTAAATATCAACATAAAAACACATTGAAACACAATACAATTGGGGTAATAGAATAGAACAGAACAGAACAGGACAGGACAGGACAGCTACGACAGGACAGGACAGGACAAGACAGGACAGGACAGGACAGGAAAGGAAAGGACAGCACAGCACAGAACGGAACAAAATGGAAGAGAACAGAACAGAAACAGTGGAGTGCAGCACAGCACAGTACAGCACAGGAAAGGACAGTACAGTAGCTAGAGTACACAGTACAGTGCAGCTAGTGCAGTACAGAAACTACAGCTCCGTAAAATATAATGTAAAACAATCCAATAGAAAAACAATATATATATTACAATGCAATATACTACAATCTACTTACTTGTCTAGTTTCTCGAATGTCTTTTATTCTTCATATGTGGGAGTCTAGTTAACATCTGGCCTAAATATCAACATAAAAACACATTGAAACACAATACAATTGGGGTAATAGAATAGAACAGAACAGGACAGGACAGGACAGCTAGGACAGGACAGCACAGGACAGGACAGGACAGGAAAGGAAAGGAAAGGAAAGGACAGCACAGCACAGAACGGAACAAAACGGAACAGAACAGAACAGAACAGAACAGTGGAGTGCAGCACAGCACAGTACAACACAGGAGAGGACAGCACAGTAGATAGAGTACACAGTACAGTGCAGCTAGTGCAGTACAGAAACTACAGCTCCGTAAAATACAATGTAAAACAATACGATAGAAAAACAATATATATTACAGTACAATATACTACAATCTACTTACTTGTCTAGTATCTCAAATGTCTTTTATTCTTCATATGTGGGAGTCTAGTTAACATCTGGCCTAAATATAAACATAAAAACACAATGAAACACAATACAGTTGGGGTAACAGAATAGAAACAGAACAGAACAGAACAGAACAGAACAGGACAGGACAGGAAAGCTACGACAGGACAGGACCGGACAGGACAGCTACGACAGGACAGGACAGGACAGGAAAGGACAGCACAGCACAGCACAGAACGGGAACAAAATGGAATGGACCAGAACAGAACAGAACAGTGGAGTGCAGCACAGCACAGCACAGGAAAGGACAGCACAGTAGCTAGAGTACACAGTACAGCGCAGCTAGTGCAGTACAGAAACTACAGCTCCATAAAATATAATGTAAAAACAATCCAATAGAAAACAATACATATATTACAATACAATATACTACATTCTACTTACTTGTCTAGTTTCTCAAATGTCTTTTATTCTTCATATGTGGGAGTCTAGTTAACATCTGGCCTAAATATAAATATAAAAACACAATGAAACACAATACAATTGGGGTAATACAATACAATACAATACAATACAATACAATACAATACAATACAACACAATACAATACTACAACATACTACAATGCGATGGGCAGGACAGAACAGAACAGAACAGAACAGGACAGGACAACACAGCACAGCATAGCACAGCACAGCACAGAACAGAACAGTGGAGTGCAGCACAGTACAGCACAGGAAAGGACAGCACAGTAGCTAGAGTACACAGTACAGTGCAGCTAGTGCAGTACAGAAACTACAGCTCCGTAAAATATAATGTAAAACAATCCAATAGAAAAACAATATATATATTACAATACAATATACTACAATCTACTTACTTGTCTAGTTTCTCGAATGTCTTTTATTCTTCATATGTGGGAGTCTAGTTAACATCTGGCCTAAATATAAACATAAAAACACAATGAAACACAATACAATTGGGGTAATAGAACAGAACAGAACACAACAGAACAGGACAACACAGCACAGCATAGCACAGAACAGAAGAGTGGAGTGCAGCACAGCACAGCACAGGAAAGGACAGCACAGTAGCTAGAGTACACAGTACAGTACAGCTAGTGCAGTACAGAAACTACAGCTCCGTAAAATATAATGTAAAACAATCCAATAGAAAACAATATATATTACAATACAATACACTACATTCTACTTACTTGTCTAGTTTCTCGAATGTTTTTTATTCTTCATATGTGGGAGTCTAGTTAACATCTGGCCTAAATATCAACATAAAAACACATTGAAACACAATACAATTGGGGTAATAGAATAGAACAGAACAGAAACAGGACAGGACAGGACAGCTAGGACAGGACAGCTAGGACAGGACAGGACAGGACAGGAAAGGACAGGAAAGGACAGCACAGCACACTGAACGGAACAAAATGGAACGGAACAGAACAGAACAGAACAGAACAGAACAGAAACAGAACAGGACAGCACAGCACAGCACAGCATAGCACAGAACAGAACAGAACAGAACAGTGGAGTGCAGCACAGCACAGGACAGGACAGGACAGCACAGTAGCTAGAGTACACAGTACAGTGCAGCTAGTGCAGTACAGAAACTACAGCTCCGTAAAATATAATGTAAAACAATCCAATAGAAAACAATATATATATTACAATACAATATACTACAATCTACTTACTTGTCTAGTTTCTCGAATGTCTTTTATTCTTCATATGTTGGAGTCTAGTTAATATCTGGCCTAAATATAAATATAAAAAACACAATGAAACACAATACAATTGGGGTAATACAATACAATACAATACAATACAATACAATACAATACAATACAATACAATACAATACAATACAAATACAATACAATACAATACAATACAATACAATACAATACTACAACATACTACAACGCCATGGACAGGGCAGGACAAAACAGAACAGAACAGAATAGAACAGAATAGAACAGAAACAGAACAGACAACACAACACAGCACAGCACAGCACAGCACAGCACAGCACAGCACAGCACAGAACAGCACACAACAGAACAGAACAGAACAGAACAGAACAAAACAGAACAGAACAGAACAGTGGAGTGCAGCACAGCACAGCACAGGAAACGACAGCACAGTAGCTAGAGTACACAGTACAGCGCAGCTATTGCAGTACAGAAACTACAGCTCCATAAAATATAATGTAAAACAATCCAATAGAAAACAATATATATTACAATACAATATACTACAATCTACTTACTTGTCTAGTTTTCTCGAATGTCTTTTATTCTTCATATGTGGGAGTCTAGTTAACATCTGGCCTAAATATCAACATAAAAACACATTGAAACACAATACAATTGGGGTAATAGAATAGAACAGAACAGAACAGGACAGGACAGCTAGGACAGGACAGGACAGGACAAGACAGGACAAGACAGGACAGGACAGAACAGGAAAGGACAGCACAGCACAGAACGAATAACTTTTATTTGAGTGTCAATGTATTTAGCTATATATACAGCTAATTGGGGACACAGAACGGAACAAAATGGAACGGAACAGAACAGAACAGTGGAGTGCAGCACAGCACAGCACAGTAGCTAGCTAGAGTACACAGTACAGCGCAGCTAGTGCATTACAGAAACTACATCTCCGAAAAATATAATGTAAAACAATCCAATAGGAAACAATATATATTACAATACAATATACTACAATCTACTTACTTGTCTAGTTTCTCGAATGTCTTTTATTCTACATATGTGGGAGTCTAGTTAACATCTGGCCTAAATATCAACATAAAAACACATTGAAACACAATACAATTGGGGTAATAGAATAGAGCAGGACAGGACAGGACAGGACAGGACAAGACAGGACAGGACAGGACAGGACGGGACAGGAAAGAAAAGGACAGGAAAGGATAGCACAGCACAGCACAGAACGGAACAAAATGGAACGGAACAGAACAGAACAGAACAGAACGGAACAGAACAGAACAGAACAGAGCAGAACAGGACAGGACAACACAGCACAGAACAGGACAGGACAGGACAGCTAGGACAGGACAAGACAAGACAGGACAGGACAAGACAAGACAGGACAGGAAAGGAAAGGACAGCACAGCACAGCACAGAACGGAACAAAATGGAATGGAACAGCACAGAACAGAACAGTGGAGTGCAGCACAGCACAGTATAGCACAGGAAAGGACAGCACAGTAGCTAGAGTACACAGTACAGCGCAGCTATTGCAGTACAGGAAGTACAGCTCCATAAAAATATAATGTAAAACAATCCAATAGAAAACAATATATATTACAATACAATATACTACAATCTACTCACTTGTCTAGTTTCTCGAATGTCTTTTATTCTTCATATGTGGGAGTCTAGTTAACATCTGGCCTAAATATCAACATAAAAACACATTGAAACACAATACAATTGGGGTAATAGAATAGAACAGGACAGAACAGGACAGGACAGGACAAGACAGGACAGGACAGGACAGGACAGGAAAGGAAAGGACAGGAAAGGATAGCACAGCACAGCACAGAATGGAACAAAATGGAACGGAACAGAACAGAACAGAACGGAACAGAACAGAACAGAGCAGAACAGAGCAGAACAGGACAACACAGAACAGGACTGGACAGCTAGGACAGGACAAGACAAGACAGGACAGGACAGGACAGGAAAGGAAAGGAAAGGACAGGAAAGGACAGCACAGCACAGCACACAACGGAACAAAATGGAATGGAACAGAACAGAACAGAACAGTGGAGTGCAGCACAGCACAGTATAGCACAGGAAAGGACAGCACAGTAGCTAGAGTACACAGTACAGTGCAGCTAGTGCAGTACAGAAACTACAGCTCCGTAAAATATAATGTAAAACAATCCAATAGGAAACAATATAATCTATTACATTACAATATACTACAATCTACTTACTTGTCTAGTTTCTCGAATGTCTTTTATTCTTCATATGTGGGAGTCTAGTTAACATCTGGCCTAAATATAAATATAAAAACATAATGAAACAATACAATTGGGGTAATACAATACAATACAATACAATACAATACAATACAATACAATACAATACAATACAATACAATACAATACAATACAATACAATACAACACAATACAATACTACAACATACTACAACGCCATGGACAGGGCAGGACAAAACAGAACAGAACATAATAGAACAGAACAGAACAGAAACAGGACAACACAGCACAGCACAGAACAGCACAGAACAGAACAGAACAGAACAGAATAGAACAAAACAGAACAGAACAGAACAGTGGAGTGCAGCACAGCACAGCACAGGAAACGACAGCACAGTAGCCAGAGTACACAACAGTACAGCGCAGCTATTGCAGTACAGAAACTACAGCTCCATAAAATATAATGTAAAACAATCCAATAGAAAACAATATATATTACAATACAATATACTACAATCTACTCACTTGTCTAGTTTCTCGAATGTCTTTTATTCTTCATATGTGGGGGTCTAGTTAACATCTGGCCTAAATATCAACATAAAAACACATTGAAACACAATACAATTGGGGTAATAGAATAGAAACAGGACAGAACAGCACAGAACAGTGGAGTGCAGCACAGCACAGTACAGCACAGGAAAGGACAAGCACAGTAGCTAGAGTACACAGTACAGTGCAGCTAGTGCAGTACAGAAACTACAGCTCCGTAAAATACAATATAAAACAATGCGATAGAAAACAATATATATTACAGTACAATATACTACAATCTACTGTACTTACTTGTCTAGTATCTCAAATGTCTTTTATTCTTTATATGTGGGAGTCTAGTTAACATCTGGCCTAAATATAAACATAAAAACACAATGAAACACAATACAATTGGGGTAATAGAACAGAACAGAACAGAACAAAACAGAACAGAACTGGACAACACAGCACAGCACAGCACAGAACAGAACAGTGGAGTGCAGCACAGCACAGCACAGGAAAGGACAGCACAGTAGCTAGAGTACACAGTACAGCGCAGCTATTGCAGTACAGAAAGTACAGCTCCATAAAATATAATGAAAAACAATCCAATAGAAAACAATATATATTACAATACAATATACTACAATCTACTCACTTGTCTAGTTTCTCGAATGTCTTTTATTCTTCATATGTGGGAGTCTAGTTAACATCTGGCCTAAATATCAACATAAAAACACATTGAAACACAATACAATTGGGGTAATAGAATAGAACAGGACAGGACAGGACAAGACAGGACAGGACAGGACAGGACAGGAAAGGAAAGGACAGGAAAGGATAGCACAGCACAGAATGGAACAAAATGGAACGGAACAGAACAGAACAGAACGGAACAGAACAGAACAGAGCAGAACAGAGCAGAACAGGACAACACAGAACAGGACTGGACAGCTAGGACAGGACAAGACAAGACAGGACAGGACAGGACAGGAAAGGAAAGGAAAGGACAGGAAAGGACAGCACAGCACAGCACACAACGGAACAAAATGGAATGGAACAGAACAGAACAGAACAGTGGAGTGCAGCACAGCACAGTATAGCACAGGAAAGGACAGCACAGTAGCTAGAGTACACAGTACAGTGCAGCTAGTGCAGTACAGAAACTACAGCTCCGTAAAATATAAATGTAAAACAATCCAATAGAAAACAATATAATCTATTACATTACAATATACTACAATCTACTTACTTGTCTAGTTTCTCGAATGTCTTTTATTCTTCATATGTGGGAGTCTAGTTAACATCTGGCCTAAATATAAATATAAAAACATAATGAAACAATACAATTGGGGTAATACAATAAAATACAATACAATACAATACAATACAATACAATACAATACAATACAATACAATACAATACAATACAATACAATACAATACAATACAATACAACACAATACAATACTACAACATACTACAACGCCATGGACAGGGCAGGACAAAACAGAACAGAACATAATAGAACAGAACAGAACAGAACAGGACAACACAGCACAGCACAGAACAGCACAGAACAGAACAGAACAGAACAGAACAGAACAGAACAAAACAAAACAGAACAGAACAGAACAGTGGAGTGCAGCAGCACAGCACAGCACTGGAAACGACAGCACAGTAGCCAGAGTACACAACAGTACAGCGCAGCTATTGCAGTACAGAAACTACAGCACCATAAAATATAATGTAAAACAATCCAATAGAAAACAATAATATTACAATACAATATACTACAATCTACTCACTTGTCTAGTTTCTCGAATGTCTTTTATTCTTCATATGTGGGGGTCTAGTTAACATCTGGCCTAAATATCAACATAAAAACACATTGAAACACAATACAATTGGGGTAATAGAATAGAACAGGACAGAACAGCACAGAACAGTGGAGTGCAGCACAGCACAGTACAGCACAGGAAAGGACAGCACAGTAGCTAGAGTACACAGTACAGTGCAGCTAGTGCAGTACAGAAACTACAGCTCCGTAAAATACAATATAAAACAATGCGATAGAAAACAATATATATTACAGTACAATATACTACAATCTACTGTACTTACTTGTCTAGTATCTCAAATGTCTTTTATTCTTCATATGTGGGAGTCTAGTTAACATCTGGCCTAAATATCAACATAAAAACACATTGAAACACAATACAATTGGGGTAATAGAATAGAACAGGACAGGACAGGACAAGACAGGACAGGACAGGACAGGAAAGGAAAGGAAAGGACAGGAAAGGATAGCACAGCACAGCACAGAATGGAACAAAATGGAACGGAACAGAACAGAACAGAACAGAACAGAACAAAACAAAACAGAACAGAACAGAACAGTGGAGTGCAGCACAGCACAGCACAGGAAACGACAGCACAGTAGCCAGAGTACACAACAGTACAGCGCAGCTATTGCAGTACAGAAACTACAGCTCCATAAAATATAATGTAAAACAATCCAATAGAAAACAATATATATTACAATACAATATACTACAATCTACTCACTTGTCTAGTTTCTCGAATGTCTTTTATTCTTCATATGTGGGGGTCTAGTTAACATCTGGCCTAAATATCAACATAAAAACACATTCAAACACAATACAATTGGGGTAATAGAATAGAACAGGACAGAACAGCACAGAACAGTGGAGTGCAGCACAGCACAGTACAGCACAGGAAAGGACAGCACAGTAGCTAGAGTACACAGTACAGTGCAGCTAGTGCAGTACAGAAACTACAGCTCCGTAAAATACAATATAAAACAATGCGATAGAAAACAATATATATTACAGTACAATATACTACAGTCTACTGTACTTACTTGTCTAGTATCTCAAATGTCTTTTATTCTTCATATGTGGGAGTCTAGTTAACATCTGGCCTAAATATAAACATAAAAACACAATGAAACACAATACAATTGGGGTAATAGAACAGAACAGAACAGAACAGAACAGAACAGAACAGAACTGGACAACACAGCACAGCACAGCACAGAACAGAACAGAACAGTGGAGTGCAGCACAGCACAGCACAGGAAAGGACAGCACAGTAGCTAGAGTACACAGTACAGCGAAGCTATTGCAGTACAGAAAGTACAGCTCCATAAAATATAATGTAAAACAATCCTAATAGAAAACAATATATATTACAATACAATATACTACAATCTACTCACTATGTCTAGTTTCTCGAATGTCTTTTATTCTTCATATGTGGGAGTCTAGTTAACATCTGGCCTAAATATCAACATAAAAACACATTGAAAACACAAATACAATTGGGGTAATAGAATAGAACAGGACAGGACAGGACAAGACAGGACAGGACAGGACAGGACAGGAAAGGAAAGGACAGGAAAGGATAGCACAGCACAGCACAGAATAGGAACAAAATGGAACGGAACAGAACAGAACAGAACGGAACAGAACAGAACAGAGCAGAACAGAGCAGAACAGGACAACACAGAACAGGACTGGACAGCTAGGACAGGACAAGACAAGATAGGACAGGACAGGAAAGGAAAGGAAAGGACAGGAAAGGAAAGGAAAGGACAGGAAAGGATAGCACAGCACAGCACAGAATGGAACAAAATGGAATGGAACAGAACAGAACAGAACAGTGGAGTGCAGCACAGCACAGTAATAGCACAGGAAAGGACAGCACAGTAGCTAGAGTACACAGTACAGTGCAGCTAGTGCAGTACAGAAACTACAGCTCCGTAAAAATATAATGTAAAACAATCCAATAGAAAACAATATAATATATTACATTACCAATATACTACAATCTACTTACTTGTCTAGTTTCTCGAATGTCTTTTATTCTTCATATTGTGGGAGTCTAGTTAACATCTGGCCTAAATATAAATATAAAAACATAATGAAACAATACAATTGGGGTAATACAATACAATACAATACAATATCAATACAATACAATACAATACAATACAATACAATACTACAACATACTACAACGCCATGGACAGGGCAGGACAAAACAGAACAGAAACATAATAGAACAGAACAGAACAGAACAGAACAGGACAACACAGCACAAGCACAGAACAGCACAGAACAGAACAGAACAGAACAGAACAGAACAGAACAGAACAGAACAGAACAAAACAGAACAGAACAGAACAGTGGAGTGCAGCACAGCACAGCACAGGAAACGACAGCACAGTAGCCAGAGTACACAACAGTACAGCGCAGCTATTGCAGTACAGAAACTACAGCTCCATAAAATATAATGTAAAACAATCCAATAGAAAACAATATATATTACAATACAATATACTACAATCTACTCACATTGTCTAGTTTCTCGAATGTCTTTTATTCTTCATATGTGGGGGTCTAGTTAACATCTGGCCTAAATATCAACATAAAAACACATTCAAACACAATAACAATTGGGGTAATAGAATAGAACAGTACAGAACAGCACAGAACAGTGGAGTGCAGCACAGCACAGTACAGCACAGGAAAGGACAGCACAGTAAGCTAGAGTACACAGTACAGTGCAGCTAGTGCAGTACAGAAAC
>JAWNZC010000194.1:0-12500 GCA_035771165.1 Paragorgia papillata | reverse complement strand
TTAACATCTGCCCTAAATATCAACATAAAAACACATTGAAACACAATACAATTGGGGTAAATAGAATAGAACAGAACAGGACAGGACAGGACAGGACAAGACAGACAGGACAGAACAGCACAGAACAGGAAAGGACAGTACAGCACAGAACGGAACAAAATGGAACGGAACAGAACAGAACAGTGGAGTGCAGCACAGCACAGCACCGGGAATGGACAGCACAGTAGCTAGAGTACACAGTACAGCGCAGCTAGTGCAGTACAGAAACTACAGCTCCGTATTAAAAATATAATGTAAAACAATCCAATAGAAAACAATATATATTACAATACAATATACTACAATCTACTTACTTGTCTAGTTTCTCGAATGTCTTTTATTCTTCATATGTGGGAGTCTAGTTAACATCTGGCCCTAAATATCAACATAAAAACACATTGAAACACAATACAATTGGGGTAATAGAATAGAACAGAACAGGACAGTACAGGACAGCTAGGACAGGACAGGACAAGACAGGACAGGACAGGAAAGGAAAGGACAGGAAAGGACAGCACAGCACAGCACAGAACAGAACAAAATGGAACGGAACAGAACAGAACAGAACAGAACAGAACAGAACAGAACAGAACAGAACAGAACAGAACAGAACAGAACAGAACAGAACAGGACAACACAGCACAGTACAGCACAGCACAGCACAGCATAGCACAGAACAGAACAGAACAGTGGAGTGCAGCACAGCACAGCACAGGAAAGGACAGCACAGTAGCTAGAGTACACAGTACAGCGCAGCTAGTGCAGTAACAGAAACTACAGCACCGTATTAAAAATATAATGTAAAGACAATCCAATAGAAAACAATATATATTAACAATACAATATACTACAATCTACTTACTTGTCTAGTTTCTCGAATGTCTTTTATTCTTCAAATGTGGGAGTCTAGTTAACATCTGGCCTAAATATCAACATAAAAACACATTGAAACACAATACAATTGGAGTAATAGAATAGAACAGAACAGGACAGGACAGGACAGCTAGGACAGGACAGGACAGGAACAAGACAGGACAGGGCAGAACAGGAAAGGACAGCACAGCCACAGAACGGAACAAAATGGAACGGAACAGAACAGAACAGTGGAGTGCAGCACAGCATAGCACAGGAAAGGACAGCACAGTAGCTAGAGTACACAGTACAAGCGCAGCTAATGCAGTACAGAAACTACAGCTCCGTATTAAAAATATAATGTAAAACAATCCAATAGAAAACAATATATATTACAATACAATATACTACAATCTACTTACTGTCTAGTTTCTCGAATGTCTTTTATTCTTCATATGTGGGAGTCTAGTTAACATCTGGCCTAAATATCAACATAAAAACACATTGAAACACAATACAATTGGGGTAATAGAATAGAACAGAACAGGACAGTACAGGACAGCTAGGACAGGACAAGACAGGACAGGACAGGACAGGAAAGGAAAGGACAGAAAGGACAGCACAGCACAGCACAGAACGGAACAAAATGGAACGGAACAGAACAGAACAGAACAAGACAACACAGCACAGTACAGCACAGCACAGCATAGCACAGAACAGAACAGAAACAGTGGAGTGTAGCACAGCACAGCACAGGAAAGGACAGCACAGTAGCTAGAGTACACAGTACAGCGCAGCTAGTGCAGTACAGAAACTACAGCTCCGTATTAAAAATATAATGTAAAACAATCCAATAGAAAACAATATATATTACAATACAATATACTACAATCTACTTACATTGTCTAGTTTCTCGAATGTCTTTTATTCTTCATATGTGGGAGTCTAGTTAACATCTGGCCTAAATATCAACATAAAAACACATTGAAACACAATACAATTGGGGTAATAGAATAGAACATAACAGGACAGTACAGAACAGCTAGACAGGACAGGACAAGACAGGACAGGACAGGACAGGAAAGGAAAGGACAGGAAAGGACAGCACAGCACAGCACAGAACGGAACAAAATGGAAACAGAACAGAACAGAACAGAACAGAACAGAACAGAACAGAACAGAACAGAACAGAAACAGGACAACACAGCACAGTACAGCACAGCACAGCACAGCACAGCACAGCACAGCATAAGCACAGAACAGAACAGAACAGTGGAGTGCAGCATAGCACAGCACAGGAAAGGACAGCACAGTAGCTAGAGTACACAGTACAAGCGCAGCTATTGCAGTAACAGAAACTACAGCTCCATAAAATATAAATGTAAAACAATCCAATAAGAAAACAATATATATTACAATACAATATACTACAATCTACTTACTTGTCTAGTTTCTCGAATGTCTTTTATTCTTCATATGTGGGGTCATGTTTACATCTGCCCTAAATATCAACATAAAAACACATTGAAACACAATACAATTGGGGTAATAGAATAGAACAGAAACAGGACAGGACAGCTAGGACAGGACAGGACAGGACAAGACAGGACAGGACAGAACAGGAAAGGACAGCACAGCACAGAACGGAACAAAATGGAACGGAACAGAACAGAACAGTGGAGTGCAGCACAGCACAGCCACAGGAAAGGACAGCACAGTAGCTAGAGTACACAGTACAGCGCAGCTAGTTGCAGTACAGAAACTACAGCTCCGTATTAAAAAATATAATGTAAAACAATCCAATAGAAAACAATATAAATTACAATACAATATACTATAATCTACTTACTTGTCTAGTTTCTCGAATGTCTTTTATTCTTCAAATGTGGGAGTCTAGTTAACATCTGCCTAAATATCAACATAAAAACACATTGAAACACAATACAAATTGGGGTAATAGAATAGAAACATAACAGGACAGTACAGGACAGCTAGGACAGGGACAGGACAAGACAGGACAGGACAGGACAGGAAAGGAAAGGACAGGAAAGGACAGCACAGCACAGCACAGAACGGAACAAAATGGAACGGAACAGACCAGAACAGAACAGAACAGAACAGGACAACACAGCACAGTACAGCACAGCACAGCACAGCACAGCACAGCATAGCACAGAACAGAACAGAACATGGAGTCCAGCACAGCACAGCACAGGAAAGGACAGCACAGTAGCTAGAGTACACAGTACAGTGCAGCTAGTGCAGTACAGAAACTAACAGCTCCGTAAAATATAATGTAAAGCAATCCAGATAGAAAACAATATATATTACAATACAATATACTACAATCTACTTACTTGTCTAGTTTCTCGAATGTCTTTTATTCTTCATATGTGGGAGTCTAGTTAACATCTATGGCCTAAATATCAACATAAAAACACATTGAAACACAATACAATTGGGTAACAGAATAGAACAGAATAGAACAGAACAGAACAGAACAGGACAGGACAGCTAGGACAGCTAGGAACAGGACAGGACAGGACAGGACAGGAAAGGACAGGAAAGGACAGCACAGCACAGCACAGGAACGGAACAAAATGGAACGGAACAGAACAGAACAGAACAGTGGAGTGCAGCACAGCACAGTACAGCACAGGAAAGGACAGCAACAGTAGCTAGAGTACACAGTACAGTGCAGCTAGTGCAGTACAGAAACTACAGCCGCGTAAAATATAATGTGAAACAATCCAATAGAAAACAATATATATTACAATACAATATACTACAATCTACTTACTTGTCTAGTTTCTCACTGAATGTCTTTTATTCTTCATATGTGGGTCTAGTTAACATCTGGCCTAAATATCAACATAAAAACACATTGAAACACAATACAATTGGGGTAATAGAACAGAACAGAACAGAACAGGACAACACAGCACAGCACAGCACAGCACAGCACAGCACAGCACAACACAGAACAGAACAGAACAGTGGAGTGCAACACAGCACAGTACAGCACAGGAAAGGACAGCACAGTAGCTAGAGTACACAGTACCGTGCAGCTAGTGCAGTACAGAACTACAGCTCCGTAAAATATAATTTCAATCCAATGGAAAACAATATATATATTACATTACAATATACTACAATCTACTTACTTGTCTAGTTTCTCGAATGTCTTTTATTCTTCATATGTGGGAGTCTAGTTAACATCTGGCCTAAATATAAATATAAAAACACAATGAAACACAATACAATTGGGGTAATACAATACAATACAATACAATACAATACAATACAATACAATACAATACAATACAATACAATACAATACAATACAATACAATACAATACAATTCAAACACAATACAATACTACAACATACTACAACACCATGGGACAGGGCAGGACAAAACAGAACAGGACAACACAGCACAGCACAGCACAGCACAGCACAGCACAGCACAGCACAGCACAGAACAGAAACAGAACAGAACAAAACAGAACAGAACAGAACAGTGGAGTGCAGCACAGCACAGAAAAGGACAGCACAGTAAGCTAGAGTACACAGTACAGCGCAGCTAGTGCAGTACAGAAACTACAGCTCCATAAAATATAATGTAAAACAATCCAATAGAAAACAATATATATTACAATACAATATAATATACTACAATCTACTTACTTGTCTAGTTTCTCGAATGTCTTTTATTCTTCATATGTGGGAGTCTAGTTAACATCTGGCTTAAATATCAACATAAAAACACATTGAAACACAATACAATTGGGGTAATAGAATAGAACAGGACAGGACAGGACACCTAGACAGGACAGGACAGGACAGGACAGCACAGCACAGCACAGAACGGAACAAAATGGAACGGAACAGAACAGAACAGAACAATGGAGTGCAGCACAGCACAGTACAGCACAGGAAAGGACAGCACAGTAGCTAGAGTACACAGTACAGTGCAGCTAGTGCAGTACAGAAACTACAGCTCCGTAAAATATAAATGTAAAACAATCCAATAGAAAACAATATATATTACAATACAATATACTACAATCTACTTACTTGTCTAGTTTCTCGAATGTCTTTTATTCTTCATATGTGGGAGTCTAGTTAACATCTGGCCTAAATATCAACATAAAAAACACATTGAAGCACAATACAATTGGGGTAATAGAATAGAACAGGACAGGACAGCTAGGACAGGACAAGACAGGACAGGACAGGACAGGACAGGAAAGGACAGGAAAGGACAGGACAGCACAGAACGGAACAAAATGGAATGGAACAGAACAGAACAGTGGAGTGCAGCACAGCACAGTACAGCACAGGAAAGGACAGCACAGTAGCTAGAGTACACAGTACAGTGCAGCTAGTGCAGTACAGAAACTACAGCTCCGTAAAATATAATGTAAAACAATCCAATAGAAAAACAATATATATATTTACATTACAATAATTATACTACAATCTACTTACCTGTCTAGTTTCTCGCATGTCTTTTATTCTTCATATGTGGGAGTCTAGTTAACATCTGGCCTAAATATCAACATAAAAACACATTGAAACACAATACAATTGGAGTAATAGACTAGAACAGAACAGAACAGGACAGAACAGGATAGAACAGGACAGCTAGGACAGGACAGGAGAGGACAAGACAGGACAGGAAAGGACAGGAAAGGACAGCACAGCACAGCACAGAACGGAACAAAATGGAACGGAACGGAACACAACACAACAGAAGAGAACAGAACAGAACAGAACAGTGGAGTGCAGCACAGTACAGCAGAGGAAAGGACAGCACAGTAGCTAGAGTACACAGTACAGTGCAGCTAGTGCAGTACAGAAACTAGTTCGGTAAAATATAATGTAAAATAATACAATAGAAAGCAATATATATATTACAATACAATATACTACAATCTACTTACTTGTCTAGTTTCTCGAAATGTCTTTTATTCTTCATATGTGGGAGTCTAGTTAACATCTGGCCTAAAATATAAACATAAAAACACAATGAAACACAATACAATTGGGGGTAATAGAATAGAACAGAACAGAACAGAACAGAACAAAACAGATCAGATCAGATCAGAACAGAACAGAACAGAACAGGACAACACAGCACAGAACAGAACAGAACAGTGGAGTACAGTACAGATATAGGAAAAGACAGCACAGCAGAGTACACAGTACAGCGCAGCTAGTGCAGTACAGAAACTACAGCTCCATACGATACAATGTAAAACAATCCAATAGAAAACAATATATATTACAATAACAATATACTACAATCTACTTACTTCTCTAGTTTCTCGAATGTCTTTTATTCTTCATATGTGGGAGTCTTGTTAACATCTGGCCTAAATATAAACATAAAAACACAATGAAACAAAATACAATTGGGGTAATTACAATACAACAATACAATGTAATGCAATACAACGTGACGGACAGGACAAAACAGAACAGAACAGAACAAAATGGAATGGAACGGAACAGAACAGAACAGACCAGCTGAAGAGTGCAGTGCAGCACAGCGCAATACAGCACAGGAAAGGACAGCACAGCAGCTAGATTACACAGTACAGATGCAGCTAGTGCAGTAACAGAAAACTACAGCTACCGTGTAAAATCAAGAATCTGTAAAACAATTAAATGCAATAGAAATACACATATTATTAACAATAGCAGATTTTACTACAATTTACGTTACTTGTACTCAAGTCTCTCGAATGTCTTTTATTCTATTCTTCATATGTGGAGAGGGCTAAGGCTAACAATCTGAGCCTAAATTATAAACATAAAAACACAATGAAACACACATACAATTGGGTGGTATATAGAGGTAAATAGAATAGAACCAGAACAGAACAGCACGAGCACAGAATGCATTTGCATTGCGAAGAACTAATACTATATGTTACGATACGATTCAAAACAATAACAATGACAATGTAAATTAAACGAATACAATACAATATAATGTAATGCATATACATGCGACGGACGGAACAGAACTAGAACGAGAATAGTAACAGAACAGAACAGAGCAGAGACAGAGCAGAAAATGAACAGAACAGAATCAGAACAGAAGCAGAATCAGCGACCAGAACAGGACAAGGACAGAGACAAGGACAGAAATAGAAAACAAGGAGCACCAGTGCAGTGCAGCCAGGAGCAGTAGCAATTCAGTACGATACAATACAGTTACAGTACTAGTAGAGTGCAGTACATGTAAACAGTGCACTCTATACAGATATAATAGAAGGGGCAATAACAATGTAATATATATATGATATATATATATATATATATATATATATATATATATATTAACGGTGGCTTTCAATGAAGCCCGAGCGACGAATCGCCGCTCGCGCTCGCGCTCCAGGCCCAACCACGCTCCCAAGTTTCGTGTTCTGGCTGCCAGCGCGATTGATCGCGTCCTGGACAGATATAGAGTAGAATTTGTTTTAATAACGCGCTCGCGAGATTATCTCTTCCAACCTGCCCAGTAAATGGTGTAAATAAATGCTCAGTTCTATATAATATGAAATTAATGGAATATCTCTTGTTGACGTCTGTGCAGGAGTTATACAGTCTAGCTTATAAAAACAAATCAATAAACCGGCGGCGTGTGAGTTTATTTGAACAACTTTATGCACGCATATTTACTGATTTATGGCATCACAGGGAGATAAATTGTTCTTGGTATTTATTAAATTAACGGGTTAAAGATATTTATAAAAATATTTTTAGTTTGTTTTCTAGTGGCAGTGCTAACTGCACTCTCCAGTTGACGTACTGTATTGTCTTGCTGCATATTGTTTAATTAAAAGATATTCGTTATTATTAAAAGACTAGCCGAAATCCGTGTGAAAATGCAAAAATAGCGTGTCTGTTTGCTCATGGGGACGAGTCCGAGCATGTTCCGGTGCGGCAATATCGGGATAAACACTACAAAATCTCAAACTCTTATGCTAGTTGTTATTGCAAATGAAAACCACAAATGAACAACTTAAAACATTGGGTTTGAAGTTCATTTTTCATGATAATAAGACTGTTTACAAATGGACCCAGGAAATGTATACAGGAAAGTCATCAAACATAAACCGGCGCTGTTTTTCAAAGGAAAAACCAAAATCGGCGCTGCCCAGTTGTGAAATCTGCTCTGGCGAGCGCGATCCATCGCGCTGGCGTATTTGTATTCATTGGAACAGCATTGATATATTTATATATATATATGGATTGCATTGGGTTTTATTTTTATTGTCTTAGATATGTTTTGTAGTGTGTTAAACAGAGTTATAACATTTTACAATATTGTAATCATATTGTATTATAATTATTGTATATATAAAATACTATATATATATATATAATATTCTTTGATACGTGTATATTATATAAGATCTATATATATATATTACAATGCAATAATGGTATAATACTAATATGATACAATATTGTAAATGTTACTAAACTTTATAACCACACTACATAAACAATATAAGACAATAAAAACACACCAATTGCAATCAATTGCAAAATTTTTTAAAAAAAACCCAGAACAAAATGCAAGTAGCAATTTCAATAGATTAACCCATGGAATACAATGCAAAATACATATCACAAAGATAAACCCTATGCAATAACTCAATACATTACATAGCAATGCAAATGCAATGCAACACGATCCAATGCAGGGTAATTTTTAAGATAATAGAAAACATTTTTCCGTGTTTCCATAGAGTTATAGAAACACAAAACTGGAAGTTTTGGAGAGAAGGAGAATCGAGAAATTGTAGTATAGTATAAAATTATTTAAACTTATATTTTCTAAAATTCATTAGAATAATGTCATGGGAAAACACAAAGAAAAATTCATGATGCGTATCGGATCTATATATATTGAATTATAGACGATCGGCTCCTAAGTTTTCTCGCTGGTTTTTAACGGCTGGAGATAAGCTTAATTTTCAAAAATTACCTACGGCCAATGAACGTGATGGAAGTTGGATTCTTTTAGAAGCCATTTAAAAACCTTGCAGTACGGGCTTTATTGGCTCTAAAACACTTGGCTATCGCCTCGTGTTTATTTTATATCCGATATAAAGCCCTCCTGCGCGGTTTATAAATATTACAATTTTATAAGATTACTCATATATATAATATGATATATATAGTATAATATATATATATATATCAATTATATGATATATATATATATAATATGATATATATAGTATATATATAGAATATATATATATAGTTTATGATAATATATCATATATATATAGAATTATATAGATAATATATATATAATAGATTAAGAAAATAGAAAAATGGCCGCTCCGTGTCTTATAATAGCTTGATGCAAACACGAGAAGTGAGTTGTGGAGAATTCGAAGAAGTTTATGTGTAACCCGAGCCGTAGGCGAGGGTTATACATAAGTGACTTTCGAATCCTCCCAACTCACTCGAGTGTTTGCCATCAGGTTATATTAACCCAACAACAGGGCATCGCATTTTCTATGTCTTATTTATGAAATATGGTTAAAAAATGTGCCGTGAACATCACAAACCGTGTTCTACATAGCCTGATATAAACACGGTAATTGACCAATCACAAGCAGTGCGTAAGACGCAACCTATTTTATAAATATATATATATAATTTATATATTTATTATATAGCATGGCTATCGGATATGAGTCTTTTGCGTAATCTGATTGGTTCCCTACTACTGTAGAGCTATCGACTCATATCCTACTAGTAGAGGGAAAAAAACAACGATGGCGGTGCATGTTTTTTTAAACTGCCGAAAAGAGTTGAAAATTTGACGGAATTTTTATTTTTTGATACAAAATAAACAACTCAACTACACCTCAAACCAATGTTATAAAAAAAGACAACATTGTGTAAAAATATACATTAACAAATACATCAATTTAGCCATCGTCTAAATGGTAAAATTCACCTAAAAAATATACGTCTTTTTACTTCAAAAACCCCGGACCTAAATTAACAGGTTGATATTAATTTGTTGCCAAACAAAGAAAACTCGCGGGGGTGGGTAAAGATCAAGCTTACAACACACATTTCGTAGGAGATTAACCGAGGTAAAAGAGACTTTTTTCTTATTTAGGATAAGCATTTGGTGTAGTTATTAAAAGCAATGTTTTCTTTGTCAAAAACAAACCAACTAAGGTAATTTAGTTTCACGGGCCGAAGGGTGTTTCCAGAGTTTTCATTTTTGTCATGAAATCAAAACCTTTTTCACGACAGCAACGCTAATAATAAAACAACTTGACCCACATTTTGACTTCATAAAGGTACCTTTAAATCTTTTTTGTTGATCTGCTTAACTTATTTTTTGCCTCTCGTAGCAACATGGTTATAAAATATTTCGAAGAGCATGCGCTGTTTACCGAACAGCTCAGCGAGAAACTCTATGTGAATGGCATCATTACGCATGGCGGAAGTATTAGTTGCCTATGCCGGAAGTTTGTTGTTTCAAAACATTTCGAGCTGTAATTGTTGTCCTCTTGTACAGTGCTTGGCATATATAATAAAACAGTTATATCCATTCGCTCTCGTCGTATACGGACTAATTAGCCAACTCGGCGAAGCGGCCTCGTTGGCTATGAGCACACATACGACATCGAGCTCCATGGTATAACCTGTTATAAATTTATTGGGTGGATAATAAAATGCTATATGCTATTTTATTTCCAAAAGTTGGATTTACTCTGATACAGGGAATACTAATGGTCGTTGTTACTCCTTTTAATGTTTTACAAACCTCTTTTTTTTATCAGATGTTAAAGACCATTTTCTTCATTCTTTGGCGTTCGTTTTATCAGTACTTCATCTTGGTTTTCCAGTTTTTGTTTGTACAGTGTTTTGTTTAACTATGTTTTTCTGATCGTTAAAAATTCACATATTAACGACAGATATACATACCAGGAAGCAATTCAGGTATTCTAACACACCTCTCTGATGACATGTCAAAACATTTTTTGTTGGGGCGTAATTTGCTGTAAAAGGATGGATTTTGTCCTTCAAGGCTAGGTTTTTAAATCAGGCTAAACCAACCGCCATCTTCTTTCCTTAGTGTCTTAGCGGGAATTTCTTGGAGATATGGTTGGCCAACTCAATGTTTACCGTGAAAGATATAATCCGACGATTTCCGATGAAGCACGAAAAGCATCGCCCAGTTTTTAATAAATTACCCACTGATAAATATAAATACCTATATAGTAATTACTCATAATACTGAGTTAAAATGGACTGAACAAGGACCTGGATTGAGTGAACTGATGTGAACTGGAACTGAATAGACAGGATAGACCTGGTGAATGAATGAACTGAATGGACAAGGATGGACAAGACCTGAGCTAACTGAGTGAATGAAGTCAACATAGTGAATGGAGTGAAATGATTGAAATGAAGTGAACTGATTGAATGGAGTGAATAGATGTGAATGGACTGATCTGAGCAAACTTTGAGAGTGAAACTGGGGATGGACAGGACTGAGCGAACTGTCGTGAACTGACCTAACTAAATTGAAAGGGAGTGAATTGAGTGAACGGAGTGAATGTACTGAATTGACTGTACAGACTCAATTAATAACTGAACAGGGTAAACCATCGAGTGCAGGTATATAATACCAAAATTTTCAACTCAATTGACTTAATATATTTTAGCCCTTAAATAAATTAGGGTTAACACAGTTACAGGGGCGTATACCTGTAGCAGTCTGACTGTACCTTGGATAATTTAACATATAAAAGATCCAGATACAAATAATTTCCGACTGAAATTTGGCATGTCATTTTATAACCAGTCCCGAGCGTAGTATAATACCAAAATTACAGCATCAATTGACTTAATATATCTACCTGAAAGTAAATTAGTGTCAACTCAGTTACAAGGGTGTATACCTATAGCAGCCTGACAGGACTGTTGGATTGTGTAACATAAAGTTTCCCGAGAAAATGTTCCAACCTGAAATTTGGCATGTCACCTTAAACCATCGAGTGCGGTAAGTAATACCAAACTTTCAGCTCAAATGACTTAATATACCTACCTGAAATGTAAATTAGTGTTAACATAGTTACAGGGGTGTAAACCTAAAGCAGTCCGTGACAGTAACCTTGGCGATAAATGAACATAAAGTTATTTCATAATATTAATACCTGAAGTAATTATTGGTATAGTTCACATTTGTTATAAAGCAGTCTGACAGTTTCTTGAAGTAATATGACATTTTATAAAATATTCCCACTGAATTGATAGAGAAAAAGCCAAAAGTCTGTAAACCAATTGAAAATATATCTAAACCATCGAAGTAATTTAGGGTATACACTAGTCAAGGTTAGACTTAGATATATCTACGTGTACCTTGGTAACTGAACAAAAAGTTCCTAAATAGAATTTCCGGCCGAATTTTGGATATCATTTTAAAGTACCGTCGAGTGCATATAATACCAAAATTAGCTCAATTGACTTAATTGACTTAATATATCTACCTGAAGTAAATTAGGGTCAACACAGTTTCAGGGGTGTATAACCTATAGCAGTC